>JAZAQC010000011.1:2700000-3030989 GCA_036289425.1 Rhopalosiphum nymphaeae | reverse complement strand
TTGTTATCAATGATTTCACTATTTCTCAACACGAACAAGGCATTTAACAGTCAATAGAGTCATAACATTTACATGAAATTTAATAATGAATAAATTATGGTAAATATTGCATATTCATATTTTAATTTTTAATATTTAAATATCAAACATGAAATTACACAATATTTAGAGTTGAATTTAGCTAATAATATCATATAACATCTTACAAAAACTTATAAAAGTACAAATATAATTTAATTATTTTTTTGTGTTGCAAAAAAAAAAACATAAATTGGTCTTTTATATTAATACTAATTTTTATGTTCAAATAAATTTATTTAAATTGTTGAGGTTGAGGTCCAAATAAGCCACCACTTTGTTTACTAGCCATTCTTGATGGAGCAAATCCTAATAGTTTTTGAATATTCTATAATAAAGAAAAAAAAATCCTGTTATATTATTTTTATATTAAATACTCAATCAACGACTAAAACAACTAGATACCTGACCTCTCCTTTTCAATAAATTAGTTATTTTAAGTATCAAAGCATTAATATAATGAATAGATGGTTTTATTATTTAGATGATTATCATAAATCAAATAAATTGAAAAAGACCAGATGTGTTAAAATCAGATTGGAATTTCTAGTAGGGTGGCCATTTGTCCTGAATTTTCCAAGACGCTACTGGTTTAGGAACTCATGTTCTGGTGTTCCAAAAAACTTTTTTTCAGGACAATGTGTTATTATCGGGATTAGCTATCAACATAATAATATCTCGGAATTTAATTTTTTTTAAATTACTATAATACTAAAACAAGATGGCTAACATTATCACCTGCTATCGATCGAATTATTTTAATGTTCAATAGTTCAAAGTCATACTTTATTTCACAAGACTCAAATCCTAAAATATTAGTTGACTTTTTAAAATGATAAGTCCCTGTTGTATATGAAATTCATACAAAGTATGCTCAGAGTGTTTAATAATTATATACAAAAAATTGAAGGGGAACACATTTCTGCATTCGAGTTGATAGATATACTAAGTAGAAATTAATAATTTAGAAAATAGGAAGAACGAAGATTTTGATGAAATGGAAAATATGATAAAAGTACTCCAAGAAGGATGCTTAATAAAAAAAGAGTTTGATACAGGAAGTCTAATATTTTTTGAATTGTTTATAAAATGTATGCTACTATGAAGTACAAAAATATGTAAACTATATTTAAAATTTTAAAATTATTTGTTGTTGAAAATAAAAGTATGTTTTCTATTTCTTTAATTTAAATACTTAATGTTTAATACTTCATAATGAAATCCACAAGTAAAAAATGTTGAAATAAAATTATTAAATAGTTATTATTAGATAGAAGAATTAGGTCAAGTTTAAATTTATCGTCTCAGAGTTCTTTTAATTTAATCTGCCAATCCTAGAATAGAGGCTAGTTTATGGACAAAAAGTATGAGATGAATTGGTTTTAGAAGCTGAGCCTAAATGGCTTGTAAAATCTAAATAAAAAGATAGCTGACTATATTATAATAGAACAGCTCTGATGCACAGTCACCATTTATTACACTGTCAATGTTTACATAAAAACACCACAATATCATTACTTTTATTTTGATAATAAAATATGTTTTATATACATGTTTAATATGAACTACACTAATTTTGCTATCACTCTGCCTGTGATATGCTGTATATTATTGCATTGTCTATCTAGTTGTTTTAATTATCAATGAATAAATATTACACAATTTTATCAATGTTTTTAAACTTACTTGACGTATTGACATGGTACACAATATATACAGGAAAATAAATGAACATTCTGTGTAATTATCACCTGGTAAATTTCTGTGTGATAATCCCTGAACCCAGGAAATGGGTGTAAAAGGCAATCTTGCTACAACACGTCCGTCAAATCTATGTAAATGAAATATTTTAAATATCTTTTGTATGTCTAAGAAATTAACAAATAAAACTCACATGCTATTGAACATGCTTAATAATGCTGTAAATGCAAAACCAATGGCAAACATAGACTTCATTTTTACCATTGATAAATCACGATTGTTAATTTTGAGTTTTTCCTCAACACGTTCAATTTTTTTCTTTTGTTGTTTGTCGACAGAATCTCCATGAGCTTCTTTACGTTTTTCAACTAAAATTAATATTTTTCAAATAAATTATTAAGATTTATATTGTTTGTTAAAGTTTGAAAACTTACGTTTTTTACTAGACTTTTCAATTTCTACTTTCAGCTTTTGATATTTTTCTGTTCGATATACTAATAACCATGTTAAGCCTGCAAAATATTTATTTCATAAAAGTTTTAATAATTCTGAGTATAAAAACACTAAAAATTTAAACTATAATTAAAGGCAAATTCTGTGTAAAAATTATAGACACGGCAATTTAATTAGGGTTTATAAAAGCAAAAATCCTAATGAATAATATAACATAATATAATATTACTTGAAAAATGAAATTTGTTCATATATATATACAAGATAATTCATTTAAGAGAACGATACACCCGCACGTATTGTCTGTCTTTCTAATGTACAATGTACATCATAGCAACTTTGTACTCAGCAAAACAAATTTTATGCTATAAGCTTTAATATTAGAGTCAATTTATCTAATATCAAACTTAAAGGACTTTTCTAGGGATCGCATATGATTTTATTGATGTAATCATTTTTAAGTGAGTTATGAGCATTTTAAAGTTGTAATATTTTATATATATTTTTAATTTCATATTCTGGAGCAAAACATTTTTTAGAGTATCTGCATCTATTAAAATCAAATTCTGGATAAGTAGTTTATTAGTTATAATTTTACAAGTATTTAAAATTTAAATGAGCGGAATAGGAGTTTAGTTTGTGAAGTATACTTGTACCATTCCACCCTGCTTATCTACGCTTTAAATACCTACTTATAACTTTTAAACTTATTGTCCAAAACTATTATTTACCAAGGTACTCAAAAAACTATATTTTTTTTTAGAAAAATAACACTTTTAATTACCTAAAATAATATAACAAAAACATATTTAAAATCTTCAATAATTTTTGATAAAATAATGAGTATTTTACGTTAAATAAATCACCCAGCTTAAAAAGTATATGAAATATATTATATAGGATACAAATAATAATTCACTAAACATACCTACTTCATTTTCTAATGATATTACTCCATTATAAAATAGTGAACATATTTAATGCATTTTATAATAAAAATTTTAGTTATATGATTTTCATTTATTGTAAACTACAAATACTTGTTTGTTATAATTATAATTTTAAATTACATTAATCATTAACATTATGTATATTTTATTTAATACATTTAATTTAATTAATAATGAAAAAATAATAAATGCAATAAAAATACTAAAAGATGACTCTTCTTTTGGGTTAGATAAAATTATAGTAAAAATGCTCATAATAAATATACATTCATTAATAAAACCATTGTTCCACATTTTTAATTTAGTTGTCACATTGTTTTTATTCTAGAAAGTTTTAAAATTTTAATAATAACACCAATATTCAAAAAAGATGACAAATCCAACATTAAAAATTATTACATAATCTCAAATATTAAATATTGTTAAAGCTTTTGAAAAAATTGTTAAGACAGAACTAGTTAATTACCTTTAAAATAATAATCTACTAACATATATTCAATTCAGTTTCAGACCTGGTAAAAGCACTGAACAAACAATTGATACAGTATCAACTATCAAGCTACATTTATAATTCTTTTGATAAAAAAATGTGCTACTTTTTATTTGGATCTAACAAAAGTATTTGATACTATAGATCATAAAATACTACTATAAAATTTAAATATATTTTATGATACAGGGAATAGCTTAAAAATTAGTAATGCCATACTTAAAAAATAGAAAACAACATGTTTGAATAAACAATAAATTAAGTAAAGAAAATTCAATAATATGTGATATATCTCAAAGGACTATATCGCCCACATTATATTTTATTACACATAATATCAGCCAAATAAATGATTTTAATACACACGGTAAACTAGCTTACTATGCAGACAATATAATACTTTTTGTTGGTAGAATAGTCTTAAGATGAGGTTGGTTCATACGGACTTGAAAAATATCCAAAAATGTTTATGCAAAAATAACTAGTATCTTAACTTGGAAAAAAATTTACCACATTATATAGTTAATTCTAATCAATCAGATAAAATAAATCTGTGTACATGAAAATAATTGTTTAAATCAAAACTTATGTACATGCCAAACTTTTGTAAAACTAATTAAAAATTTTAAATATGTATGTATAGAAATTTGTCATAATCTTTAATAGAATGACTATACTATAAAACTTGTTACAAAAAATTAAGAAAAAAAATGTATGCCTTTTAAAAATCTAACAGATATTTTATAATTTAGAAAATTAAAGCTGTATAAATAAAATTCATAATTAATTATGATATTTTATCATTTTATTTATGAGATATGTACGAAATGACTTTAGATCCATTAAAAAAAGAGTCTAAGGTAACACACAAAATACTTTTACAATGATATTAATAGACAACCTGTAAGAAAATTTTTTACAAAGCTCTGGTTCTTAATATACCTAAAAATAATTTTATTTTTAAAATTAAACATAAACATAATACTAGACAAATAATGAAGTATCTAACATCAAAATAACAACTAAGTACAAAATAATAACACAATCCACAAACTTATAAATTGATTCAACAATTTAAAACAAACTACTATTAGAAATTAAACACAACAATTCATTCAAAATTCTTAAAAAAAAAAAACACTAGCTACTAAAAGAATAAACTATAGTTATATAACAGCATTAATGAATTACTATAGCAGATGATCATTTGAATAATTAATAATTATTAATATTAATATAGCTTTATATTGTATTATTTTATTGTACAATTCTAGAAGTAATATTATATTACAAATGAATAATATAATACATGTATTTAATCATATTAATGTTTTAATTACACAAGAACAATTTATTGTAACTGTTATTTGATTAATTGCACAATCTATTAATTTTTTTTAAAAGTAAAATCATGAGCCTTCAGACTTGTAAAAAATGCATGACTATCAAATTTAAAATAAAACACAAACACAATAATCGATATACCTACAATTTATAAAGCTAAATTTACCTTCTCCTAATAGAGCCGTACAAACTGAAATAAATACGATGAGAAATGTATCGGACCACATTGTTCAGTGTTCTAATGCATTGAGTGTTGAATGGGTGGTAGGTATTTTCGCGTTAAATGTTGTTTTATTAATAATAGCGTCTAGTCAATAACCAATACGGAAATTCTGTGAGCACGGTTCCAGGTGCTTGTACTACAGAGTACAAAACATTGAAAGCCGTTCCAAAATGATTTTTTTAATAAGAATATTAACTCGAATTTCCTAAGTTGGAATCATATCATTATCGTGATTTTGTGATTAATCGTTATCATAGGCGTCGCGTTGTCGTGTTGTAAAATATTGATTAGACACGTTTCCGTGTTAATCAAAACTGTACATGCCATGAACACATGACATGTCTTGCTAGCCCATCGAAATCCCATAATTCCCATATTTTGAGCTCGTCAAAATGGCGAGTTATAAAATAAAATAAAAATTCCACACTGGGTTCATACGATCGTATTTTGCCGACCCGAATAAAAAAATTATAAAATATGGGTATTTTTTATTTTACTACGATTTTGTAACCAACGTCCGAATTCATGGAACAAACGGCTTGTTTAGCCGAAAAGTAATCATTACTCCGGGAACGGGGGCGAACGTGGTTATAGAAGATACTGTCAGATTTTGGCCGCCCGATTGGCGGTTTGTGGGAATAGCGCTGTAGCGAACAATAGGTCGTTCGCAATTTCGCACAGTTAGACAATGGACCAAATTGTCGTAAATTTTTTATTTTTCCTGTTTACACCGCTTTTTTTTATTTTCACTGGTTTCGTAGACATTTTTTGCAAAAATCTCAAAAATTAGTGTTATCGACTTTGTCCATAAAATTTTTTACACCTTTGCCGTTTTCAAAAATTATTTACGATATACATTTTCGATAATGTCACGCCCCAATCGTAATCATCTGGAAATCATGTTTTAATGTTCCTTATCATTTTTCGTTCATTATCACCTCACTCCGATTCACTTTGCCGTCGTCCATCCGGTCCGGCGATCCATGTTTCGTAAATAATAAAACATTTTTTTATCCTAATGTGTGACTTTTAAGAATTTATATTAATAAAAACAAACACCAAAAACTTCAACCATGTATTCTGTTTGGCGACAGTATCAATATGTCTACAGGAATACAGTAAGTACATTAGGTATATGATAAATTTTGCAACGAAATAAAAATCTTGTTTTACGAGTATTGGAAAATAAATTAGCGTAAATATGATTTTCTGTAATCATTATTGTATTTAATCGCTTACATTTCTTAGTACAATTACTAAACAAGATTAATTTATTAATTTGCCTGTATGTAAATGATCCAATTCACCATGATATTATACATAATGTAGTTATTGATTTAAACTTGCTTTCTTATTAAACTCAAGGTAATACATTAAATAACATATTTTTTTAAAAATGATTCCTCTAAATATTGTATTTATTTCTTCAATTTATTATATAATATTTTTTATTAATATATATTATATATTTTAAATGTTCTGTTTATGACATTCTTATGAGTTTCCGTGTTCTTTAAGTAATAAGATCATATTATTTAAACAAGTTTACTAGTTATAAATTATAATGAAAAAAATATATGCCTAATTATAGAAGTACCCACAAGTTTTTCATGAACCAGTAAATTTATAATTATAGGGCTTCCAAATTTATTTTGGTTTATATTCGTACTCACTTGATTCAAATAATTTTTTTCCAAAGGCTATAGTTTACACTTCTAAATTTCTCATGGTTTTCTTAAATAAATTTAAAAATATTGCAAGTTCATGTTCAATATTTTTTATATGTAAGCCCCGGGACCCATATGAATCCAGTGAAATCATACTACTTAGTAATTAGTACTCTACGTAGGCGCCACTGCCTAAATATGTTTTTACTAATCACTTATTCTAGAAATTTTTATATAATACATGAATTTTATTAAACTTAACTTACATTATAGCATTGTGTGAAGTATTATTCAATGTCACCTCCACAAAAACCAAATTTTATCATGCAACTGTTAAATAATATCAGAGATGAGATGTCTAAAAACAAAGAGATGAAAAAAAACTTAGAACAATTTCGAGCCGAAAAAAAGAAATTGGAAGAATCTGATAATTTAATTAAAGCTAGGTAAAATAATTGTGATTGTCCTATTATTATTTTGGTGATTAATTTATAAACATTTTAGACAGAAATTAAACACAATAGAATCAGAAACATTCAAAGTAACTCAACAAGCCAAATCTGTTGCTAATATTGTTATGGCTTCTGTTAAGAAAAAAGTAAATGAAGCTAGTGAGTCTGATTTGGCAAAAAAAGCAGGTATATTATTAACAGATTTAATAAATTTAAAAATATTTAATATGCATATGTTTAAATATTTTATTATTATATATTAATTATAAATTAAGGGCTATTAAGTGGAAGTATAAGCAAAACAGTATTGGAAAAAGGATCTAAAATTGGTCAGTCTGGTCCTGTCAAGACTTTTTCAAGTACTGCTGAAGCTATTTCAGCACAAATCGAAAGTGATACTTCATTAAATTCACATGTAAGTGTTATTATTTTTAATATTCAATATTTGTGTAACAATATTGTTTTACCACTTATTTAGGTTTACAAAGCACCAAAAACTTTAAGAAAACGTTCCGACTTGGGTCATCAAGGAACAGTTGTTCCTAATGAAACAGAGACTGGCATTACTATTCATAAAGATTCAATGTAAATACATTTTACTTAAGTATTTTTACAAGATAGTTATCATTTAAATAATTTCATTACATTATATATCTGAGGTGGCTAACTTATTGTAATTGTTTTTGGGTATTTTTTTTTTTTTAATGAAAATTCACAACATTTTTTTACTTCTATATTATGAAGTTTCGTGGCAATAAAAAAATTCTAACTATAACAAAATTAGAATTACACTCATATTTGGTGTGTATAGTATATAAGCTATATATTATATTAGCTAGCTGCTCCTGTGTACTCCATTGTACATTAAAATAATGGCACTTCTTATGTGGTTCAAACTTTGTTTAATTCATAAAACTTATTGTTGTTTGATGATATGGCATTCTTTTTATACCATTATATGCGTATTTTATTTTTATTTTGAAAACTATTAACTCAATTGTAAATTAATTTATAGAATTGGAAATAGGCTTACACCTTCTCAACCCTAATAACATGGATTTGCCTAGCAGAAAATAAACTAACTTCGGGATGTTACATTGTTGTACTAAAGATTCACACGTGTAATTATATATATATATATATATATATATACTATGATTCTATAAAATATTTATTTCATATGCCATTTTCATTATATTTAGGTAAAATTTTTCAAGCAAATTACATAATTAATTGTATAAAAAAAACTATTGAATAAAATTATGCACTAAAATATAATGGACTGACATCAATACAGTTTCAGTAGACCTCAAATGGGGTTCAAGAATAAATGCAGATATTCTTCAGATATCTTTACTTTTTATTGTATCGACACCATTTAACAATTTTTGCTAAGGCTATCATCAAAAAACTCTAATAAGGATTGATAAATTTATTATTTAGCATTATAATCAAATTCAAATTTTTGTTTCAATACTTTAAAATTCATAGTTTCATACATCACATGGTAAATTTTATTTACGTAAGTAACATATAAAAGGTAGATTTTATAAAGCAGTTATAAGTCAATCGTGTTGTGTGAATTGGAATGTTGGATAGACCCTTCCCCATCATGTTAGCGATACCAGTCCATTAAATCTTAATCTATGAATAAAACCAATAACTCAAATATTTAGTAATCCCTACTTTATAATTATTATAGTAAAATATTGTATTATGCATACAATAAAAATGTATATACATTAAAGGTTTGCCTCAAGGTTTATTATTGTTATTAATAAAATTTTGTTTTGGTTTTAGGCTATATGAAAGTTGGAAAAAATTCAAATCTGAAAATGCTTTCATGCAAAAGTTATCTGACTTAAAAGAACGCTATGATGACAGTGATCATGTTTTAGCACGTGCGACACGTTCAGTAACTGATACTTTATCATCAGTGTTTCATAATGCTGAAATGTCAGATGTAGTCACAGAATTGTGTCGTGTTGAACCTGATTTCAGTTTAGTAAACTTTATCCGACAATGTGAAACTGATATCATACCAAATGTACTAGAAGCTATAGCACGGGAAGATCTAGTTATTCTCAAAGACTGGTGTTTTGAAGCTCCTTATAGAGTCTTATCACATCCTATTAATGAGCATCGACAAAAAGGTCATCAAACATACTGCAAAGTACTAGATGTACATAATGTGGATGTTGTAACTGGAAAATTAATGGAACATGGTCCTGTATTAATAATATCATTTAGTGCCCAACAAATCATGTATATTAAAGATGTGAATGGTTTAATCATCGAAGGAGATCCTCATACTGTTATCAGAGTGATGTATACTTGGGCAATGTGTAGAGATGTAAATGAAGTAAATCCAAGAGCTGCTTGGAAATTATTAGACATAGCAGCAAATTCCAGTGCCCAGTTGTTGTAAACTCTAACTATAAGGTTTAGATTATTTGTGACAAAATATTTTATTTCTCAAATACTCTTACTGTTTAAGTAAATTTCTGTTTGATATTTGATCAATTATTGTTCAAAGTTAACAAAGAACTGTATTATATTAAGGTTTTACCTTAATGTGTTATTACTTATTTAGTAAAATTCTAGTTGGTTTTTATTATTTCAACGTGAATTTAAAAAAATCCTCTACTCTACATAATTTGTCTTTCAACAGCTATTAATATAGAAGTAATCCAGGGAAATCGTATGTACTTATTATTTCAATCAGAAGTTCAATTTGTTAAAAATCTATCTATCTAACGTCACTATGGTGTCCTCTACAGTTTTTAAATCTATTTGATGTTATACACTAGTTATTAGTTTGACAAAATTAAACTAAAAAAAAAAAAATTAACTAGAGCAAATTTTTCTGAAGCCTGACTAGTAGAACATATATTTTATGTTGCATTATAATTAATTTAATTTATGACAACAAAATTAATATTAAATTAAACTGTTAATGGATACTTTTATTTGTTAGAATGTAAATTTTTTTACATATTCTTGTGTAATTTTACTCCAATTCATCATTATCATGTTGTTTCTAACAAAAGTACTACATAAATAAGTGTCAAAAATTCCAAAATATGCAAAATAAATTAACAATTATATTTATGACTTTTAGTATTTTATAATATGAAAAGTTTAAATATAAAAAAAAAATATATTTTTAAAATATAAATAGAAAATTTCAAAAAAAAATTTTATTTGATAGAATTTATGAAAATAAATATAATTATTTAAAAAAAACGGTTGTATATATTTATATGCACAAAATTCATAAATATGCTAGGTAACATGTATGTAGAATGGTAATTTAGTAATGATGTTTTTAATCAAATGTGTAAAGTCATTTTGAATTTTAAATGAAATTTATTGATGTACAAAAATACTGTCGATCAATGTACATTATCCCTGTTAACTGTTATCATAGTACCTATTAGAAGATTAATGTATGTTTTTAGTGTCAATAATGAATTGAAGTAATAAATTAATTTAAATCATTAGTCTCGAGTACACAATACCACGGACTAAGTGACGAATGGCTCGTGTATACAACTTTTTGGCGTTTTCAATGTATATACATATACATTTATTAGAGGTCAATTTATTTTTTAACTTAGGTTGCTGGTGCTGTCAAAAATATGTAAAATATTTTTTCTCAACACGTACTATCGGCCAAACAATTATTAAATCGTCACTGACGAATAGCGTACGTATGGAAAACATATACATCGTAAACGACGTAAACATAATTTGCTTTATACCTAGTTCTGTATGTATACATGATATATATAATATGTATAATATATTTATATAAATATATTAATATTGTTTCTCTTGCGTGCAGTAATCGCGTAAAAGTATATATATACGTCATACATTAACTTGATGGCTGATAACGATGATGAAAAGCAGTGCGTTGCCCTCGCCGGCTCTACGGCTATCATGATTTCGTCCATGAGCTGGCGAGACGGACGGAAAGTAAGTTTTTACAAGTCCATATTTAATACTTTTATAGCGCAATAATTATTGTTATATTTTAATAGTTACACGCATAATCTTACCGTCCAGAAAATTCTGTTTGCATGTCTTATTATCACGCGTCATTTTTATACAATGCGATAAATTTATATAAATATAGGTACCTATAGTACCTACATGAACGTAATAGCTAACAGGTACGATTCAATATTATACTTTTGTAATATATGAAACTATTTAATATTATTATTTTTAAATAATTTATAATTATTATTATCACAGTAAATTCAATACATTCATTATCGTTCTGCTCAGAATCTAAATAACTTATATAAATAATATTTAATATTTATCTTATGATAAATTATTTTTTCAAAATGTTGAGTAAAATTCAGTTTAAAAATATTATTTCATATAACATAAATATTGGAAAAGGAATACATTTTATAATATTAATGTTTCCCAATTTTTAATTTTTGAAGACCTTTACGTGTTAAATCACTCAGCTATATTTTTTTAATGAATTGTAATGACAGCTTTATAAATATATTATAATATTAGGAATATTTTTTGTTTAAATCAATTAAAATAATATTGAATATTGATACAGTAAGTTACATTTTTATTCGGCATTTTTTGACGTTATAACCTAACAAATAAAAGTTTTATGTTATTTTTTTATTTTTATACATTTATAAAAAATAATATGATTTTTTTATTTTTATTACAATTTAAGAATTGTTGTTTTTGAATAAGTTAACTATATGCAGTTAATTAATTAAAAAATGTATGTTTTTTAAAATAAAAAGTATTTATATGAATAATAATTTGCGCACAATTATATGAAACTATTAAAGGTACATATTATGATAGCAAATACAAGGCTTATGAATTTAAAATGTTTATAAATATCTCAAATAAAGCCAATTGATTTGGAAAATTATACCATTTAAATTGAAATCCTTAGCTATAAAACTAATATATATATAAAATGCAAGTTTTTTTCATACCTGTCATAGTGTTATCATCGTTTAAGGAATTCAAAATGCATCAATTTTCAATTGTATAGTGGCTTCTGGTAAAAATTGAATTTAGTTGATATTTTGTAGGGTAAAATTTACCAGTCTTATAAATTTTAAACCAGAACAAAAGAAAATAATTAAGGAAGAATGGACATTTTTGATTTCCTTATTTTGTTATTATTCAAAAACGAATAATGGTTTAGAACTTGAAATTTTTACTAAATTCTTAAATTATAATTTTTTAAATATTTTTTAAGCTATAACTATAGACATTAGGTTTTGTCAAAAACCTTAAAAATTCAGTATAAGATTCCTCATATTTATATAAATAGAAATTTTAAATAATAATTTGAGCGTAAATTTTTACCCACACTCAATTTTCATTAAGTAAATCTCTTCAGAAATTAGTAAGTCATGTTGTATAGTTAGAAATTCTTAAAAAATTTTCTTTTTA
Organism: Rhopalosiphum nymphaeae; assembly: GCA_036289425.1. Lineage (NCBI taxonomy): Eukaryota > Metazoa > Arthropoda > Insecta > Hemiptera > Aphididae > Rhopalosiphum > Rhopalosiphum nymphaeae. The sequence goes on along the minus strand of JAZAQC010000011.1, from coordinate 3,018,174 downwards.
TATTTAAGGTTTTAAAATTCAATACAAGGTTCTGTATAAGTTTTTCAACTACTATTAAAAAAAATTTCTACTGGAAAATTAATTTTTTATGAGTGTTTGAAATGTTCACATTGTAAATTAACTCATAAGATAACTATTTCTTTTCAAACATTTTTGGTTATTTTCTTGTTAGACGAAATAAATAAATGTATAATTTATACATGGTATAATATTTAAAATATTTTGATTGAGTTATTTATATGCATGAGAATTTTTTATAAATTACGATAAAAAGTATTCATCCGACTAAGACTCTTGAAAATATAATACTAGATTTCATATAAATTGTTCTTACTTCTTATTAACTTATTTTTGTATAAAAATTTTAAAAATACATAATAGCTAGTAATTTTTATATGTATAAGTATTTGAAGTTCGAATTTTACAAAATTCGTCAAAATTACGAAAATTTTCAACTTACATGTATTTTATAGTAAAAAATATATAAAATCTTCAATTTTTATAGTTAAAGTTTGAAAATGTATAAACATATTCTTCACAAGTAGTTTATACAGGAACTAAAAATCTGAAAAATATAAAATCATAATTTTTTTTATAGACATTACTTGAAATTAAAATATTCATTTCAAAAATTAACATATTCAATCGATGAATAATGATTTTTATAATTTTCTTATAATTTAATAATATTATATATAGACTTAAAACTTTTATGTACATTATAAATTTTACTTTACGATATAATTTTTTTCAAAATATATGTAGATTAATTTTAAAATATTACCTATTTGTATTATGTACCAATAATGTACTTAATCAGTAATCATATTGTTTTATTAAAATGTGTTACTTATTGACTCAAAAGTTAATAACAATAATATAATGTGTATACCTACATTATACATTTTATTGTTAAATATGAATAATATAACAAATGCATTGTTTTCACCAACAATTGAATAAACCTATCGTAATACTAATAATTGTAGTACCCATTACCTATACATAAATTAATTCAATAGTATTAAAAAATATATCATGAAATGTTTTTGTATTGATATATAGGTTGTCTGACGGTCTCCACACTCAGAATCGTTTTTTATATAATTGATCATTGATGAGTGAAAAAAATTTAACATATCCATTACTATCGACATCTATTATACAGCAGAGCGGTACGTCGGTATCCACTTACCTGCATTTTTATAATTACCAAGTTATTTGTAAATTTTGGTGATTTTGTCAATATTTCAACTACAAATGCTCATGAAAATAAATTTTACCGACGTATTTTTAGCATTTTTAAATTGGTAGGTATAATAAAAACTTATGAAGAACTTTGTATTAAATTTTGCAAGTTTTTTGATTCAGCGAGCATTATTTGTTTGATAATGTATGAAGAAAAAATTTTAAATATTTAAAATTGGAAATGTTCATAAATAACTCAGAATATCAAAATATTTAGAAAATTATACCACATGTTAGAAATAACAATTAAAACAATTGGTAAGAATTTAGTGTCTACAGTTATTTGTTGTTTAATTAAAAAAATATATCAAAGCGGTCATAAAAAAGTAATTAGACTTTCCGATAAACTTGTGTTCATTACAAGTATAAAAACCTATAAGAAATCTTGCATTGCATTTTCAAATCTTAAGTATGAATGACCAATTTTTTAAATGATAAATGAATAATCAATAAGTTATAAGGAACCTATAGTATTCTAACTCCCGTTTGCTGATTTAGCACAGAGAATAAGAACTCAACATTTTTAATTTTATTTTGAGTTTAATAAATTATACATGATAAATAAAAATAAAAATAATATTGTGAACCTATTGTTTATAAGATATAATACAATTAACATAGGTAACCAATAATCCATATATTTTCGATATTATACCTGCATTATACTATACAATTGGTAGGTACACATTACACAATATACCTCTATTTATTCGTAATTCGGAAGTTTTGCTACTTTCGTTTCTATTATTTAAAAGTACCTACTATATTTTATGATTTATATATTTTTAAAACTCCGAGTAAGTTCTATATCTAGTTAATTAATTAAGACTAAAGGTCAAGGTGGTTATATTTTGAGTATAGTGCCATCCCCTCTCTTTCTATTCTTAAATATTTATTATTATTTTACTATAGCTTATTAAAAGTATTCACCGAAATTAATGTGTACTTTTTTATAGGTACGTCGTCAATGTTACAATAATGTTCAATAATCTTCGATAAATACAGAACTGATCCGAGTTCGCGAGTATTATAACTACGCATAATATAATATTTTAATGTAAGATACTGAGCGTGACGTCATTGTTGCTGACATTTAGTGAAGACGGACTCAGAAAAAGTTTTACTAAGACGTAGAAGGTATTGATAATAATAGTTTAATGCCAATGTGTTGTGTGTGTCTAGATAGTAAGTTATTGCTTAATTGGTTTTATTTTCGTTTTTCTCTCGAGTCTCGGCGTTATACTCGGCACTCATACCGTTATCGCAACGGCTGCGCGTGTGCTATACAAAATACAACTGCCATCGCCCATAAGTAGGTAATGCCATGTGCGATGTGTGGCAGCAGCGACGACGACGACAACGACCGGTTTCTGCCGTCCGTCCGTCGGTGAGAAGGAAACGAGGAAAAAATAGAAACCATCGCCTGTGACCGTAATGCGATATAAGGCCTCCTGGGCGGCAGTGGCGACGGTGGTTATTGCCCGATTAAAAGCGTAACAATAATATATAACCGACCACCGACGACCGTATTATACTATACATTTTATTACATTGCAAACCGACGCGTTATGATACATGAGTTACGACAATATTTCGGGCCGTCACTCGTCTCTAGTGTATAGTCAATGCCGCCGCTGCCGCCGCCGCTGCCGACGACGACGACCGAGTATACTGCGTTCTTATTTCAATATTAATAATATTATATCTATTTAAACAAAAATATTTTATATTGTTGAACTCGCGCCCGTCAGTGTGAAAAACGGTGAACGAAATAATATTATTTTTAAACCACCGCCGCCGATCGTTATTATTTTCTTCGTCGTTCCGTCCGCCCGATGTCTGTCGTTTACCGTGCCCGACGATCATTGAACAATTAAAAAAAAAAAAAAAAAAACAACATAATATTATAATAATACGTCTGTACGTACACACCGTCGCATTATCTTCGGTTTGGTTTCGTTTTTGGTTTACACGCACGCGACAAGCTTATGCACCACACGTATTATTATTTGTTTTACTGCCAGCTACGCGGCGGCGTTCGTCTGTTATATTTTTGTCACTGAACCACATAGCCATCATATAACACACATACTTGCGGCTTTCTGCTGCGAAATCGGTAAGATTTGTGCCAGTGATTGGCATTGTTTTTTTTCCCCTTAATGCCCGGCTCCTTTTATAATATTAAAAAAAACCCGCTAATATTACCGCCACGCGCATACAATAATATTTAAAGATTATATTATATATAGGTCATTGACGTAACCGGGGTCCCGGGCCTGGAATTCTAGACTAAGTGGATTGGAGCCTTCCACTTGAGGTTACATTCACTGTTTACATCAACTGATATTATGTAGATGTTTATTTTATTCGGTACTTATTGATATAAACTGTATTAATATATTTCATTAATGTTAAAAAAAAATATAATACATTATTTTACGAGGACCCACCTCTACCTACACCGGAAATTTCTGGTTGGACTAACGTCCTATCGATATGTATGGTCAAATAGTATAGAATATGTATATTATAAATTATAATCCACGTTATCGTTTATCGAGTGTTCCGATATTACTTACGTAGGTACATAGTGTATATTATTATACCTATACATGCATAGAAAAAGTATAACATGGGCGACATGCGTTCATATTTACGTGCATCTCTCGTTGCTATATGTCTTATCTAATCTCGTGTTATTGTTTTCAGATTAAAAGGTTTGGTAATTTAGTAGGTTTAATAGCCGTATAGGTATTGCTGTATAAGCAGTATCAGCTCGTGTATCGGCATTCATACGTAATAGTGTTTTCAGAGTGGTCGAGCACGCGTTTTCAATATTCATTTAGATATATTTGTTTTTTCTCTCAACAAAAATGCGTTCCATAAAGAACACTTTTACAACTTAAAACTATAACGTGGTACCCAATAGTTGCATGAATTTTTATTTCATTTTTTTCAAAAAATATTTATAAACTCTTTTATTTGTAATCTCAACATTTTTTTAGAAAATTGGTAAGTGTTTTTACTCTAAAACAAAATATAAGTCCTATTTAATAACATCGCGTATTATGCTACCTACTAACCTATTGTCTATATAAAACCTTTAATACATATGTCGTATGCGTACAGATTAACAATAATGTATTAATGATATTGTAATTTGAAATTAAAATTAAAACAAGTTGCAGCTTGGTAAAGCAGGATTAAAAAAACGATTTTTTTGTTAATGATTGACTTACTAAATGCTACTAATAAGTAGTAACTACCATGTCTTCTGTTACTGCTTTTAATAAAACGTAAGCTACTATAAGCAATGCTGGTGATCCTTTAACTCATGAGTCCCGCCATACGCGGCCAATTAATTTTAATGATATTTAAATTTTATCGTTCACAGAGTTTTCTATATGTTATTTTTAGTTCAAATGAATAGTAATATTTTTTTGTTGGTTTTCCAGTTATATAAAGCTATTTTGGTACAATTTTCAATCAATATAAACACAAAAAAGCTAGGCAAATTGGTACCGCTTTGCTGTTTATTAGGTGACAGATTAAATTAGGAACAGGTTAGGCGTGTTAAATTTGAATTTAATGATATACCTTCTATACAAAAAACGATTATAAGCGGAAATAGTCTATAAGCTTATATCATCAAGTGATAATGTTTTTTTTTTTGATATAGCTATTATAAAATCAATTATTTTATTAATTATAGATACTACATTTTTTCTCAAAATATTGTATTTATATTTTATTATATTATTGGTATTTAATTATTATAATAATATATATTTGTGCCATATTATATCAACTTATATAACTCTAAATGTAGGTACCTAATAACATCACTGTAAATACTGTAAAACAGTAAAAATAGATTCATAGTAAAAGTAGATAATATCTCAAAATAAATAAAATATATCATAGTGTATAGGTACCTGATAAATTTCATAATTATATAATATACATAAAAGTTTTAAGTTCCAAAAAATAATGTTTTCAAATTATAACAAAATAATTAATATCTTATAGTTTAAATAAGTATAGCTTCGTCCAAATTTGAACTAAACACGTCTATAAAAAATAATTTTTTTACTTTTAATATTATATTTATTATATTTTATGATTTTATTATGAACTACTTATGAGAAATTTTCTATTAAATTTTTAAAACTTAATTATAAAAAGAAATGTTTTTATGAATTTTTGATTACAAAGAAGTTTGCAATTTTTTGTGATTTTGACGAATTTCTTTATAATTCTAATTTAAAATGCCTAAAAAAAATATACATATGTCTGTATATTTTTAATAATTTAACACAAATATAGTAACCATTTTTGTAGGATATTTGAAAATCAAATTTGTAAAATCAATATATTCATCGCTCCTCTCGAAATATAAAATTATTAATAATAATTTATAATTGCTTTATCATGAAATATATTTAGTAGAAATAAATAGAATGAAAGAGCGTCTTCGCTCAAAATAGATTTTTGTATTATAGGTATTATTGAAATCATATATAACATATTTATTACAGAGACCCACTTGATGCTTAATTTACAACGCAGTCCTAGCCACTATATTTACCTATTTTTTACTTACGACTCCCCGAAGTATACCAACTAGATTAAATTTTCTTCCAAAAACCAGAAGGAATAAATTGAGAATAGACACAAAATAATCACACATCATTACAGTCATTGTTCAGCGAAGAATATGAAATTTTGATTAATAATCTTAGAAAATTAATGAAAAACTTGAATTTTTACGCAAAACTAGTTTTTGATAAAATCGATATTATTTTTTCGGTGTAGATTGAATAACTTTAAATACTCTACTTGTGATAAGTTTCATATCAAATGTTTATATTAACATTTCATTCACATGGTATAGTTTCTAAATATTTCGACTTTCCTTGAGCTTTTTATTCAATTTTTATAGCTATAAGGATTGAACATTTAATACCTGGTTTAGAATCTAAACTTTATATCATTCTCTAAGCAAAGAAATTTTAAAAATAAATAAACACAATTGTTTTTTATAGACGATGAATATCCAACGAATAGATTAGGGAGTTAAATGAAATGTTTTTAGTAAAATTTTATCCCTAAAAACGTGTATTATACGAAAATAAAAATACCCGTACATCACAAAATGTAATCATATTTTCTATATATAAACCCAATTTGTATGGTATTGGTAGAGGAAATCAGAATACCTACCATAATATCTTATTTACTTATTCAATTTGAATAGATATAATTATAAATAATTTATACTTACATTTTAATTGGTAATAAATAATTACCATTGAATGTTTTATGTTAATTTTAGAAAAGCTATTTTTGTTAAAATCATTTTCTTCATAAATTCAACTAACATTTTTGCTGATGCATCTCAGAGATATTGTCAGTATATTTCCAATCTATAGTCAATAATATTAACTAGATATAGCAATAAACAAAATATGTCTTATAGGTCAGGGTCTATACTCTATATTATATTTATAAATTTAAGATAAACTTTTATCATAAAACACATTATGACAATGAATATTATATAGTTTGTGAATGTTAATTCTAAATCTAAATGAATGCATAGTCAGATATCTAATCCTCGTATTATATATTTATATGAAAGAAATTACATTAAAAAAACTTACATTTTTCTAAGACATTACCCTCCGACATTCACATCTCCATCTTTCAAACGAACAAATGTGTTTACAAAGTACAATATAAAAAATTGAGTTCAACAGAAACAATTTTTTGAACAAAACTAAAGGTGAAAATCTATGTTTGTATGTCGGGTTTTTACTTTTTTAATTATTTATATTTTAAATAGTGTTATGTGTATTACAAATATTACAATTTCAAAATGGATTAAAATATCGTATAAATATTGCGATTAAAAAAAAAAAAAAAAAAAAAAAAAAATAATAACACGGATATTTATTTTTAAAAATCAACAATATAATATAACAACTGTATTAAATTCAACAAATGACTTTTTAATTGATTTGAAGTACCTAGGATTATTTGTTTATTGGATATTATTATTATTTTATAAATCTCTTGTTTGTATAAATTTAAATTTAAATAATATAATATATTTATCAGCTTATATTTTATCATTTGAACTTTGGTCTCTTTTATTCATTTACCTACGTCATAATTTTATAGTTTTGTACCTTACACACAAAACATTGAATCACGTTTATGCAATTTCAATGTATTTTGTGCGTCAAAGTAATTCATAGTTAAAAATTGAAATACGCATTCTTATTTAATTTAAATATATTATAGGTATGGTATACACATTTTCAACTTAAGTATTGGTTAATTCAAATTTATTTAGTTCAAGAGTGTTTGTAAAGACATTTTTATTGCTTAACTTACTATAGTAATTTTTTTATTTTGTTGTATACTTATTCTATCGGAATTTCAAATTAAAATTAATATAAAATTAAACAAATTTTTATAGTCAACAATATACGTATATTATAATTTAAATTAATTAATCTTGCAAATTAAATAAATATTTTGAACAAGCATGTAAAAATTATTCTTTATTTTCATATTTGACATATACGATTAGCACAGGCCATGAGTTATACTATAAATTGTATTATTAATAAATAAATATATAATATATACTTAAACAGAAATGTACAAATATTAACATACAATAAAAATTTTAATATATTTTTTAAATTGCCTTCATCGTAGAAAAACAATATTTAAACATCAATTTTTGTATATTTCCGAAGTTCAAATATTTTAACAACAACTTATTAGAATTAGATAAAAAATTAAATAATTCGTTATTTTAGGTACTATTGGTCTTTGTTTTTTATGTATGAGATATACTCAAAATGGGCCTAAAAAGTTAGAAACAATCCTAATTTCTTATTAACTCAATTTTTATTCTTAATTCTTAAACAGTGATGTAAAAGGGCAGCGGTCGTTTGAACAAGTGTAATAATTTTGAGGTATACATTAATACTTAAGTGTATTTGGATGACTATTATTTATACCGTTTAAGGAGTTTAGGCAAGTAAAATTTTTATCTGCATTCGTGATATATGGACATTAATGTAGACGGATTATTATACTATAATCTAATTATACCAATATATTTTTAAAATTATATTTAAGTTACATTGACAAAGTAATTTTAGTAAATTAATACAATGTTTTTTAAACGGTGTTCCGCGGAATCTCGAGATTTCGTACAAATCACTTACAGGATCCACGAAACTCAAGTGTTTTTTTCAAAACATCTATGAAAGTTACTTTGAAAAATCAAACTAAAGATCAATGGTGGCTAGTGGAAAAAAGTTGCCTGAGTCATGCACATTTTAAAAATATATTTTAATAATAATTAATAATAGTCAGTTACAGTAAAATATGTTTATAAAATACAGCATGTTGTCACTTTTACCTTTTGCAAACCACTTATGCGTATATATATATAACGGAATTCTCACATAATTTATATCGACAAAAATCAATAAAGCCTAATATATTAAGTTTAAGTATATATTTAGTAATAATAAAAAACAATTTCACTCATCTCATTAAAATTTAAGTTTAAAATCCTGTTTGTCTATTATTTATGTTGTAAAAAAAGTTTAAAAGTTTTTTGAGGGTATAATATAGCCAAATATTTAGTTCAGGTGTATGGAAGTAAAAAAATGGTTTGTGAACCGCTGGTATACATCATACAATATACACACTATGTAATATATAAATTAATTTGCTTATAAATCTATTCATAGTTATTCACTTTTACAATAGTTTTTTATTGAATTAATTCTTGCACAGCACAAACAGTCTGCGCCCATGTAAACATGAATGGTGAGTTTTGAGCGATCTTTCTCCCTGGCGTTTTTTGAGATAAAAACTGAAAAATGTTTTCATAAGACATATATTTTTCAATTACGAAAATGAAACTATAAAACAAATAATTCAAATTGGTATCGTATTTCAAATTTATACTGAAAATTGTGTTTAGTATATATACCAATATACCTATACTAAATAGCAATATATTTAAGTATAATATCTTTGTGACGTGTGCGTGTTTAACTATACAAAGTTCAAAACAGTATCTCTATTTAAAAAAATGTCCATAAATATACATGTATAGTATACACAGATGTAATGTTTACGCTGTTAAACATTAATAGCTTCTGATAGTTCATGTTTTTAGTGGTCAATTGGTTATTACATTTTATCAGTATATTGTATAGGCCTGGTTTGTTTCTTGTTCTCAGCTGTAGACGGCATTTTACTTATTTTATGTTAGTGATTACTAATCAGTACACGGTGTATGTGTTTTCTTGTACAGTTGTAAGTTACTACAGTCTTACCGTGCTGTATTTTTTTATAGCGTGAATAACGTAAAAATATATCTTGATAATCATTGAATTTAATACATGTATTGCTTTTTGATGAAAATACATTAGTAAGTACCTTCATAACATGTTTTTATTATCGACAATGAAATACATTGCTGAGAATATTATAATTTAATTTATATAGTTGTTGAAACATTAATTTGAATTTTCATTCAATAAAATCATTATCAAGACCCATAGGGCGTATAGTACCTATTTATTTATTTATTATTATGATACGGGACGAGCCCAATACACATGTCGATATTAATCTTAAAGCAAAGTATGTAACAGCATAATTTATAACAACGATATAGTGAAAAAAACATTTAATTTAAATACAAATATAATTAACTGTAGATATCTATAGGTACAAATACAATTAGTTTTCACTGATTTAATCATTGGTCATAACTCATAAGCAATAGTCACAAGTTTACCAATACACAAAATTTAATTAGGTGTAAGTTATTTTTACCACAACTTTTAACTTAAAAGAAACACCCAAATATGTTTTATTTGTCTTACAAATGAGTAACATAGCAAATATTTACGTTCAGCAGTTTACGTTTAGTTTCGTTTTTTTTTAATAAAAATATCAATTGATCTATTGTCGAACGTAAAAGTAAGAACATTATATTTGTTTGCATTAAAATTTCTTAAAATATTTTAATTTTTAAGGAACAAATATTTTTAAATAGCAATATTTTATGGGTCAATTAATGTTATTATTAATACTAAACTTATTGAATTTTGCTCTTAAGTAAATTTAATATATATATATATAAATATAATTGTAAATGTTGTTTTGCAATGACATAAAATTTTATAAAAATAATATTAATTCAAAAAATTATAGTTGTTCGAAATATTATGAGTATCACACTAGATATTATAGAACATAAATGAATCACCTTGTGTACGAAAAAAAAATTAAATATATTAATATTCGTGTAATTATCTAATTGGCCTAGTTTTAATTTCATTTTGATGACTTTAAACAATTATAAATTTTTATCTTATAACCACAACTGTGAATTAAATGGCTATTCGACAATGTATAATTTAAAACTTATTATTGAGATCGATTTAACGCAAGTCGCAACAATACTCTAAATATTATGTATATAAAATTTAAAAAAGTTTTTATATTTCTATAGTATATTTTATTATATCTCATAGAAACATTATTGAGTATATTTATTGTTATGTACAATGACATTATTATTATTATTATTATTATTATTATTATTATTATTGTTAGTTATTACCATTGTAATATGGTCACTCTTCTATATATTTTATATTGTTTTAAATAAATCTTGTTATTTAATCTTTTTTAAAATATTGGTTAATAATTAATTTTATAGAATATTTTTCCAATTCGTACAATATAATATGTTATCGTAATATAATTGAATAAATAAAAAAAATAAAAATCTAAGTAATTTTTTTATTGAAAAATAGGCACTTGTTGTTAACTTGTCATTAATTGATTAAATACTCGGATGAAATGCATCATGCAGTGCCTTTTATGATATTAATTTAATGCATTTTTGATAAAAACTATAAAAGTTACAGTAGTTATATAAAATACTATTTTTCAATTACTTGATCTTATTGAATAATTTATTTTTTTTAAAATTTTAATTTCACTTAAATGCAACAGTTGTTAAAATATGACCGTTGGACTATAAAATAGTCAAGGAATTAGATTTTTACCTGGTTTATTTATTTATATATTGTGCTGATCATAATTGTCATTTTGTCTTTTGACGTCATGTTTCGTCGTTTTATTATGAAAATATAAAATTAATACTTTCTAGCCTACGTGCAGTATAGCACATTTACATTTAACAAAATCAATGTTGAGTTACTTGTTAGTTTTAATATTAGAATAGGTACATTAACTTATTATTAAACTCAAAGGTAATAATATTATCTAGAACACCACAAAGACTTATTTATATTTTAATTTTTAAATCTAAGTATGAAAATTTTTAAATCGTACCATTTTATGTAGTTATAAGCTTTTGACTAACTTTGAAATAAAAATATGAGGCCATTATGGATTTACTAAATAATATTCTTATCATCAAGTTTGATATAATAGGTTAATTTGCAATTTGCTCTTATATTAAACTTAAAAATACGAGTTTCATTTTCTTTGACGCAAGATATTTGTTGCTCGTGGCTCATAGATCAGAGTGAGAAAACAAATAATACCTACGCTTGACATCCTCTTAAGTTATATCTATGTGTAAATGTGTTATAAGCATATGACATTTCGAACTTGAGTTTATCAGAAAATCTTCTATCGCTATGTAACTTAAATTCTACCTATTTACTGTGTCATTGAAAAAGTTAATTTTAATAGTATTCGAAATTTCTTGTTTTCGGACTTTAGACACTTTTAACTATTGATTTTTAACCTGTGAATTGATATGAATATATTTATATACCAATGAATAATCTTAATTATATATTTTGTTATTTATAATTAAATTACATAATATTATCAGAAAATTATCTATCGTGTATCAGAATATTAAGATTAAATGTGTAGGCTTTTAATTGTGTAATAAGTAATAACTATACCTATTAAATATTAATTCAATTTGAAATACATTTAATAAAATAATTTTTATTTACTTATAAAATTTAATGATTAATACTTTTCAAACGCATTTTATTTTGTTTTATTATAATTTTATAAATAATATATTATTTACTAATCTAAGGTATTATATATTTATATTAGATATATAATTTCATGTTTGTTTTTTTTAGGAACGAAAATAATGATATTAAATTGTAATGTATGGTGTATATATTATATTTATTATCATATTATATTATTTCATTAGTTTGGATAATTTTGATTTGGTTTTTTTTTTTTACTTAAAATTGGAAATTTTTAATTTTGGAAGTCCTAGTTTACTGGCAACATACATGTTTATGTGTGGTTGTTTGCCAAAATCAGTACGTTGCCAAAGGCTTGTCCTTGAACTAGGTTTTACTGACAGTTCTTACTCACAATAAACGATATTGAAAATCATTTTTATCATTACAGACGTTTAAATTTATTTCTTGCGTTCAACACAATTTTTTTCCAGGTATCATGACTAAAGACCAAGCAAGTAAACGTTTTTATCGTGTGGACAGTAATTATGATTTTACTGCATTTATGGATCGTGGCCAAACAGCTGCTTACGAAAACCGATGGGTTTTTGAAACAGCTTGGGAAGTCTGCAATAAAGGTTTGTAAAATATATTAGTAAAATTACACCTATACATATGTCAAACAATTACATATATATATTGTATTCAATAATAAATAACTTTTGACATACTCATTTCATTTATTTATAATAATCTAAAGCTTGTAAATAATAATAATATTTATTAATTAAAATAATATATTATTCGTACTATCTATTGTATTTAAATATGTACATCGTTTTACTATTAATTTTACAATTACTTATGAGTGGGTTGGCAGGACCACAAGAATATATATAATACAATAATACAATATACTTGATCAATACAATTATTTGTTAAATTACATTATCAAACTTTTAATAGAATATTGTTTACAATAACTAATGAATACAACTAAAATAAAGTTTCAGCTATCATTATACCTATAGTATATGGTTTATCAGTAAATTTACGGTTATATTAAACAAATTCCGAAAAATATGCTTAATACTTATTATATATTTCTTTGTAGTATTGATATTTAACTCAATTTTCATGCAGTGTTTCATAATATAAGAAAGATATTTCATAAATATATTTATTATAGACTTAGCTTGAGTTATTATTAATTTTAAAGATTGGCATTTTATTAAAATGTTTCGACACTATTTGTTTTTAATTTACCTACGTAGTTGTAAAAAAAAATAATAAGAACAATAAATACTAATATTTTTATATTTCATAATATACATTATTTACCTACTGATACATTTAAAAAAATATATATGAAAGTAATATATTTTAATTTTATGCACTTAATTGTTTTAATATTTTTTCTGTTTCCTTCAGATATTACATTACGTTTCTTAAAACATTTAAGAAAATTAATAAAATAAAATTAGAGATTTAAAATGCTTACTCGGGTAATTTTTATAAACGGATAATAACAAAAATATGTATGTATAAATTATATAAATCGATAAAGCAGAATTTTTATAAATAAAATTGAAGTTATTATAAATATTTTGTTTAAATTTACAATTTTTACAAGACTTTATCGAACTCCTAATTAATTGAAAATCATGTGTTGACTGACTTGTAGTTAGTAATATTATGACATAATGTACTCAGTATTAATTTAGGTATTGTTTATGTCCTCTCATTGAAAAATAAGTACTTAATATTTATTAATATTATTAATTTATACTTAATGTTTGGTTATGTTTTTTGTTATTTTAGTTGGTGGTATTTATACAGTTATTAGATCCAAAGCATTCGTTTCAACTGAAGAAATGGGAGAACAGTATTGTTTATTAGGTCCTTATAAAGAAAATTATGCTCGAACAGCTGTTGAAGAACTAGAATTTGAAGGAGGATCTCCTTACCACACAGCAGTAACAAAAATGAGAGATCAAGGATTTAAGGTAAAATTTACCTAATGTGATAAATGATTTTAATGTTTATGTTTTGTTATAATCTATTTATCCATATTCAGCGCTTATAGATTTTGAACGGAGCAAATAATGTAGTATTGGTTTTACATGAGTGCGATGATACCGTTTGTAGCTGAATGTTTAATATTAAGAATTGAGGGTGATTTTTGATAGTAATTGGATTTAATTTATATTTTAAGAGGTCAAAAGTAAAAAATGTCTTGTTCTTTATAAAATAACCGTAAAAAATAGAGGAAAAACGAGAATATTAACGCAACACCTGTTTTTGACAAAATAAATTTTATTTTTTTGTCGTAATTCAAAAATATTCTTTAGAAGTTATTGGAAAGTGGAAATATCCATCAAATATTAATGATTGCATTTTATATCCAAGATATAATTTTCAAAATATTTTGGATATTCTTAAGCTATTTAATATTTATAAATATTTTGAATTTCTTACTTAGTTTTTTATTTGTATTGATAATATTATTATTATTTATCTGTAAGTCAACATAATTGAATATGTGTAAGATTCCTCATAGGTTTTCATTGGTAGAATCAAAAAATAAAAGTGGAGCTTAAAATCACGTTATTTTTTTTAAAGCGTTTAAAAATTAAATTATAATAATTACGAGTAATAATATAATATAGGGAATGAGTTTTTCAAAATTAGTTAAAGTTAGGTACCTATTACTAATAAAAAATAAAGTTAATCATATCCTTAAAAATAGAATATAAAGTCGGACATAGTCATCCCTCAGAATGGTTTTAACATTAAATTCTATAATTTATCACTTCCTCAATGGTACATATAGTCGAAATATTGGATGACCAATACAATTGACCGATTTTCGTATATTTCAGTATTAACTATTTAAATACATATTAAGAGGATAGTATACTTGCATGTGTTGTCTCCGTCTTACATATATAAAACAGCAAAAGTTATTTTGTGCGGGATAAAATTACTCATGCTGTTGTAATAGTCAAGACTCCAAATTTATATATAATACAGTTAAGAATATTATCTGTGAAAATCGTTTTTATTTTTTTTATATTATTTATACCAAAAAATTTCTTATTGTTTTAAAATCTATTATTTTTGAACTTTAGTAATTTATTTTTTAGTTAGGTACGTTATCTAAAAAATAAAAACGATATTTTACAGCCGAAATTCTCCTTTTTATGTGGTGACAATTTTGTTTCTTAGTTATTACTGTATCCTTCTCGGTTCTTTCTCTCGTAAAACAGTTTTTGCTATGTTTTACATTTATAAAACGGATAAAATACATGCGTTCTCTTAATATATATTTTAACTACCTATATCTACTAAATTATAATTTAATAAAAAATTTATAAATAATTGCATCATGAATTAATTACGATTTTTAACTTAACATATCCAAACATTTTTAGAAATATGTAAAACCAATTATTTTTTAGTATTTATGAATGCTATTTTTTATTTATGGTTTAGTAATTAGTATAAAAATATCAGTTTATGCATAACATTTGTATGCTCTAAAAATGTTACATATTATTTTGTATTAAAATGTATTTATTAAGTATTTTGTATTATAGGCAGTGGCAGTAGTTACACCTTTTATTGACAAAATAAGGGAGATTATGTTGAGATTGTACATAAATAATGTTATGTGGAAATAAACATAGTAGGAAAAAGAGGGTTGAAGGAGACTGAAAAAAATTAATAGATATTCATCGAATGAGTAATGATTAAAAAAAGCCGCTATTATGAGTTAATAATAGTTGTATGACAGAGCCTTGTAAAGGTGTATAGTTGTGTAGGACAAAGGTTGCTGACCTCATATAGTTGTAAGAGAAGAGCGAAGCAGAAGAATATGTATAGTCTTAAAATATGATTGATAAAGAATATTTTTAACTTTTTAGTTAAAATTAAATTATTTTCTTGCAGATTAAAATTATTCAATTTTATTAAATTAGTTTAATTAGCTAGTGACTAAAGGAATTGATTAAAATTATTTTGTTTCTTTTAAAAGGGTGAATTTAATATTTATATTAAGTATTGTTATCCTAATAAAATAAATAAAAACAGTTGTTGACAGGTCGATGGTTAGTCGATGGTAGTCCACAAGTTATATTGTTTGATATTGGTTCAGCTGCTTGGAAATTAGATGAGTACAAGCAAACTTTATGGGATACGTGCAATATAGGAATTCCACATTTAGACATAGAAGCTAATGATGCCGTAATTTTAGGATATTTAATATCTGAATTTCTTTCAGAAGTAAGTATACACTTATTTATTTAAATATAATATATTATACTAATTTATATATTATGTAAATAGAAGCTTCCAGCCAATAGTTTTTATCTATAGAAGTAGATTTGTATGTTTTTTAAATCTAAAAACTTTACTTAGAGTTCCCTCAAATACGTAGAAGATCATTACTAGTGCATTCCAATGTGTTAACACAATAGTTAGTACAATTTACTATATCTTTTAGAGTTAAAATTTATCCAACTCAAATTTGAGTATTTATAATATTTAATTTGTATTTCTGAGTGTTTTGTCATTGGACAACCTTTTTCTTCATGACATGCCACCATGTAAACTATTCTCCATTATATCATATTTATTCATTGTATAACATTATACTACAGATTATAAATTTTCTATTTTAATAAAAAAAATGTCTTATTTTGCTTGAATATTATTTTAACAGTTCATTATTAACTATTTTTAATGAATGTAATTATTTTTAAAATCCATATTTTATAGATGATAGATCACTTTATGAACAGAGGTTAATTTCTTACAAAAATAAAACAGTTAAATATTATAACAATATTTTAATTAATAATAATAATAATAATGTAGTACCTAAGTCAAATATCTCAAATATATGCAAACCATCCTATACTTAAATTTTAGACAAATTATACCGGTCTTAGATGAAAAAAAATATGAATTTGTGATTGTAATTTAAAAATATAATTTTAGAACTATTATAGTGACCCATTATTCTATCTATTTACATATATTTTATAAACCTAAAAAAAAGAAAAATGTTCAGGTATATATTAAAATAAATATAGTTAAGGATCTAAAAATATTTAAATAAATAATTACATTTTCAGTTCCGAGTGGCAGCAGCAGCATATATTGATTCAACACCGTTGGTGGTTGCTCATTTCCACGAATGGCAAGCTGGCATAGGATTAATTGCGTTACGCACAAAAAAAGAACCAATTGCTACAGTATTCACAACTCATGCTACATTATTAGGCCGATATCTCTGTGCGGGAAATACTGATTTCTACAATAATTTAGACAAAGTATGATGTTTTATTAGCTTATATTATGTTTAGGGCTTAGAACTTGCTCTGAAAAAATACATTATATTTATTGTACCTATTTATTAGTGAAATTTAATAGGTTCAATTAATATGATCTTATTTAATGAATTTTATTCCATGCAAATCTTTTATGTAAAATCTAAAGTTAATATTTTTTATTTAGTTTAATATAATGATGTACCTTTATAGTTATACAGTATAAAACTATAAAATAAATACCTATAATTATAAGACTAAATTAAGAAAAAAAAAATGTCTAAAATGACAAATATAAATAAATAGCTTTAGAAATGTATAAATTAATTTTTTTTTATTAATTAGGTATTTTATAGTCACTATTTATTATATTATGGTGAGAACTCTTAAATTGAATGTATGTATAAATTTATTTTAAATTATGAATTTTTAAATTGTATTGTTTCTCACCAAATATAAGTAATTAAAATAATTGTAAACTAAAAAATATGTTCTTAAAACTGAGAATTCACCAACAATACCCTAAATTTTGATGTTATTGTGTTTTTTTCATGAAACCAATTCATAGCTTACTTAGTACCTAATATATATTAGCCTACAAAAACATGCAAATGGAATATTTTCTGAGTTTACATGAATATTTAATACTTACATATTTGCTGAATGCATTTGCCGTATATCCTTATATATTATTAAAAATGCATTAAATATATTATGCAAATATATACGACAATTGTATAGTTAAATTAAATTATAAAGACTAAAATGCAATTATACGATAATTTATTATATTTATCATTTATCACCTACACCTATAGTTCAAGAATATCAATGAAAAATTGAAATCATATATTATTCATAATATATGAAACGTGATTTAAATATTTTCAATAGTTTTGTTAAATGAAAAAAAAAATCTGTTTTATATCTACATTTTATTTTTTAGTTCAATCTTGATGAAGAAGCTGGTAAACGACAAATTTATCATCGTTATTGTATGGAACGAGCAGCAGCACATGTTGCACACGTTTTTACAACAGTATCTGATATTACTGGAAAAGAATCTGAGTATTTACTTTCCCGGAAGCCTGATATTATAACTCCCAACGGGTTGAACGTTGTCAAATTTTCGGCATTACATGAATTTCAAAATCTTCATTCACTATCCAAAGAGAAGATTCACGATTTTGTCCGCGGCCATTTTCATGGGTACGTATTTTAAAAATAATATATTGTTTTTAATATTTAATATATATTATATAATTAGAAGTGTATTTTATAAATATCTATCGTTTATGTTGAATCTTATATATCCAGAAGAAAAAAATAATTAATTATATCTAAAAAATGCTAATACATAAGTATTTAGTGATCAATTGAGGCGGAAGGTTGTTTCATACGTCTTTGTCGAATTATTAAATTTTAAAACAACAACATTAATGATTATATCCCTTTATAAAAAAAAAAATACTTGAAAAATCAAAAAAAATATTTTGATAAAATTACAAATTAGTTTCGTGTATAAACGATAAATATTAAACGTAATACGACTACTCGAAACTTTTGAAGCATTTTCACGGATCGATAATGATTTATGATGTTTATTTACAGATTAATATTTTTTTCCTAAACAACACCAATAAATTCCTATTAATTTTTCCATCACTCCTTTCATTTTTCAATCTGCACACTAGTGTAACAGTTGTTACAACTTACAAGTATCTACAATTATTAAAGAATATTTTTATGTACATATACTTGTAGTAAAATGTTGAATAATTTACTCGTTATTTACTTATGTACTAATTATTACGATATTTTTTTATCTTTAAAATATTGAGTATTAACTTACAATGATAACAGTGAATTTAATGCAATTAAAAACCTTAAAAAATACACTAAAAATCTAATAAATTAATATACATTTAAAAAATTTAGTGCAAAATTCGCTATTAGTATACTAAAAAATTAAGAGTATAAAAATGTAAAATAAAAGTTTTAAAATTGAATTCATTAGGATCAATAGTATTTAATTCAAACTTTTCATGGAGCTAAAAATAATATATTTTTCTATAAATTCACTTCTGGACTAATAATATTTATTACCATTATCTCTATCAAATAATATATCTGAATTCCTGAGGGTTTAGATTTCGGTATGACCACTGACCAGTGACCACCATTTACCCTTTATTTTATAAATGTATTTATTTATCTGTATATTATTTGCAATCGTATTTATTTCATGTGCTAATTACACCGATTTATCTTAATAACAGACATTATAATTTCGATTTGGAGAAGACATTATATTTTTTTACGGCTGGAAGATATGAATTTTCTAATAAAGGAGCAGACATATTTATCGAAGCATTAGCTCGTTTAAATCATTATTTGAAAGTAAGCTTATAAATAATAGTTTACCGGGTGATTCTTTTATCATTAAACATTTAATAATTCAAAAAGTGTTGACTTTTTTCAATTTTTTTTTCAAAATTTTTAGCTTCATGCTTTTCTAAAACTATATAACAATTTCATACAGTTTGAGAAAAGCATAAAACAAAACATTTTGAAAAAAAAAATGAATAAAAGTCAGTACTTGATGATTTAATGAGTGTTTAATGATAAAAGAATCACTCTGTATATAATACCAAATACAGATCTTATTTAATTAATGAGAAATAAAAAATAATTTTCAATTGTAGAATGCCAATTCAGATATGACTGTTGTAGCATTTTTAATATTTCCCGCGCGGACAGATAACTTCAACGTAGAAAGTCTCCGTGGCCATGCCGTTACCAAAAGCTTACGAGACACTATACTTGAAATACAAACAAAAATCGGTCGGAGGATTTACGAAACATGTTTAAGGTTTTCTAACGATTTAATTTAAGCGTTAAATACGATGTTAACGTATAATATTTTGTTTTACAGGGGTCGAATGCCTGTTGAAGATGAGTTGTTAAATAAAGAAGACACCGTTAGATTGAAACGGTGTCTGTACGCTTTACAGAGGGACGATCTGCCGCCTGTGACCACTCATAATGTAGTCAATGATTGGTGCGATCCCGTATTGAATACGATACGAAGATGTAAGCTGTTCAACACCACATCTGACAAAGTTAAAGTAAGATAACATTATACTGTGATTTGCAGTGTACCTATATATATATACCTAGTGCCGAAACCACTTATATTATGTACATTCTGTACACAAAAACAGGGGCGTCATTTCAATTTTTTTAAAGGTATGCTAACAACTAGACAGGCCAATTGCCAATATATTATATTGTACTATATAATAGAATTATTACAAAAACACTTTTCTCATTATACTCTCCAATATGTTGTGAATATTATATACGGCGGTATATATAAAAATACTAACTTTGTAGGTACTTTAATTATTTTTATTTTATTATTTATACATAATAGTTTACCTAAAATATTGTATATAAATATATAAAACAAATCCTATAATTCTCAGTCACAAATAAATTATTTAGTATAAACCAAATGTTTATATATTTTATTAAAATAATACATTAAAAAAAATAAAAATAAATTTATATTTACAATTAGCATTATAGTGAGTATCTTCTTTCTTACATTTTTGCTGTGGTATTTTAATATTATATAATGTTGCGTAACATACTAACATACCTATTACAGCTTATGACCGTAGTAGGCTGATGCAGTGATGCCTAGCCAACAAGACCAATTACAAAAAAAATGTTATTTTTTACCATAGCTCAGAAAATTATAGTCAGGCCATATTACAATTTTGATAAATTTTAGATATGCATAAGCATACCTTGCAATATCCCAAATGACGCATCTGCAACAAAATAAATCAAAAGCTCGTGTTATATTCATCTTTATAGATTGTGTTCCACCCAGAATTTTTATCTTCAACTAACCCGCTATTCGGATTGGATTATGAAGAATTCGTACGCGGTTGTCACTTGGGAGTATTCCCAAGCTACTACGAGCCATGGGGATACACTCCCGCCGAATGCACAGTTATGGGAATCCCGTCAATAACTACAAATTTGTCGGGTAATTACTAAACTATTATTGTTATCTACAAGTCTGTACGATATAAAATTATTGTGAATTTTAACTATTGTACATTTTTTGAAAAAATTAATTTTTTTATTATATATTAAATATAATATAGCTGGATTATTTTTAATTTGATTTAAAAATATAATTCGTGCTAGATATTCGGTGGAATTTACATACGGCCACATTATATATTGTATCGTTTGAGTGAACTTACATGCCTAATGTGGAAAATCAAATGCAATTTTGTAATTTTGTGGTCCCATATTTTCAGGTTTCGGTTGTTTTATGGCCCAGCACATTGCTGATCCTTTGAGTTATGGAATTTACATCGTGGACCGTCAAAACATCAGCATCGAAGAATCTGTCAGACAACTGGCGCAGTATATGTATGATTTTGCGAGAATGAGTCGTAGACAACGGGTGATCCAGCGAAACCGTACCGAAAGATTAAGCGATTTGCTCGATTGGCGTAATTTGGGTATTGTAAGTGAACATTTCAAAACAATTACAATTAATTTGATAATACAAAATGGAGTCTCATGGGTTCGCAAATTGCGACGATAAACGTTTGGCTATGCTCACATTTGACGTTAATAATTACATTGATTTTCAGTACTATCGTCAAGCCAGGTTGAAAGCATTATGTCAAGTGTTCCCGGATATGTTTGATAAAGAAACAGAAATGTTATGCATCACGGAAGCATCCAGACGCCGTTATAACTATCCTCGTCCTTATTCTGAACCGCCGTCGCCATCGAGTAGCCGACCAACTACACCAGGCGCTTCACTGCACGGATCAGACGACGAAGATATTGATGATGAACGCGAGGTAATAAAATTTTTTTATCGATATGAATGGTGTTTGCTTTTATTGCAAAACCACTATTTAATGGATAATTATGATTAAATAATATTTTAATCATTCTGCAATCAAATTGCACGTTTCAATATTTATGTATGGTGGAAAACAAAAATAATCCATTATTTTAAGGTTTCCATTATTGGTGGGTGGTTTAACTGTATTTTAATTTATACATTTTATTATTATTTTTCAGCTTGCAGAGCTTTCAAACCATACAAATCATTAACTATACATACATAGTTTGTTACTGTAATAAATATTATATAATATATTTAACACGTAATATAGTACTTCTGAAAAATGTATTTAAAATTTTTTTAAGTGTAAAAAAAAATATGTTGTTTTTATTAAAAATACATTTATTTTAATGAGAATTTATGTCACAATAATTTTTTTTTATGAAAAAACATATAAAAATAAAATTAATTTATTCAATTATATATACACACACATATATATAAAAAAAATAGTAAAATAGTATTTTTTTCTGATCTAAAAATCAGCAATAATGTATAAGTACATACATACCATAAGTCTTTAAACATTTTTCTTAAATAATTAATTGTTATGGCAAAGCTCAGGTCACAAAATATAAATACACATGTACAAATAAACTTAATTATTTAAAAACGCTTATAATAATATTTCAAAAACTTAACCTAAGTAGGACATCAATTTACCATATCACGTATGATAAATAGAACAAAAATATTGTATTATAAAAATTGTTACAAACAATGAATAAAACAACAATATACACAATCATAATA
Organism: Rhopalosiphum nymphaeae; assembly: GCA_036289425.1. Taxonomy (NCBI): domain Eukaryota; kingdom Metazoa; phylum Arthropoda; class Insecta; order Hemiptera; family Aphididae; genus Rhopalosiphum; species Rhopalosiphum nymphaeae. The sequence goes on along the minus strand of JAZAQC010000011.1, from coordinate 2,994,868 downwards.
AAATTCAATTATTATCAAAAATAAATATTCAACAAAGCCTTTTACAGCTATTAGGTGATGGCGGTGGTGCATTTGGGCTAAAATAAGTGCTTGATGATGGTGAATGGGATCGAGGAGTAGGGGGTGGGGGACAAGGTTCGAGAGGCATTGCAAAATCAGAATCATCATAAATATCGGTGGGCAAATCAGTTTGTGAACACAATGTTGGGCAAGGAGGTTCATAACGATCATCATATCGTAGGTATTGATTTGTTCTGATGTAATCATTTGTTTGCATAGTAAGTGTGGTTGTAGGACTCGGTGGTGGATTCAGGGGGCTGCAGTTTGATGGCGAGATCAAATCAATATGTGTTCCATTTTGCATTGCTGTATAAGCTGATGTTGAAGAATATTGTCTGGGAATTGGTATAGCGGTGTACGTAACTACATTATTACTAGTCAGACTTGGACTATGGTCTAGATCACTGAAAACAAATAAGAAATAGAAAATATATAAATGAATAATGAATATATTATTTACAAGATAAGGAAATAAAATTTTACATACCTTTTAGCACAGCGATATATAATGACCAACAACAAACTAAATATTGTTACAAAGAAAATTATTGTGAAAAACAAAGTGTCTTTGAATGATTTGTCATTTGTGGGGCTTGTGGTGTGTCCCACATTTCTAATCAACGAGCAAGCCAAATAAGTTTCATCAGATCCATCGATGCAATGTTTCCAACCATCACAAACTTCCTTAACTGGTATACATGCACCATTAGAAATGCATTGATATCTATCATTTGAAAGCAATCCAGATTCACAGCACCGAGATTCATCTGAACCATCAGAACATTGTTTAGTACCATCACACACCCAGTTTTTATCTGCGAACAATTAAACATATTAAAATGTTAACATATTGTTGCTTTGTAATGAATTGATATTTTTGTATGTGTACAAACCAATACAATGACCATCTAAACATTTGAATTGATGTCTACTGCATTCTGAACAATTAACTTCATCCGAACCATCATGACAGTCTGTTTGCCCATCACAGCGCCATATCAAAGGCATACATTCAGGACTCAGTGAATTGCATATAAATTGTTCGGGGCCACAAACTGGTACATTCACACATTGGCGGTCACTCATTATCAGACCTAGAGGACAAGAGCATTGATGGTTGCTGGATGTACTCTCATTGACTCCAGTGACAATGCACAAGTGCGAACACATACCATGCTTGTTCATTGCACTACATGGATGCGATGCTAAAATCTAAAATATAAAGTTATAAATTAGTAATGAAAAATATTAACAATAGTTTAAATCATGATAAAGATACAATTTAACAAAATGATTATAAGCAAGTGTAATAATAACTTAAGGTTTTAAGATTCAGAATTAAAATGTAAGTATACGATAAGTGTACATTATAGTAATTAGATGATTGCTTATGTTATAAGAAAAGATAAAATAAATATTTTATTACCTCAGGTGTAGGGATGTATATTGAAATTATGTCTACTAAATGTGGATTTTGATTCATGACAGTGCTGCCTTCACTAACAACACCAGTGGATTTATTAACTCTTTCTATCACCTGTTTTTCTTTATCGATCCAATACAAATATGGTCCAAGAACAGCTATATTAGTAATAAGTGCTCCATCAAATGAAATCAATGTTTTCCTAAAATTACAAATTATAAATCAAAATTAAATTTTAACATGTTTTCTAAAATAATCTAGTTATATAGCAATTTGGAAAAATAACTGAAATATATTAATAAACTAATATTTAGAAGTTAAAAATCATTTTTATGGGAATTATAACTAGTAGCAATAATTATAATATTAATGAAGGAACATTAATTTTTTTTCTTGAGCTTAACAAAAAATATCCCTCATACAAAACATCTAACTTTTAAAATCAATTCATTACAATGTAGACAAAAGTAAGGTGGAGACAATGTTATACTGGACAAGATATCATTCTTTCAGTGTGGCGTTAGGATATGTGAAGCCCTGATCAAATTATGCTACAAATTATAAATAGTTTTACTTAGTATTTTTTTTATATATAAAACATTTATAATATATTTTCATGCATATAACATAAAAATGTAAGTGATAAAAATATTTCTGTAAATTGTAATTCTTAATAGATTATTAGCAAGTGTAGGTTGTACAAAACTAAGAAATGTATAAAAATAAAAGTGCAGGTGTCTAGCCGCAAGGCACTCATAAAAGTGTGAGGTTACGGACAAGAGCCTTGCTGACTCCCACCACCCATAAAAAAAACAAACTTAAAATTTACAATTTTACTAAGGATAATTGATATACTTTAATTTTTGTAGCCTAAATAAATAAATTAATTTGAATTTTGTCTAGTATACAAAGAAGATCTTAATTAAAATTATATAAATTTATGTATCAACATATTAATATATATTTATTATTAGCTTACCTTTGATAACCATGAAGATCACAAACATCTACTTTACTTGAATAGGAAAAATAAACCATATTTTGTACTCTGTCAACAGTAAGTGCTTCAAGAGATAGCAAATCAGAGGCGATGATAACTCTATTGTGGCCATCAATACGAGATCTTATTACTCTGTGTTGACTTCCCAAATCAGTCCAATAAATATAACTAGAAATTTTAAATGAATTATTTAATTAGCATACTATTAATCTAAAAATATAAATAATTACCCTTTTTCGGGATGTATTGCTAAATTTCTTGGTTTTTCCCCATCAAAACTTTTAAATATAGAACCTTGGAAGCTGCTGTTTGTTAAACGAGTAACGTTTATAGTATCTGTTACTGTACAAGTCCAAAACAACAATCTGTTATATGGATCCAAAGCGAGATCATATAAATTGTATGTATTTCCATTGTTTCCAATAAACATACTCGGATTTGAACCATTCTCGTGGCAACGTTTTATCATTTGTGTTCTACCATCAATCTAAAAATTATAAAATTATAAAATATAAGTGAAGGTTTTTCAGATATAAACAATAATAAATAATTTTACCCAATAAATCATGTGTGATATTGGATCATATTCAACCGCTTTTACATGTTTCAATCCTATGACGGGGAGTGAAGAATCAGAAGAATCGTCTATATCCATTACCACTCTATAAAATGTTGTTTTCTGTGCCACAATCAAGAAACTATTTGGTGCTAAATAATGAATGATATTAATTAGTTTTAATAGAATCAAAAGCTAAGAGTAAGATTTAAAAAGAAAAATTATAACTAAGATTTTTATAGTTAAAAATAAATATTAATCAATAAATTATATTTACCTGAGCAAGTGTTATTTTTAAATAATGTGAAATGTGTTTCACATGAACAGTGATATGATAATGGTTCATGATCTCTTGTTGATCCTTTTACAAGACATAATTGTTGGCATCCTCCATTATTTATGGCACAAGGATTTGTTCCAGTTTGACTTGCTTTATCAAAGGTTATCAAATCCGTAACATGATCTAAATTTATTTTAGTCTGCTTTAAAATTGTACCACTCTGAATATCAACTTGGAAATAAGTTCCATTTGACCAATCCAACCAGTATAAAGAACCCTAAATTGTTTTCAATAATTAATACCATGATTTAGACTAAAATAACAACTATTTTAAAGAAGTTATGTAACAATTTTTTTACCCTGAAATATGTTATGGCAGAAAGATAACCACCAAAAGGAATAGACACAATTTTACTTTGACGTCTTCCATTAAAATCAATACTTTCGATGGATCCACTATTCGGTGTTAAAGTTGTCCAATAAATCAAACCACTATCATAATCTGAAGTAATACTTATGACTCTGCCTATCTTATTTATCAAACAATGTTTCCCTTCACCATTCATCGATGCTTTATGAATTGAGCCAGTAATACCATCTAATTCACTCCAATACATAAATCTAATAAATAAAAAAAATGTATGAATTAAATAAAAATTGATTTAATAAATTAAAGATACTATATATAAAACTAACCCCTTTTTAGGATTAAGCAATAAATTTTTTGGATTTTTAATATCATTCCAAAGCAAAACTTTACGCATGGTTCCATCTAATCTAGACACTTCAATTCGCTTAGTGCCAGAATCACACCAATATAAATTACCACCAATCCAATCAACAGCTAATCCTATAAAACATAAATAACTTTTATTTGAATAATCTGTGTACCAATTTATAAATTATAATATTTATATTTTAATTTATTTTATAATTGAAAATATTTTTCATACTAATAAACACTACAAAAAATTAAAATTACCTTCTGGAGATTGTAGGCCAAACGTAATAATTCTTTCTGCCATTGACCCATTTAAGTAAACTCTATTAATTGTTTTTAATTTAATGTCAGTCCAATAAACTCGTTTATTCTTGATATCGACATCAACAGCACTGTAAGTTCATAAAATAATTAATTACCAATGATCCAAAAATAAACTAAAAATAGAGTTACAAGATATTACTAAAAGTTATAATAAATGTAATGCAATTTTACAACTCATCAAATAAATCAATTTCATAACATAATCTGCCTTTTCTTATGTTCTAAATTAATGAAATATGAATTTTATTTTATAATTTAATATTGGATTATAATAATAAAATAAGCCAGTGAATGCGTGCAAGGCATAAATAATTTTAAAAGAGTTGTCATGAAAAGGCTAATTCAGAATATTTGAGATACTTAGTATTATTTTCTATACTACTGTACGCTACACTATAGAAATTTTGTGAATGAACTCATAACAAACTAAATACTCATACAAATAATATATACCATATTATAATGTTTTAGATTTTGTGTATTTATTAAAAAAAAAAATACCTGGCTTCTTTCAATCCAGCTATAGGAATAACATCTGAATAATGACTATTTTCAGTACTTAATATTCCAATATGTTCAGATCGAGTAAATATTAGAAACGATTCAGACAATATACAAGTTTTTCCGTCCATAGCCAATTCATAATCTAGTTAATAAAGTAAAATAAATTAATGGTTACCATAAAATAGTAATTATAATTTTTTTCATCAATAATGCAATGTAATTAAATTAGGTTCATAATTATATAATAATCACCTATTTCACATGCACAAATGTAGTAGCCTTTAGGTTTATAGAAACAAAGTTGACTACAATTTCCATTATTATCCCCGCATGGATTGTCATTAAGAGGCTCTTTTAAATTTATAGCTTTTACACCCATTAAATTTGGTAATTGATCTATAATGATTTTACGATCAGATCCAGTATTTTTATTCACTCTATCAATTGTACGACGCTGCCAATCAGTCCAATAAAGGTAGTCACCCAATTGTGTCAAACCAAATACATGCGGCAAATTTTCACTCACAAGTTCTTTACGGTCTTCCCCATTCATACCAACAACCTATAAAGTAAAATATAGTTTAATAAATAATTACATCAATGAAACAGCAAATGAGATATGGTGATAAGTTAGTTCCAGTGTTGGGGTAAATTAATTATTAAAAGTAACCAAGTTACAAAATAAAAAGATAACTAAATTACTTCATTGATTATATGTCTTTGATACTAGTTTTTTTACATTATCTTTTTATATTCAAAAGTAACTAGTTACAATGATATTACATTTAACATATTTAAATTACATAAAAAATAATATAATAATAATGTACATTTTTAACATGATGTAACTCATTATTTTACAGGTACATACTTAAAAATAATTTACTTAATTTCTTATGTTGCAAAAACATAAAAATTATTAAATACTAACAAACCAGAAATTACGTTGCAGTAATGAGTACGTATATATATTATTAATTATTCATATTACTTAACCAACTTAACTCTGATATTATAAAATCTTAAATAATAGATTTATAAATACATAGAATGTTTCAATATTATATATTATATTCATATTTGATATATTAAATTGAATAAAAACATACACAACTATTTACTAACTATATTAACTTTGTATGAAAGTTATTTTGTTTTTGACTAGGACTATTGCAGTAAAAAAATGTATTAACTCACTTCTATTCTATCAGTTTTTGCATCACAAAAATAAAGGGTTCTTGCTTTAATATCCAATGTTATTCCATTTGGCCACCCTAAATCATCTTTGAGTAAAACAATTCTATCATTTCCATCTAAATTGGAACGTTCAATTTTGGGTCTTTTGTCATACCAATCTGACCAAAATAGCCAACCTAATTCAGGTGCTACAGCTACACCTCTAGGTTCAACTAAATCATTAGCAACTATGACCTAAAGTATAAAAAAAAAAAAACAAATTTTGTTTTAGGATATGATTTATTTTTATAAAAGTATTAAAAATTAATTACTCTTCTGTGTTTTCCATTTAATCTTGCAACTTCAATCCTATCTGTTCCAGTATCTGTCCAATATATGTTTCTTGCAACCCAGTCAATGGCTACTCCATCTGGATGGTATATTTCATTGGAAATGACAACTCCTTGATTACTACCATTCATTTTTGCTCGCTGAATCATTTTTATCTATAATAAGAGATAGTTTCTAATTATTTAAATTATTAATTTAAGCATTAAATTTGAAATATCAAGTACTTCATCATCAGTCCAATAAATATACCCATCAACAGGGTCATAATCTATAGCAATAGCATGAGCTAAACCAGTAAGAGGTATAGACATAATTGTATGATCTGGAGAATCTAATGATATTTGACAAATATCAGTTTTTTGTACAAGAAATAAAACTTCTTGGACACCTACAAAAAAATAATGATTAAAAATAATATATGAAACATCAAAGTATAATTTTATTTAATTAATATAGTTTAACAAACCTTCTGCACAATTATGATAATCTATAAGCTTTATTCCTGTGGAACAAGCACATGAATATCCAGGAGAATTTGGAGAAAGAAGACACAGATCTGAACAACCTCCATTATTCTTATCACAGAGGGTAATTTTTTCTGGTTGTCGAGCAGGGTTCCACACACGGATATCCATTGGCACATTATTACTATGTATAATTTCACGGCTATTACCACCCCCACTACGATTGACTACATGAATCGACCTATCAAAATAAAAAAATGATTAGTAAAACTATTGTTTATTAAATCAATTTTATAAGTTTCAAATTTTTAACAAAAATAAATCATGAAAAGCAAAAAATAAAGAGTAATGCTGAAGAATTAATTATTTTTCCTGTTCAACCTTTGCTTATTAGTAAAAAAAATACAATCATTCTATGGATTATTGAGTAAACCATACATGAATGATGTTCTAAAAAGAGCTTAATGATATGTTTATATATCATATTAATTACTTAATTGATATACTTAAATGCTAAATGTATGCTTTAAATATAGATCAACAATTTATTTATAAAAAAATATATCTTGAACAAACCATGTCTTCCAATCAGTCCAATATAATCTATCTTGATATAGAGCAATACCATATGGATATGGTATTCCTTTTTCAAGAATAGTCTTCCTATTTCTCCCATCATAATCCATTATCTAAATAAAACATATTAAAACAAATGTTTATTTAAGTACTGAAAATAAAGTGAAAATACTTACATCAATAAAACCAAGTTTTCCATCAACCCAGTAGATGTGTTTGGTATAAAAATCTATAGTTAAGCCATTTGGCCAAAATATGTTATCACTAACTATGACTTTTCGTGTAGATAAATCTCCATTCATTCCTGCGCGTTCAATTTTTGGAACTTCACCCCAATCGGTCCAAAACATTATACTGGAATAAAAAGAAATAATAACACAATAAATAAAGAAATGTATCAGTTAAGATGTAACATACCCATCCATAGGAACTAAAGCCACAGCACGTGGTTGATCAATGTCTTCCCAATACAGTACTTTTCTATATTTACCGTCTAATGATGCAACTTCAATTCTATTTGTATCTCCATCAGTCCAATATATTTTTTTAGTGAGCCAGTCACAAGCTAAACCATCTGGTGTAATAATACCAGTGTTCAATATTGCTACCTATTTTATAAAAAAAGATAAGACTGATATTACAAAGTCAAAAAAGATTTTTTTTCAAATGTATCATCATATAATATAATATAAACAATAATACTTTCTTGTATTATACTCTATTAAGTTTAATAGTACAACGGGTGGAAAATAAAAATTTTCTCCAGTTATTGGTGCAGGGTGTCTGCCCTTTAATCATCTGCTATTACTACCATCTATTCTTTTGTTATGTCAACGTACAATGACGGCCGTTTGATTGGTAACGATTGTTAACGATCAATCAGATGGATCCGGCAAAGTACAATAGTAAGTAATATATGCATAAACCGGTATACTCTTAAACTGAACAGATATGTATATATAAAAGTAACTTCAGATGGTGACACTAAGTATGGCTAATGCTAAGATTGATGTCATTTTATTATTTCAATATCTGTCTAGGTGGTCATTTTGGCTGGATCATTACAGTTAAGCTAGTTTTAGACTACAGCTAATTGTCAGAAACAAAAACTGATAATAGAAAATGATTAAATAAGGAGAGTTATCTGATTACCACGTAAAAATCAATCGCTGCCCAATGATACCTTTGTATAACACAATAACATGGACTACACACACTACTACAGAATATATATTTTTTCGATATATATGAAACGAGATATGAAATGTTATTACTTTTACTAAAATAAAATATGTAAATAATTCAAAATAGATATTATTTAAAATTATTAATTAAATTAAAATAAAATTTTTATACTTTGTTAGTAGCATGAGTTCCGTTGTAAGAAACACATTGAATAGACTCTTGACCATGATCAGCCCAGCATATCAAAGATCCTTTGTAATAGAAATCAAGTGCACTTCCTTCGATGAGATCCTACATAAATAAGAAACGGTTAACATAATAGTTGTACATTTTAATATATAACTATTAAAGTTAAACTGGCCAGATCATAATTCAAAATAATTTAAATAAATAAATATTGTAAATATAACGAGAAACTTACTTTAACAATAACATTAATCCTAGTCATTTTTGACATATTAGCCATTCGGATATCCTTAGATGTTGTGTATATCAAATTTGGATATGCTAAAATAAAAATTAATTTTATAAATATTGTTTTTGATATAATGATTGAATTACAACAATACAAATCAAGTATTCAGATATAGTTAATAGATATACATATATTATTTTTAATTTTTTGCAGTAATTATATTTCTGAAAATTTAGGAATAAAACATAAAATTATATAAATTACATTATAAGCATTAGGTATATCACAACACTTGAAAAATAATCATATTATCATTGATGTAAAAAAATATAATAGAAAATATAGAACCAAGATTTAAATATATGTAAGACCCGAAATAATAAATTTTAATTACAGCAGATGAGTGTATTTTAGTACATCACACGCGGTTCCACAAAATCTCAAGGCCTTTACGTTACTTTATAATTTTAGTATAAAATACATCAGAATAACAAAAATATCATAATAAAATACAAATTATTAATACTGAAAATCAAACTTGAAATATTTATTAATTGACTAATTGGTACCTATACAAAATGTGAAAAAATATGTAATTGAACAAGTGTTTTGACTGTAATTGATTGAATATAATGTTATAATGTATAACAATATTGTGCAACATTAAACGAAGTATGTTTTAAATGCAATGTATTTATTTATCCATTACCAAGAACGTTACAAGAACCACCTGTGGGGCTTACATTCACATGGTATAGAAAATATGAGAAAGTATGTGAAACAAGTATTTAGACCTAAACTGATTAAAAATAACGTGTAACAATATTGTACAACATCAAACAAAGTACGATTGATATGTGATTTGGCTATTTGGTTGTAACGAGAATACCCACGAGAACCACCTGCGGAGTCTACATTCTACGTTGTATCCGAGTATCTATTTATGCATATAACGATCGGTGTGCTGTTAAATTTAATGCAATGTGTGCAACGACAGATATTGCCATGTGCACTAGGAATTCGAAAAAAAACGAACTAAAAAGAGGCGTATCATAGAAATAAACGAAATACGTCGGTGGATAGCGAACGCGTTTCGTATAGCATTCAAACGCAGGTATTACAAACCCATAAAAGGTCGCGACAATGACACGATAATAACATTAACAACGACGAGGACGACGGTTACTTGCCGCGGCGATAAAATAGTTTCATCAAAAATACTGCACAGGTACTTACCGTTCACGAGCGACATCGTCACGGTGCAGTAGAGCATCACAAAAATCCACGGCGAAATCATCCTGGCGCATTTCCCGGTGACTGGTGTCCAGGACGTCTCGGTTAAAACAGAGGCGATCGTGCTGGTGTTGTGATCGGTAATGACGGCGGCGTCGGTGGCGGCAGCAGCAACAGCAACAGCACAAGGTTCACGACGGGCGGTCGTCCGACGGGACAATGGTCGTGTTGCGCATCGTCTTCGCTGTGGTGGAGGCGACTGATCAGCAACTCGGCCGACGGATCGCTGTTGCGCGTCCGGCCTCGTCGTCGGCATCGGCGTGTCGGTGCGATAATATTGTCGTTGTCGTTGTCGTCGTCGTCGTCACTACTATCATATTTTCGGCGACGCAGCGTTAGAAAAGCGGCGGGTAAAAACGCGCGCGCCTTGCGTATGCTCTTGCGCGTGCGCGCGATCGTGTTCCTGTGCGTGCGAGAGAAAAGAAAATATATGTATCCAAAGGGACCGGCGGGGGGGGGATGTCCGGCTGGGATGGCGAGAATGAAAAAAAATTTGAACCAAAACCAAACGAACGGCTCGAATAACTCGCCGAGGTACGGCCAATCGCGATGTACCGGCGTACTATTAGAATATTAATTTGTTATTGTTATTATTCGTTTTGTTATGAATATTTAATGTTGTTGACTTGTAATAACATTATCATGACGGTCGGCGTACGCACACGTTATCTCCGCTGTAAACAAACGAGCATGTTGTGGCCTGTGGGTGATGGCCGGTGACGATAACTATGCGCGCACCAACACGAGGAACGCGAGAAATTTTTCGCCCGCAGCGCGTCGGTTCGCAGCGGGGCGCCTAGCCGGTACGCTGCGTTGCGCGTCGCGTCCGTCTGCCCACCTGTCGATTGTCTTTTCCCCCTCTCCATTCCCGGTCAGACAATGCACTCGGTGGCGGCGCCGGCATCGTAGAGCGCAGGTGATTTTTATTTCCCTGGACCATATATCATTACAATATTATATTGCGTATATTTTATAAAATCTTTTACGTGCTCGATTTGCGTTAACGATTCCACACCGGCCCTACAGCAGATGAATACGTCGTACCTGACCGTATATGATGGCAAACTACCCGTCACGTACTCACGTATATAACAGGTATAGCCGTATAGGTTCTCCTGGTTACCTCCAAACTGACCGCTGCTGGTCAAATAACGAATTACAATATTATTGTTGTATTACTTTATAATATAATAGTAGGTAATGCAATGGTTAAAAATGTTAGAATCGCCAAAATCACCTGTAAGATATAGAAATCAATAAGTGTATTGCACATAGAGAAATCATACCTAGTCTCTAAAAGTATAGGACAAGTATTTGTATACCTACCGTGTAAGAACATAATTTTTTTAAGCCTTTAAGAGATGTGACTGTCTCTAATACTAAAACGTTCTACGAATGCGCAGGATATATTTTTGTTACTTGATTTCTAAGCTTTAGATATGTAAATAACAATAAGAAACAATTAAGTTAACATTAATTTACGTAGGTACGTTAAAATTTTAAATGTATACATAAAGATATTTCATTTAAAATCTCATTAAATATAGATATACATTTATGATGTTGGCCTAATAAATGTACTTATTTATAATTTTTTATGTAAACATCGTTTTTTAACTATTTTAATAGATATTTATTAAGGAAATCATTTATGCGATTATTGCGATTATATAACAAAACTGATTTAGCTTTTATCACCGACGCTCGTTTCTCTATCGAGATACGCTTAAAGACAAAATTTGTGCCAGGCAAAGCAACATTGAGACATCGGGATCGTGGCGGTTGACGAAAAGCGCCACTAGAATCAAATAATTATTATAAAAATGAACTTATTGTATTTTTTATCATCGTTAAATTTATATTACTAATTTGTATTAGTATAGACTATAGATGACATGTATAAAAACTACAATAAAATATTAGGTATTTGTTGGTACTAGGACACAAAGTATAGACACTAAGTAATATCTATCAAACAAGAACACTTCATATATTATTATGATTATTATTTAGATTTTAGACCTTTGATACACACATGTAATATTAATATATTATACAGATAAGTCTTAATAAATAAACGGATGACAGGCACAGGATGCCTGTTATTATAAATAAGTCTTTGAGTCAATAATATATGTTTACTGAATTATGATTAATTACCATTATATTTATTTTAATTTATATTTATGTATACATAACGCTATATCTATTACTGTAAATAATTAAGATTCAACAAAGGTAGGTAACAAAAATCAAATGTAAATAATTATTTGATAAAAGTCGTGTCTATATTTATTTATTTCGTTGCTTATACATTTTTTTACTTAACAATGAAATCAAATAAACACGAACCAAATTATCTAAATTATTTTAAAAATATATTCCTATCATAAGTAAATATGCTATGTGGCACGAACAGATCAGCTACACGTTCTTACAATTAATTAAATGTATTAATAATATTTTGTACATCGTACATGGCTAATTAATGTACGATAACAACAAACGGTGGACTCAAAACTCATTGGTTATATTATAGTTATATTATTATTTTTTTCCATTTGTATATAAGATAACCTTTCGATTCAGCTTGCTGCTTTGACCTTTATTTATATTCTAAACATAAAATGTACATCATAATATGTACAAAATATAATAGCTATTGTACCTTAAATCCGGGGAATAAATCCATTATCATAATTTATAATAATTATTATTATACAATTACTTTGCTAAAATTATAGTTCGTAAAAAAATAAATATATGTATAAATTATGTGTAAAGCTGTCTCTAACTAAATGTAATTAAAGCGTACAACGTGAAACTTATTAGATAAAATATAAAAATAAATTAAAATAATTAAATATTAATATTTTTTTATATAAATAAAATATTTTTTTTAATCATTTTTTGAGAACTTTAATTTTAATTTATTGCGAATATTTTTATAATAATTGTTATGAAAATGATAAATTCATATAATAGTAGGTATAGATAATAAATGATATTCTTTCCTTACATTTTTTTTTTTACTATAACCAATTCGGGAGTTTTCTTTTATGTTGGACAAAGAAAAAAAAATATATATATATATTATATTTTTCAGACGTTACGTAAACGTTTCGTTCTTATAAAAACGTGTTATCTATCATTATGTATCACGGTGTGATTTAAACAAAATTTAATCAAATAAAATTGATTTTAATTTTTTAGCGTTCCAAGTGACTTTCAATATCATAGACATATAAAGAAATAGACTGATCATAGAGTGATCATAGAGAGAGAGAGAGATCTGGTGGCCAACATTGTTAGAAAATATTAGCATGCAATTTATAATAATTGACAATCTATATCCATTGACTGCTATTAATAGTGAGAGAGAAAAAGTTCAACAACAAAGATAATATTTTTTAGAAATAAGAATTAGGACCCATCATAAGCACATTTTAGATCATCTATTTCTTTGTAACAATGTTAGTTCTTGTTTTCTTGTCTGTTCTAAATGCATGATTTTTACACAAGAGTAACAAGTAAAAAACTACATACGTTAATTCCTTTTCCTACATATGTGATGTGTAGAGTCCGGATTTGTATGCATTTTTATATTTGTAATGAGTGTATGCATTTCGATGTGTGGACGATTTGTGTAACAGATAATGCATAGAAAAAAGTTTATTTTGCATATTCAAGCATATTTTGTATAATAGTCAATTATTTTGTTTCAATTTCGTCGTAGAAATTATTAGTTCATTACGTATTGTTGGGAAATAAATGTTATTCTCCGTGTGTTATATTTTTGGATAGTTTATGTTAAAATTATATCTCGATTATCGCAAGTCGTAACACTGACATCTGTAGATGTGGAAAGATCATTTAGTCTGTATAAACATATACTGAGTGATAGAAGGACAAATATGACATCTGAGCACATGGAAAAATATATTATTGTCAACTCTTTTTATAAAAATTAAAAATCATAAATTGTATCTATTTATCAAAATATTTTTTATTAATAACAAAATTATGTTTTTATTGGTTTAAATTGTTTTTTTTTTTATAAAATGTCTTTATTTTGTATTTTTTTCATAAATATGTACCAAAGATATGGTATAAGAGGATAAATTACATTTTTTATTTTTATTATTCTTAATTAAAGTATTTGTCTTAATGTTGAATATATTCTTAAATATTTACTGTTTTTTAATAAATATTTAAAGTCAATGTCTATAATTATAAAATTAAGTTTATATATTTTTGTTGAATTATTATTTATAGAAGAAATTAAAAAGAACTATTAAAATGCATATATTATGGGTATAAGAGCATATTTTTGCATATTATTAAAAAAAAATAAGAGCATATCAAGTGCATATTTTGAAGTTTTTTGATGCATAAATGCATACTATTTTGGGCCTTTTTAAGTGCATACAAATCCGGACTTTAGTAATGTGTAATGGAAATAAAAGGTACGTATATACCCAGGTACACGACGGAAGTTAGGTACATATGTAAAAAAAATATACTTTATTTTATATAATATTATAAGTTGTCAAACTGATAATACTGTATTAAAAAAATAAAAAATATATCATAAATCATAATACATTTTATTTTCATACATATTAATAGTAAAAAAAATATATATACATATACTGCATTTTGTATAATATTATAACTATAAGTCATTAAAATTATGATATGAAAATAATATAATTTAGAAGATTTGTGATTATTTAATTGACAATTATATTATATCAAATAATAATAGCAGGTATTTTTTCAATCGAAAATTTGGGTGAAACAATCTTCTGATAGAATGCGTACGACAAATGCATGTAAAAGTTTTCATTCAGATTTTAATGCAAATTTTTATCATCAATATCCGGCATCCGCATATTTTTTAATTATAGAAATTCTCAAATCATTTCAATTTAATACATAGGTACATAAAAATAAGAACTCTAAACTACTGATAGTGACACAAAAACAAAAATTACCTAGTCAAAAAAATGCCGACAAAGAAACTTTTATAAAACAAAAATTAGTAGATTAGGTACTCAACAAAATAAATTAATCAATACAATTTTATTAAGGATTTAAGTTCTCTATAAAACTACATAAAATATATTTTTTTTTCATTATTGTTTTATTATATTAAAATGTATGACAGTATCATATGATAACTATGACGGCTATAACTGATATTAGATTGATAACTTATAAATTATAATATTATATAGAATGCAATATATTTTTTTCAATTATTAATTATTATATATAATGATATACACAGTGTAGAAACTTACATATTACATATGTACCTTACTCGATAGAGTAAGAACTAACAAATGTATTTTTTTTTACTTGTTAGGTTTCGTGTAGGAACTTGATCATATATTCAACCAAAATAAGCACTTAAATGTAATGTGCGTTTTTAATATTGTAAAAGGTATGGTATATACCTATTTTACACAATTTTATTTTTTTAAACGTTTATTTTTATAAACGTAAAGGCATTCAAATTTTCATTTAATTTCGTCGATAACATGAAAGATTGTAAACTATTTTGTAGGTATAGTTAAAAATTAATAAAACTTTCAATTTTCATAGCTAGGGCTTGAAAATTGATTACAACATTTTCGTAAGTTATATTCGTATAGAAAAATTCGGTTCACTGTAATTGCGCATGCATCGTGGCCATTTTGTAATATATCACCTTAATTCCGCATACAAGGTTTTGTTTCTAAACAGTAACTCCGCACATAATTTTTTTTTATTGTTTAAATACAAAATATAATATATATTATTTAAGTTAAATAAAACTAAATATCTAATAAAAATAATAATAATAAATGCATACAACAAAAATCGTTGTTGTCGGTATAAAATGTATGTTATAAAATAAAATAGTATAGGGTATCAAATATCAATTAAATGTAATAAAATTATAATGCAAGTTAAAATAAATTAATATAAAATATTATTAAATGGAGCCAAATTTCTTACAAAATTATATATATTATATATTATCTATTAATTTGGTTGTTATTATATAATTCAATCTTTTTATTTATAAGTTGTATATTTTTTTTTTTGTATAATAGTTTAATTTCACCATGGTTTTACACTTTACGCCGCTATAGCACCAAGGCAGTAACTGAAAAAAATGTCGGGGGTCCAACATTTTTTTAATATAAATACTGAAATTTTATAGTCAATAAACTATATTTAACAGTAAAATATGGCTGCTTTATTTTTGGGGGGGAGTCCGGACCTCTTGGACCCCCCACAGATACGATCTTGCAATAGTGCTATCTTTATTAATTTTATGACGAGCGGACTTTTGGTGTTAAAAATATTTTTAGAATGCGGAGCTACGGCGCGTTTATTTTTTCAATCGTGTGGAAATACGGTGCATGCGGAGCTACGGATTCAAAAATATTTTTATTCGTGCAGAGCTGTAGTGCATCCAGAAACTTATCTCGAAAATACAAATATAGAATATTTTTTTAAAGGTACTTCCGAGCTCAAATTTCAGTCGCTATTCGTTACATATTATACTACTATTATAACTATAATACGAAATATGACAATTATGGTAAATGTGGACAAACTTGTACAAATATATTTAAAATAAAACAAATATTATAATCAAATAGGTACTTATGGACACAATAAATTACAAATTATAATGCGATTCTCAATTCTGGGAAAAGTTTTTATTTAAACACATAAAGACGAATATCAATTACTTAGGTAATAATAATAATAATAAATCTTAACAATATAAGATTCACGAACGCTTAAGTTTAAATCTGTTTAGAGTGTTTATGTTAACTATTAACATCAAAAATATGTCCGTAATTAAAAATCGAAAAATCATAAAAATTAATGTTTGTATGATAATTGTTTGTATTATACATTTCAACTGAAACAAAACGAAAGTCGGGTAATACAGTTATAATATTGTATAAATACGCAATGTAAATACCTACCTATCAGCTATTTATTTACTTATATATAGTTTGTATACTTCATTAAGGTAGATATAATATATATATTATATAGAATTATTCAAAAATACAAATAACATAATGAGCTTTTATTTTTAAAATATAAATTGTATATCAATATCATAGACCATAGTTCATTTGCTAGTAGCTAAAAAAACGAAATACTTACATATTTAATACAATATAACTGTTTATTTTGTATTATTTACAATATATTATTATGGTTGACCATATTGGCTTTTATTATAATATTTTAATTTATATTAAGATATGAACATTTGTTCGTAACATTTTACATAGGTACCTACTAGAGTTAAGCAAATTATTATCTAGATAATTATTCGAATAATTTTCAAATATGATTATTCAAATAACAATGAAATCGAATACTTTTCAAACATAATGTAAAATGCAAAAATATTCGAATTCTTTACTCTCTAGTTTTTTCTTTAGATAGTTCTATAATATTTGTTTTATAATATTTATAATATTTTTCTATTTATTTCAAATAAAAGAAGATTTATAATTGTAAACTTAAAATAATAAAATACAATGTTAACTATTGTTTTTTTATTATGTAAATGTTTTAATTACCAAAATATCAACCATGTGTTAACTAAGATAAAATTACTGAAAATTATTTGAGTAAAATATTATCTAAATAGGTAATCATCTAAATAAAATTTTATTCGAATAATGCCCAATTTTGGGTAGTACCTACCTAATAATAACTCGCATAAAAATTGAAATACCGTAAAAAGCCAACTTAAGAACATAGAAAACATTCTTTAGGTACCAAGTTTAATAATATAATAAAAGGTTACAATACTAAACCTAAAAACACAAGATTAGTTCTGCTGAATACAAATTTGCTACGAGTTAGAGAAAGAAAACGAATGGGTAGTGCGCCGACTTCCTCTTACAGTTGTTTTAATAGACAATAGAATACTGAGAGGTACACGGAAAACGATCTTTAGTTCAAGAGCTAATGTAACCAAGACAAAGCGCTAAGATGATAGATAATAATGTCGCTTAAAAAGTGCTTAAAATACTTATAAAAACCACCAACAAATAGCCGATGTTTATCGCGTTAGTTAAATACAAAACTTAGTAATTTAACTCGTGAAGAATTTACTGGTTAAGAATATCAACTGAAAGCTATCGATAATGGTGATATAATAATCTTGACAGAGAATGTTGAATGAACAATATCAACTCAAACAAACATTAAAAATTCTCAAGAAAATAAAAATGAGTTCCAAAAAAAAAAAAATCCTGGTTGTAATTCACGGATTAGGTGATCAGTACTTTCAGAAACTGGAATTTGTAATATTAAAGCAGACCTAGCTAATAAAAGTTATTTTGCGTGCAATACTTCGAACATAAATACGAAAAATAAATTAGTCAATAGATACAAATAAAATTGTTTTAGAGACTTTAAACTTTTAAACATTACTTAGATATAGTATTATTTTTTAAACAATATAAATATTTTCAAAATATTTAGACTAATTCAAAACTGAATATTTATACTCGAATTTAATTACATCGTTCTATGGTACATTGGTTATATGCATTGTAATTGGCAAAAGTTAGTTTAGCTTACTAAATTAAAACAATTAAAATAATATTTTGTTTTTAACAGCAACAATAATTTTTTGTGGATATTTATAAGGATTTAGAAAATTATAAATGAGGATACTTTTATAATTATTCTTAATAATTTTTGTTTTATTGTCAAATAAAATAGTTGAAAAAGAAAACATTATTTTTATAACTCTAAATAATATCGGTTTGTAATTAATTAACAATTTCATATTGATCATATGTTGTCCAGCAATTAATCAATACCAACATATTTATTAATTAGCTAGTAACATTTAGGTCCTACCATTTGAATATATTTTTATGAGGTATAATGCTTACCAAAAACTAAATCATTACCTATTTATTACAATTATTAAAACAACTAAATTTCATACATTAGTAACAGTTCAAAAAAATATTAAAAAAAAAAATAATGTGTTTTTAAAACAAATACCACAAATCTAATACATAAAATATGAATGTTAAAATTAAAAAAAATATATAATACCTAAAAAAATAATTAATTTAATTAACATATGTAATTGGTTGACAAAATAATAAAATAAAATCAGTCGTAAAATAGTGAAAACGCAGTTGACAGCACTATCTGTAAAACATATTTAAACAAATTAATTTTAATTTGTAACTCATTAAAATTAATTAGTGAGTTTACATTATTTACATTGAATAAATTTATATTAAAATAAAATTTAGGTAGTAGGTACTAAATGGTCTGAAATTGTAATATTATTTACAGTGGCCAATATTTAACTAAAATAATGTATATTAATATAATCGTTGGTTATAAATTTACAATAAAATTCTTTAGCTAAAATGTACATACAATGATACCAGTGTTTACAGCTTTTATATAATTTAATACATTCTTAATATTTGTTTCTAATACTTAAGGTATAAAGAATAATAATTACTAATATTACCTATTATCCTTAAATTACATTTTAGTTGTTGTAATGAAATATATTAAGTATGGTAAAATGAGCTATGTCAATATTAAAATCATTGTTATGATAGTTAATTCTAATATAAAATATATTTTTTATTTAAAACCTAGAAGAAATTAAAAGCATATATATATATATATATATTTATTTTTTTTTTTTGATAAATTATAAAAAATATTGCTTTTAATAAAATATATTAAAATACTGTCTTACATTATTGAGGTAAACTAATTTGTTCATTAGTAACGTAAATTACGGACAACACCTTCCCGAAACAAACTTTTGTTTTGACGTTTGTGTGTATCAATAACTCCAAATGACCGTGTGATTTTTTCGGACTTTGATTGAGTTTTACTAAAAACCGGAGTTCGGACAGTAGATGTAATATTATGTACTTGTTTTTCAAAATCCAGTTCTAATGATTTAATTTCCTTTAAACAATGAAATTAAATTGTTTAGTCTAAATTATTTTTTATATTTTATAATGGGTAAAAGTTTATTGTCTATACTACTTAACATATATCTAACAATATTTTACAAAAAAGCATCTATTTAAAGACTACCACAAATGTTTTTATCAGATTTTGATAATTTTGAACTACACATAAAAATGCATAAAATTAATATTAATTTAGTGACATTAAAAAAATAATAAGCTACATAAAAAGATAAAATCATTGAGAAGTCAAGTAAATAAATATTTTAAATTAATAAAGAAAAGAATTCCTATACACACATAAAATGTTTAAAAGTTATATTTCTTTATTCATGAATGTATTTCCATTCAGTAATCATAATATAAATTATATTTAAGTGGGTGTTTTAGTTCTTTTTTTTTAAATAAAAATATGTTTAAACACTAATAAAAATAATTAATCCTAACATGTTAATGCAGATTGGCATATTATATACACCAATTTGCCTAATCTATATATATATAATATAGATTTATCACCCTATTCGACTTAAAATCAAAAGAGGACAATTTTTTATTAGAATATAACATAATACTTAGAGATTTCAAATATATAATAATTAATATTTATTTTACCTTTTTTGAATAACTATAAATTCTTTATTATAGGTACCTATATTATTTTAAAAGACTATAATTCCAGCTATAATCTAGTATGTCATAACTTATATTCAAAATATTGTAAAATTTAAAAATTAAATTGTAATTTTTTTTTTAAAATCATTATAGAATGAGTAATTACTATTCTCTATAAGAAATTTTTAAACTAAAAATTTGTGGGACAGTATCTTTTTAATTTTGTATTTGTTTACATTTTAGTATTTAATTTGATATTAATCACCTGCGTTATGGAATCTATGTCTTTAATAAGCCTCCCTGTGTATTTGATCTTTTGTTTTTCATTGTAATGTCCCCATGATTTGGCATATGCTTCTAAAATTTCACTTTTTTCGATTTCAATTTGTTTGTTCTCAATTTCCAATTGTTTACATTTGAGCTGATACTCGGCAAATTCATTTTCAAGATGACACAAATCTGTTTTTAACTGTCTATTATCATTGTCGTAGCTAAAGCAACAAAATCAAAATATCATAATATAACAAAAAAATTTAGCTAACACAATAAATTAAAACTATAAATAACTCAGAGAATAGATTAGTAAAAATCTTAGGTAAACTCATACATAGTCTCTCATACATATTTAAATATATTTTAATTTATTTTATACATAATAAATAATTTGAAACTATAACTTTTTATTATATTATTTACATTTTACTGAATTTTATAGTTTGCATACACTTTTTCTATAATAACAATTATAAAGATTATCTAAATAGTAAATACTTACAATAAAAAAATCAATTTACCTGTGGTATTCTATTTGAAGATCTTCTAATTCTTGATCGATGTCTTGAGCTCTTTGAGTTTGTATTACTATTTCTTGGCTAGTATCCATTTCATCCCAATGTTGTTGGATCATTGATTCATTTTGATTTAATAATTCCTCTTTTTTTTCCACTACTTCAATTTCTGTCATAGCTTTTAATTCGAGCTCTTTCCTATTATTTTCCATTTCATCAAGTTGTAACTGCAAACCAATTTTTTGCATGTTGAGTGAAATGATTTTATTTGTCAGATACTGATGTTTCTGGAACAAATTCTTAACTAATTCCCATAAGCTTATCATATCCTCTAATTTGTGTTCACTATCCTGTGAGATTTTTAACAAACCAATATTTTCGATAGTAGAGTTGCAATCAAGTGGTATATTAGATTGGAAATGTTGTAAATTATAAATGGTGTGTTTTATTGTGTTATTTAAGTCATTCTCGTTTATTAAAGCGTAAGATAGTTCTTTCATAGTAGCTTTTTCAATGATACTGATACATTTATCACAACCAGATTTCAACTCTTTGACTGCTTTAACTAATGGACAATTTTCTTCCAAGTTGGTTAAATATGAATGTAGTTTATCCTGATTAGATTTAAAAATAGATATTTTATCCAAAATACTACTGACAAGCAACATACTTTTGTACAGAATGTTTGGTGCATGTTCTTCACATAACTGTTGCATTGTGTCACGCTTCCACTTGGTTTCGTTAAATGCTGTTGTAAGTGAGTTAATAATTTTCAATTTTTCCGAGTTGTACAGTTGCAAGTTTTCAATCTTGATTGTTTTCAAGCCAATATTTTCTTCCAGCTGTACCACTTGACTTAGTAAACTGTCAACAACATCTTGGAAATGTTTCCTTTCTACTAATATGTTTTCACTAATGAGCTCCATGTTTTCTTCTAAGGTAATCTCTTTATTTTTCAAATATTGTAAGCTATTTAAATGAATAAATCTAGAATCACTAAAAAAACAATAGTTGAAAGTTAAAATGACTTGCTTTTTAAACCATTTAACAATTTCTAAAAATATTACTATATAAACATAACAAACCTGTAAGTACATTGTGTCTTTATAAAATCAAATGATAATTTTCTTAATTCTGGTGTTAAAGTTAGCTTTTTTCTTCCAGAAGACTAAACAAATTGAAGAATTGTAAATTAGTATAAAATTATAATATATTTATAATCATATAATTTTTTCAATGGGCTGAACCAATTAATTCGTATACAAATATTCTATTCTATTATATCTTTTTCAATAGGTACCAAATAGTATGATTATGTCTCATGATCTTATTAGTCTATTATCTTAGAAAAACTAAATAGTAATTTGCTTAAATTTTTAAGTAAATATTTTTTTTAGTAATGACAATTTTTGTGCATAAACATTAAATTAGGTATCTACGTTTCATATGAAATAATCCAATAATTTTTTTTTAAGTCATTTATATTACAAATATTATATTTTATGTTTTTCATGTCAAGTATATTAAATGGTTTTGATCTAGATGTTATTTATCAACAGATATATTTACTTGTTGATAATTATATATTATTTATTAATTTAATAATATTAAATTTAACTATACAAGATTGAGCATAGAATATTAATTTGATCAGTTAATATTTATAATAAATAAATAAATAATATACCCAACAATGAAGTAAATCATTTATGTTCTTTATCATTTTATTTTTTTTAAATTGTAGTATCCCCAATTGAATTTTATTTTCTATCTGTCAGAAGGATCATACAAGACTTAGTTCCAAAGAGCATTTAACATCGGATGTTGCAAACAGTTTTGATATTTTAGAGTCGTATGATTTAAGAAGTGTTTGTACCATATGTACAGATTAAGGGCGTTTTATAGAATACTGATAAATAAACAATCAACAAAGCATCAATGAAGACCGTTTGAAAATCGGAGAAATGTTAAGACGTCGTCAAAACGTTAAACATAATGGTGAAAATAGAAATAATATAGAAAATAATTAAGAAAAAAAAATAAGAAAGATGGAAATAAGTTTTAATTTAAAAATGTATAAAGTAGGTATATACATACTTACGTAAAGACGTATACTTATTATTTATATATGTATATTATCAAGTTTATCATACTTAACTATACTGATTCTAAGATTAAACATTTTAATTCTCTGCTAATCTATTTGTTTAAAATTTTAAAATTTCAAAAATTGTTTTTTAATTGTTAATACCTATAAGAGTATAAGCCATAAGCGTAGTAATGAGTAATAAGGTTGTCCAATTAATAATTATTTAAAATTATTCACTGTGTAAATCGAGCAAACTGATTAGACATTTAGGTATAATTATTTTTATAAACATATATATAATAAATGTATAATATATTATTTGTACATAGATATAAAAAAATGTGGGTAAGGTGGTATCTATACTGTTTTGCTTAATGTCTATTGTTGTTTGTACTACGACACACTTTGTGCACCACCTTTATAGTACTACAATTATCTGCAACCATACCTTGAATGTAAGAAATATATTTTTTTGTAAAACGTACACTACGGAAAATCAGAAAAAATAGTCACTGGCTTTGCTGTACAATAAGTGTCGAGTGGGTCTATGTGATCGATGTATTAAATTTAAATTTAATAATAATACATCATTGTACACGAAATAGTTGTCGAAAATATAATAATCTCGATAATAATGTACGACAAAATATCAATAATTGTTTACGAAGAAATTGTTATTTTACTGGTGAATTCCATAATATATTTTAAAAATTTAAACTTCAAACACTTTTAAAATTTTTTTAGGATTTTGCACAAAAATTTCCATTTCGTTTAATTTTTTTCCCGGTTATTTTGAAAAATATTAAAAATTTTTAATTTTAACTAGTTAAAGTACAAACGACCCAATTTTCTATCCAAAACCACATTCAAAGTGAAAATAGATGCATTTTTTCGTCTACTTATCGTATAACAGACAAAAAAACACACGTCATTTTGAAATTAATATTTTCATTACTCCGCTCAGAATCTAAAACAATAAGTACCTACTTCATTTTATCAAACTTTATATTTTATTCTGCATGAGACACTATATCTTTTTGGGATCTATTTTTGTAATAATGTAGTAATGAAGTATCGATCTACCTATATAGTACCTACCTACAGAATTTTTAAAAATGTTATGAATAATTTATAATAGCACACATGACACACATTATGTTATATATTTTTAGACGCTGACTTATAATATAAGGTAATCATTTTTTTTATTATAGAATATTAATAAAAAAATAATGAACTTTATTTGTCAATTATTTTGTAGGCATTTGTCCGAAATTGATTTCATTTTTCTTTCTTGTGGGTCATTAGTTTACCGATTTAAGTGTATAAAAAGAAAATCATTGAGCTTTAATAAATTAAATTTGCACTAATTATTGCAATTAAAACTATTAATGAATTTATTAAACTTTAGAGGATCGTAGTCTATATCGTAGTTAATAAACTAGCGAACAAAATTGATATATATTAAATTACCTATTAGATATTATAGAAAAAAAATTTTGATGGAATTAATTAAAAATATAGTTGTAACCATTAAAAAAAAAATAGAGATGATTATGCTGTTGCTACAACTGAGAGCTTTAAAATTGTCAGTTAAAAACATAAGAAACGTTTTTTTTCCTTTTTACGAATTGCCATATTATCGACCCATAATCATTAAAATGCTACATAGAACGAAATTAGACACACCTTGTATAAACAATATAATTATATGACACTACACGTCTATACTTAATCAGTAAACACTTTTCAATCATATCATTTTCAGATGTACATTGTACATATTAAATTAATCTATTAAAAAAAAAAAAAAAAAAGGAAATGAATAAAAATTAATCTAATGTAAATAATTATTGAATATAAGATAATTATCTCGCCAATTACCATTATCAAAATTAAAGAATTAACAAAATCAACATAATATTAATTCGCTCAATAAAATAGCGTATCAAAATTATTACCCATATCTATGCGCAAAACCCTTATTAGTTTTGCGAGGACTTTAATCTTTTTAGGTACCTATATCATATTTTACGATTTACTTAAATTAAAAATACATCTGTAATTATTATTTGTTAAGAAGATTTCACTACACGTTTACACGTGCATGTGTTATCATTGTCTTACAAACGTACCCCAACAAATAACAACCGCAAAATCGTCAAATTACTCGGCACATTTTCTATATATTAAGTAGATATCTACTCGTTGGTCGTTAGAATTAAGTTGTGTTTTTTTGAATATTAATATTTTATATGTTTACTCATAACTCGCTGAAGAACAGTAACATTATAAAACGCCATTGTACAAACATAAATAACGTTTTTACTCTTGAATTTTGATTAAAGGTCCATTCGCTTTAACCAGACAAAATCGATTCGACTGAATGTAAATTTGTTTTGTCGTGGGTACATATGCAAGACTGAGACAACACATGTGTGGTAAATTTTAAATAATATCCATTCTATTTGGAGATATTGATCGGGACTCAGAATCACGGCAACGTAAAAATATTCAAGATAATATAATTGTGAATTATTAATAATATGATTATAGTAATTTTCATTACGGGTTTTGTGTACAAGGCACGTCTTGGTTAGGTTTAACTCGACGTTTAAAAAACGTCAAATGGTTTTTTTTTATTATTTATTAATAGCTCGCGTAATCGAGGATTTCGTTTTCATTTCCGAGTACCCAACACGGATTTTATTAGTTCTGGAAACGGCGGAAACTCGAAACGTCTTTTACCTGATTGTTTCTGCAAGACGGCCGACGCGAATAATCGTTCGCGTCTGCCGAGGTCGTGTTGTCGCAATCGTCATAAACCGCTGTCGTTGCCGCCGGGTTATCCACACTCGACATCGTATTATAGTATTATCACAGAACAAACACCTATTATATTAATATGTTAATCGTTTCGCACTGTTTTCTTAACGGTTTAATATAAATTGAAAAACATAAAACACAGTTATCGGTGTAACATTAACAATAACGATCCGTGCACTACCTACCGATCGATCGATTTTATTCCGTCAGAAACGTGTTATATTAATTAATATCGAGTAAACGTGGATTATTTTTCGACTACGAGTAATAAATAATAATCAATATTATTATATGCATACAATATATTATATATGTATATAATATAATATTGTTTCATGAATATTAATATTAATATTTATATTTATATGTATATATAATATATGCACTTATATATAGTTGAATAATAATAATAATAATATGTTTTTGACGAAATTCAAATAGACATTTGCACGGCGATCTTCAGTAATTGACTGTTGTGATGTCGTCGAAAACTGTTTCGCGGAGAAAGTAATAATATTTTATCGGTATTTATTATGGCTGTTGCTGTTTTAGTCGGTGTGCGGAGGAGAGGCAATGCATTGATATTCGATAGACGATAATAATAATGTTATGGAAACCCCACACAGTCACACGTAATCATTTAATATTAGATGGATATTGGATACGTGTGCAGTGGACAGATTATGAGATTATCAGCGACGGCAGCAGCGATAATAATATTATAAATCTTACATGAATTGCGACAATTACGAAGTAAAAACGATTTAACGATATTTTCTCGTAATCGTCTAATTATATTAGTCGAAGGAATACGGGCAGAGACGTACAGGCGCAAATAGGCAACTAAATTTACAGATGACTGAGTAGTTGAGTCATAGTCGAAAATCACAGGGGTGTTAAGGATGTTTTGTATCACGAATTCTAGAACCAACGTTCTTTGACGGGAGTTTATGTTTATAACAAATTAGATCTAGTTAGTTCTTTTAGGACGTCAAAATTGAAAATTTTCAGTATATTGAAAACGTCAAGTATCTAATTATTTCATAGTTAAAAGTCAAAACTTCTGAAAATTTTTCATTTTTCAATATATTTAAGGATTAAACATTTAACACAAAGTAGTAGTATAGTTCATGTTACCTATGTAAATGTGAATATGCCTTTTATAAATTTATTAGAGACAAAGATAAATAGTCAAGAAGAAAAAGTTAAAAAACTATAAAACTTTAAGTAAAATATTATAAATATATAAATAGCTAAAACGATATTTCATCATTTTAGTTTTTGTTTTATATTTAACTTGGTTTAACATTAGTTCAAACTTTTTTTAAATTAATATTTAAGTACTCACTTACACTTAATCACATAAAAGACAAGTTAAACCATCTAAGTTCAAATCTGATTATAAAATAAAAATTACATATCTTAAACCCAATAAATATTCAGAGCTTAAAATAAAATAGTTAATCTTAGGTATATTTATTTATATATTTTTTTCATAAATTATAATATATATTGTTGTTAACATAATAATATTTTATTGAAAATAGAATATTCTTAATCAACTATTTAGTTAAAAATATCTTTAATACAGGTATTTATAATTTTTCATTTTAAACTGACGATAGGGGCAGTGCCGTAGCCAGGATTTTTTTCGGGAGGGAGGGGCTTAAGTTTTGATGAACAATTATGACAACAAATTAAGTTTTCACTGTATTTTTGACAATATAATTCATATAATTATACATATTATCAAATCAAGTTCAAATAAGTGTGATGAGAGCAATGCCGCTTTATCACCTCAAACGGTAATAAAATTAATAAAATTATTGTTTTGACATTTCGAGGTGGTTTGAGTTCGGAAGCCCCCCCTCCTGACGACGGCATTGTTTTTACAGCGATTTCTTAATACATATATAGATACATACCACATTTATTACTAATTTTGATATATAATATTGCATTATTATTCATTATATATTTATCGTTAAATGTAATTAAATACATTGTTGACTAGGCACATTATTAAACTCAATATATAATATGTTATTATACTTAATAAGTTTTCAATTTATTTAATAATAACATTTAATTTAAAAACACTTAAATTATTATGTACTTATAAAATAATATATTTAATCATATATATGTCGATGTACACCAAACAGAGAATATATTATACTGTTAATGTGTATAAATAAAACATTTTAATTAAATAAAGATAGTACATTTTTAATCATTATTTGATTATCCACACAAAGTAATTATCTAATTTTTCTTCAATTACAATAATTTAGTGTGAATAATCAAAAATTTACATTTTTGAGTACATAAATACATTAAAATAAATAACAAACTTAAATTTATTATGTATATATAAATATATTATACATTATCAAAAATTGAAATCGAAAATAATGCTATTAATTGTAGTTTTAAACTATTCAGTAAAGAAATGTGAATTAAATTAAATTTAACCAGTTTAATTCAATATTAACATTTATAGTATAACTCGCTTTTTAAAAAACATAAAATAAAATAAATAAATTACTAGTTGAATGTATTCAATCATTCTATGAAAAAATAAATAACAGAACATTTAAAATAATTGAAATACATTTTTGTACTTGTGTGAGTTATTTATATATTAAAATTAATAATATTGTATTTGTTGTGTGCATATTATTTAAAATTAATACACTAATGCCAAGGTGTATAAAAAATTGATTAATTTAATGGTTTAATAATTAATAATTAATTGGACTTATTATGTGCCAAATCACTAAATCATGTTTAAGGGGCTATTAGCATACTATTGATTTATTAAATGTTTAGTGATTGTTCTATGCAATCCAACATAAAGATTTTAAACAATTCATCAATTATTGTGATATTAATAAAACAGTATTAAATATTATCAAATATAAATGAAAAATTATATAGCTGTTATGATCACACTTTGACACGTCACAAAAATTATACTGGATAAAAATAATAGTATATTATTATTATTTTAATAATTTCAAAATATTAGTCATTGAGATTTTGCAGAAATCGATTTTCGGCGTCTGGCTCTAGCTCCTGCTTCATGACGAATATTAGTGTATTCAAACCATAAGACGTTGGGAATCAAAGTAGTATCTCTTAACAAAAAGAGTTCAGATATTTTCCTAAAAAAATAATAATACATTATTGTAACAAATACTTAAATATTTAATAACAACATACTAAAGCATAGTTTTACCCATATTACCAGAAGAAAATAAATCGATCAATAAAATTAAAAATGTTCATTCAATATTGCACACTTACATTGTTATATAGTATATTAAAAGATAGGAAACTTTTAAATCCAGTTTTCATTCTTTTTAAACCACTAATACAAGCAATAGCGGAGCGCCAATTATCTAACCTAATTGAAACTAATAAGGGATTTTGTAGGTATTATAATTTGTTCATAATATATTTATTCATTTTGAATATAATAAAATTAAGTTAATTTTTTCAGATAATAGACGCTCTATTATATACAATAAAAATAATAAGACAAATTAAGAATAAAAAAAATAAATGGTTTTTATTTATTTAATAAAAGAAAAATAATTTAAGATATAAAAAGAGCATCATTAGTCATCATTTCTGTGATAAAAATAATTATAATAAATAGCATTGGACATTTATACACAATTTATTGAATTACAAACCAAGCCAAATGGTTTATACGGTTTAAATATGTTTAAATTATTTTAAAATATTGTATTACTGGTTATTTTAAAGTTCTATAATAATATTTCAAAAATCATTTTTAAAATTTTATTTATACATAAATACATGAACAGAATATGCAATATTATGATATTAAATTATAAGTAATTATTGTAAGTATTAAGAGATGAATAAATATAAACAATATAGTGTTATTATAAACTTCAAATATTGTGAATGGTTTGATTTACAGAAAATATAGTTAACCTATCAAAATTCAAATGTTGAAAATTGTTTGATAATTAAGTGGCTTTTTAGGAATATAACAAAAAATGTATTATTATTGTATCAAGTATTTACATGAATTGTTCATTTTTCTTTTTCACTTAATTGTTAAAAATAAAAAAAACATAAATATTACAAGTTTGGTAATACATTTGAAATACAACATTTAATTCACTCAAAAAATTTGAAATATTATGTTATTTATTTATTTAATTTTCTCCCATTAATTCTTTTAATCTTTAAATCATTTTAGCATATGTTTTAAAAAATATGAGTTTATACAGTAAATATGCTCTTAACACCATGTTTTTTTTTCAAAACAAATTATGATTTTTATTATAAATCAATGTTAAACAA
The DNA here is from genome assembly GCA_036289425.1 of Rhopalosiphum nymphaeae. NCBI lineage: Eukaryota > Metazoa > Arthropoda > Insecta > Hemiptera > Aphididae > Rhopalosiphum > Rhopalosiphum nymphaeae. The sequence continues at coordinate 2,963,877 of JAZAQC010000011.1, read as the reverse complement.
ATTACATTAAGGTTTATTTATTAATTAATTAATTATTCTATAATCTATACCTTATTATAATTTCTAAAATAATAATACACTAACTAAATTAATAATGACTGAGTAGGTAAACTTTGAATTAATATTTTTAGCTTCTATTGAATTGGCAATTTTTTTTCTTTACTCAAAATTGGACCTAAAGTCTTTATTTATTAAGTAACAAAATAGTGCAATATACCATACAAAGATTAAAATTGTGAAATATGCTCTAATAACTGTAAAATGTTAAAGTATAATCTAAATTTTTTTGTATTTCACTATTTCATGAAACAAATTTTATGCTTACTTAGTATATAGTTAATTATAGTAAGATAGATCAGTAAAAATAAATGAAAATTGTTATACAATTCAATCCAATCTAACCTAATAAATAAACTACCAATAAGATCACAAATTGTAATTTTCATTATTCAAAATTCATAATATTTTTTATTTATTTTTACAATTTATTATAAAACTATTCAAGTAATATATCTTGATGAATTTTTAAACATAATGAACTTTTTTTTATTAATTAATCAAAGTACTTGATTTTAACTAAATTAATTTTATTATTTTTTTTAAGGATAAAACAAAAATACTTATATTTTACTTTATAGTTAATAATATAAATCTTATATGATCATAATATTATTTAAAAATCATAACTTAATTAATTTACATTATTTATTGACAATACCTCATTGCTTTAATGTAATAAATAGTATCTACTTATTATATATAAATCATTTTTCTTTTAAATTTAACTTTTTTATAACATGTCTATGAAAAAGGTTTTTAGTATGTATAATGCTTGTGTTATTCAATACTTAACTTTGGCAACAAAACAATTAGACATTATTCAACAAATTTTTGAATGGTAGAATATGGTTTAAATTTTAAATTATCATTTAAAACTATTTAATATCATAATATGTACTGATGAAGATGTAGGTAGGTGAAATATTTTAAAGCAAAACAAACAAAAATTATCTTAGCACTTCATAGAACTCAAGCCTCAAAGTTGAAGCAAATTAATAATTATAATAAATTAAACTAATGTTGGACACAGTAGTAGAATCCATACTCCAGAATGAACATATTGAGGATATGTCTATAATTTTTACAAAAAAAATCACTAGTGTTATTTTGTATAAAATATTAGGTAAATAAACATATTTTTATATTTTTTAATTAAAAAACAATTATATAATATGAAAAATGTATTATTAAACATACCATGATATAACTGTTGGAAAATAAGGAGTCAATACCACATTAATTATGGTAAACCAAATAGTACCTATAATAATACCAAACAGTGCTCCATATATTACTTGCTTCCATGTATGATATTGTAGAAATATTCTAAAAAAGTAAAACCATTATTATATTGGTGATAATAAAAACATGTTAAAATATTATTTAGCAAGAAATATCATATTAAATACACATGTTTTACTATACAAATCATGAAATGTATTATCATTTAAAATATATAATTATTATTAATATGGTTTGGACTTGGCATTTGAATATCTATCATAGATGTAGTAAATTAGTAAAACATAGTAATGATATATAAATACGTTTTATAGTATGGAGAATTTATTCAAATATAAAATTTTGGATATAATTATTTAAAACGTTGAACGAATAATTACAAAATTTTGTTTTAAGCACTAATACTGTTTGTGTAGTTATTTGTCACAAAATTGTTACAAATTAATGTGATCTATAAATACTTAAGAAAAACAAATTGATATGATCAAAAACAATGTAGTTATCCAAGTTGGATAATCCTAATAGGGGAGCTTTCTTGTTTGAAAACTTCTAATAGTTCAATGCGATCACAAAGGTAAAAATTTTAATAACAACAAATCTTTAGTAAATATTTATCTATATTATAGTTATTATATATGCATATTTTTTTTTAGAATGTTCAAAACAATTTTTAAGAAACTTAATTTACAGGTATAAATTAATAATAATAATAATATTAACATTTTCTTTTTTCATAACTGATAAATCCTTTTTGTTAATTATTTTTTAAGTATTTTTTTTTTTTAATTTTGAAGTTTATTAGGTTATATAAATGCATATTTTATTATAATTTAGTGCTATAAGGTTACCTAGTTATTAAAAATAGTTTTGAAAGATCATTAAATAAATGAAAAACTTATAATAATATAAAACATAAAATAATAATATGCTAGAATGAAGTTATAATTAAGGGACAGGGGAGATATATTTTTGATATTCTATCAATACAAAAAAAGAAAGAATTCATTGTTAAAATATTGTTTTATATTCCTAAGTTTATTTGTTTTACTATTAAGAAGTCGGTTAACATATAAGACCATTGTCTGAGTTCTAATATTCAGTTTCAAAGATAATTGGAAGAAAATGTTCTTATTGGTCCTGATATTTAATAAATAATACGAGTAATGATATTAATAATAATTATCAAAAAATGTTACAATAATCATTGTTGCTTTAATGATAACATCATCAAATAACTAATAAGTCATGCAGCTATAAATTTAATAAAAGCTTCTTCTTTTCCGTGAACTAAAAAAAATATAATTGTAAAGATATAATATAATAGTTGTCTAAATACCTGCTATAAGAAACTATACAGGCAATAGCAATACATGATACAGCTCCAGCAACTTTCCAGAAAAACTCTTTAAATGCCTTGTTGTTAGCATACTGTAACCTATACAATTAACATTTATAATATCTACATTATAAATACTTCTTACTATTAATATTTATTGCTAATATACCTTATAAATGTGAAGTAAAACATATATGATGCAAAAAACCACATAAATTGAGAATGAGATGACGGCATGCCATATTCTGAGTACAATAAATTTGTATTTCTAGCTAAGGGTCTAGGTTCACGTAGTATATGTTTCAGAATTGTATTGCATATCTCATTGAGTAACACACCAATGAAAAAAGTTATCTAAAAATAAACAATTTCTATAAACAAAATATAAGTAATGATAGTTTTAATTTAAATGTTTACTTACTGTGTGTAAATCTCGACGAAATAGAATTAATGAAATAAAACCAGATAGAATCACAAATGGTGTCAAACTAAAAAGTGCCAATAATTTTCCAAATACATCTCCTTAAATATAAAAAGAAAATTGTTAGATAGGTAGGTACTATTCACATAAAATTAATGTGTAAATAAATAAGGATAAACGTAGGTAAATTAAAAAACAAAAACAAAATTATTAATAGTTATGGATTATTGAATAGGATACAAATTAATATTTTTGAAACACAAGGAAATCACAAAAATCATGGAAGCTAAAAAATGATTGTTAAACATTTTAAAATATTAGGTATAGTTCCATTTTGATTTATATTATTGGTTTTAATATTGTTGCTAAGTTTATACTTTCTTTGAGTAGTATATTTTATCCATAAATATTATAGTTTTGATTGTAAATAAGTCAAAAGAAATTTAATTTCAGCCTATTTTAAGTTAATTTTGTAAAAATCTAATATATAGGTTTAGGCTATATATATATTTAATCAATTATTAATCAATTATATTTTAATTTGCTTAATTTTTTCATTATATTTAAAATACTTTGCAAAAAGTATTCTAACAGTTTTTGTAAACAATCTTTAATTTATTTTTGTAATAATAGTCTTATTATATATAAACACTTGCCAGTACTTTTAAATTACCTAGTATTATACTTGATAATTTTACAATGATATTATTTATTAATTATATAAAATAAAACGCTTATATTTGGTTTTAAAATCATTACTGTAATATAAGATCAAATTGCTATAAGTTCAAGTTAACCGTATAATTTTATTTATACTTTTGTGACTTAGCTTCTCTATTACAATGCCTCATAGTATAACAATTTCTAAAGGACTTAACAAAATAAATAATTTAGTGACAGAAGTATTAAGTTTTATCTCTGAAATACTAATTAGAGACATGAAACAATAACCAGGATCAGTGTGAATATATATTATGATCAGTAAGTGCAGTTTATGTAGTGTACAATTACTATTTAACTCACCCTTTGGATATTCAACAAATGTCAAAGACAATGGTACCCAGTCAACGGATTGATCATACCCGCTACTGTTAGAGACAATTGAGTCCATACTTGAAAAGAAAAGAGGACTACTGTAATGTGGCGTTTTCTACATGATAACTACTAAATACTAACAATATAATATTAAGTTCTCGGTAGAACGTTTACAAACTGTAAGACGACCAGAGTAATTTGGATGGCTGGATGGAAGACAATAGACAAAGCGGACTAAAATACTTCACTAGTTATGTAAATAAAGATTAATTATACAAAAGTTTTAAGATTGCGCGGAAAAAGATTAATTTAATAGTATGAGTGGCGGGGAATAATCCGCGTGTCGTTCAATCACTTCGTACAGTATCCAGTCGTCCGCACATAAGTGTTTGTATCGCAGGCAATATTATAGTATCGTATAACTATGTCATGAAATCGCATTCACCGAAGACGCCAGATAAGTTTTCGAAATTAAATTATTGTAATAAATTTAAGAAGTAACTATTTGTTTATCGAACAATTATGTAACATGTTTTGAACGACCAAAAGCTGATAAGAAAATAGCAGCTGTATGAGTGATAACATTGATGACTGTAGAATACGTCATATTACAATATACCACCTATAGGCTATAATATTATATGATTATAATATGCCTATGACGAATAATGTAGGCGATATAGGTAACTAATACAACATAATTTTAGCAGTGATCTGAGTTATTTCGACATTAGAGTGGGACTATGGGAGTCAATGTTTTAAATAGCTAAGCTTGAGTCTCGAGACTAGACTTAGACTAGAGTTTACACTTCATTATCCAGGTATATACAGTTACAATGGCGTAGGCGTATGCAGGATTTTAGATCAGGCCAATGGCACAACCAGGGTTTTGGACTTCTGGTTAGATTTCTTCTCCGAGTGTTCGTTTATGAATATCGCAAGTGATATAATTTATTCCATTGAATCCATTGTAATAATAATTTTCGTTTGGATTTTTTATTTTGTATTTATAGGCGGATACTTACTTTTGGTGGTTTAATGATTAATTTTTATGTTGTAATTTGATGATTACAAACATTTCTTAAATTCCTATAATTTCGCTCTTCAAAAATATTAACTAATGGCTCTTGAATTTTACATCTATAATAGCTCCGTTACTAGTACCTGTATTGGCTTTTAAATCTCGGGCATAAACTATTGATAAATTATGCCAATATAATATTTATATATTATTTAAAAAAAATAAATAAATTGCCTAAATAAAAATTGTAGGGTATCTATTTATATTTTGGTAGAAATTTATTTTAATCATGTAGGTAACAATGAAATAAATATGTCACACATAATAAAATATACTCACTATTCGATAGATTATGTTTCTTGTTATTTGACGTCATTGAATTATCAATCAAAACGTAGACAATAATTAGCCAATTTCTATAAAAGAAGAAACATAATTAAAAAATGTATTATCATATCTAATTTACTGGTTAATGCTAAGTATAACAGGTTCCTATATTCCTATTGATTATGACGTAAAAATGGCCATACTCACAATCTCGTCGACTGTTGGTAGGTACCTACTTGATATGATTTTTCATAAATTTGAATTGATACCTAAAAATCCAACAGGTAATATTACAAAAAACGTATAATATATAGTCCGAAACATTCATTGAAAATTGAAATAATAATATATATAATATAATATTATAATATATTTTATTACATAATATAATATTATATATAGTTGACAAATACTCGTACTCACTAGTAGTATACACGGTAGGTATTAAGTTAAACCACTTTCGTACCCGTCTAAAATCAAAAATACGCTTCTATGACTTAACAAACGGTTAGCTACAATTCATTTCAAATAGCTACTGTTCTGTTGTGAAAAAAGAAATTTATTTTCCCATATAGTTCCGTATGACTGTGGGAAAGTAACTATATCGGTATTGAGTTAACTTCCCGTGCGTTATAAATTAATAGGTTGATAAAATAATCATAGACAACTTATGTTAACATTGTATGGTCATTGATTATATTATAATATAATGTATCTAGTAAAATATACATAGTTAAGTAGCTTATACAACGGTTATTATTGCTCAATAAGCTTTGATTTGTAATCGGTAGTCGGTACTACCATTATATTTATATACATAATAACATGTATTGTGCTAAGACGATAAACAATTATAAAAAAAAAAATTTTTTTCAATATTATGATAGTTAAAAATGAATATATAACGATTATAAAGATTATCTACAGTCAGGTTAGGTACGAACATTATTTTAATAAAATACTAGTAAATAAAATGAAACGATGTCGAAATGTTAAATGTTACATCAGAATATTGTATACAACAGGGGTCGCCAACCTTTTCAAACAAGTGAGCTACATTCGAAATTTTAAGTCCCTGCAGGTGATCAACATCCAGAAGGATTCAGGTCTTTCTTTAGGAAGAAATTTGATGAGTAAAAAAAATGGTCTAAGTTTCGAAAAATATTTTACATTATTCAAATTTTTTATTACGCAGTTGATCGATATATAATGGTAAAATTAATTTTTATAACGATCGATCTATATATTCCTAGAACGATCGATTGGGAGGCGACCCCTGAGGTTGGTATAGAAAATATATTGTAAGTTAATTAAGTATGAAGTAACTATTTTGAAGTAAAAAGAATATCGCAAAATGGATTTAAAAATAAAATCAACTTATGGCATAAAGTAAATACGATAAACCTAGATACTATATAACATATATATAAAATTATATTGATAAAAAAACTCACATACTTGACTGTTGGATAGTTAGATTTGTGGATTAACAGATTACCAGATTACCTACCAGTACCTGTTCAGTGGTCAAGTAATAAGAATTGAACGGGCATTGTATATTGATAGTAATTATTATAATTTTATAAATTCCTAATATACTGCACTATTGCGGTATGTAAATTAATTGGTAAGTCAGTAGATGTAATTCGAATAAATAATACAGATATATTGTAGTGCATTTTTTTCGATTTTATATGTGACTAATAGCCTATCTTTTATAATTGTCTAAAATAAAAAAGTCAAAATCACTTAAATTTTTTTTTGAAAATTTGAAAACAGCCATTTTGTAGAGTTATTTATTTTTAAATCGGTTTAATTTTCAATAATCAAAAGAAACTTCTATTAAAAAAAAAATACAGCATAATATTATGGTAAAATTGTATAGTTTTTGTAACTATAATGCTAGGTAATCCAAACCGTAATAAAGAATAGGTACACTACTCATTGAAATTGTATTTAATATTTGTTTTTATAACATTGTTCAATATGTTCACTGTATATTGATAATTATATCCAAGCTAATTTTAACTCCATTGTGGTCTAAATCAAATATAGTCATATCTGAAAAAAAAGGTTTCAATATGTTGTATTTAAATTACAATTGGCCTATTTGGACTAAACATTTTTAAAACTACCTAAATAATAATATTAATTATACACTTAATTTTAGTTTTATTTCACCTTATTATTTAGTAAAATAAAATTTACTTTTTGACTTCTTGAGTACGTAGAAATTGTATTTATTTTTATTATAAATAAAATAAATAAAAAAATCTCGTAAAAAATATTAACGAGTTATTATGTGTTATTTATTATAATCTATTGTATTAGCAAATTAGTTATCTAAGTGTGAAAAGCTTACAATTTTACCATATATTATGAGGCATTTTGTTTAAATAAAAGTTTTTTTTGTTCGTTCAAAATTTGACCGATTTAAAAATTGTTTTTTCTTCATATTATAAATAAATAACTAAAAAATGGCTATTTTTGAATTTTCAAAAAAATTTTAAGTGGTTTTTTTTATAATTTTTATTTTAGACTATTATATAAGGCAGGTTATTAGTCATTTATTATATTGAAAAAACTGGACTATAACATCTTTGTTATTTTTCGAATTACAGCTACCGACTTTCGAATTAATTTACATACTCTAAAAGACTAAAATGTTTTTGGTTAAAATGGATTTAATATTTACCATAACTTTTTTATAAGTCAACAAATGTTAATATACATAATACATTTAGCATGATATACTTTAGCCAGTGATGTACATAACTAGGACTCTTGTATGAAATATATGCTTATACATAGTATAAACGACTATAAAGTACTATAATAGGGTACCATAATATAATATTATTACTAATAATTTGGTTAATAAAATTAAATATTTCAAACTGATGGTTTAAATAAAAATAGGTTTTAATGTTACACTAGGGTTAATTATACTTAGGGCTTATGTTATTTTATGTTGTACCTAGTCAAAACCTCAAATCGCTAACATCTTATATCTTGAGATATTCCACATAAAAAACGCATTATAATAAAATAGTCTAATATTATAATTGAATAAAGTTAATACAGTTAAATTTACACTACTAATAATTTCAATATAATAAAAATTCGAAATACGGCAGGTAAAATAGTTTGTATATTACGTATCTATATGATTCGTGTAAAAATAAAGAACATTAGTTAAATGTATTTTTTTTTAGTTTATATAACGTTGAATGTAATATTAATACAAGTATTTTGATATTTCACATATTTGATTTATATAGGTAATTTGTAAAACTAAAGCCACTATAATATAAAAAATAAACCAATAGAATTATCGAACTTCAAACTTCAGATGCTATCTACAAAGAAATTGTTAAATATGAGCAACTAATGATGATGGTTATGTCATCAATAGATTTTGGTTTACTTGATGTGGTGTGAAAATCATTGTGTAACTCGATGAAAAACTTTGTTATATTTGTATGTGTATAAAACTGCGTATATGGTTTATTTTTATACTAATATTTTGTACTTTGTTCATTTCAATTACCATCTAGGTCTGGGTATATAATAATCGTAACTTCATAATTAGATAATTGAATAGGTATACTAGGTATAATTATATCGTATACACCTATAAATGCTTAATTTTCATTTTATTTGGTTAGTATAGACAATTAATTTATACACTTATACTTATGATTATTTTAGACAAATGGCATAGATTTTATGAAAAAAAATAATGTTTTTGTCTACTTTAAAAACATTATGTTATGCATGTACATGGTATTATTTAAATATTATTATTTTTAGTTTTATTCATTTACACATCTAAGGTAATATATAAAGTATTTTAATAATTTTAATTTTAATTTTTTTTTAATTTTTGAACCACTGTACAACGGTTCTTGAAACTATCTCTAATCTTTATCCATTTGTTCACAAAAATCATTTTTTTAATTCATACATATCAATGATTGATCTTTAATTGATGGCAAAAAAGGATTGTATTACAGTTAAAAATTGGCTTGTGGTTAATTCATCTCCATGTAATAGGAATAAAACAATATTCATGACATTTGGTTTAATCAACATTTTATTGTTTAAAATTATTTTAAATACATTTTAGAAAATTATCTGTTAATCTATTTAAGAGATGGAAATTGTGAATCTGGTTGATATAAATAAAATCGCATAGATATGTGAAATATCTAAGAATTTATTTTGATGAGGATGTGAAATGGAAAACGACAATTATTAAAATAATTATAAAAATATTAGAAAGCTCAGTTTTGTTTTTAAAGAACTAAATCAAGCTTTAAATTTATTTATTTATCTATGTGTTTATTTTAAATTATAGTTCAGTTCATTTTATCATGTTGCATGGAGACCGGCCTACTCGTCGACTATACGACACTCTAAATATTATATTCGGGTAGCGAATATTATGATAGCATTAAAAGGATACAATAAAATAAATACTTCGCTATAATTTGATAGCCTCAACACATTATTTAATTTAAATAAGCTTTATGTGTATTTTTTCAGTCATTCAACTATACAGATTACAACTAACTAACACATATAATATATACATAAGATATAATAAACTTAGCAAGACGTAATTAAATATTATTTTAAAAGGAGTAGGGGAATTATTATCTTGTGTTTTTGAGTGTTTAATTAAAATGCTACTTCATATAAAAATTCTTATAAGTATAAAGAATTATTGATATTCAATAGATTATCTTTAGAAATTAAATTAATTAACAATAAGGAATTGTTTAAATACAAATTTAAAAACTACATTTTAACTTCAAAATCTTATATTTTTAATTTATTGTATTGTACCTATTCACTATTTTACTAATTATGTAGGTATTAACTATTACTTTTTACTATAAATCAAGAATGTGATTCTGATTTGTACAATAAAAAAATCGTTATATAACATGTTATACAGTGATAATTTTTATTGATTAGGTCTGTAACAAATCGTTGTAAATAGGAAGGAACTACACACATTACGCACCTATAGGTATGATATGCCTATATACATTTTATGAATGAAAATTGTACGCAGGTTGTAGCCCTTGAACTATAACCAAAACTTTGAATAGAATCAATTTTTGGAACAGTAGTTGTTTAATATTTGTATTAAACACATTTATGGAAAAGTTAAAAAGTTTACTTACCTACCTATATTATATTAAATTTATATCATAGGCATAAAAATCATAGGTATTATATTATATAGGTAGGTATCTACCTATTTTTCGAAATGTCTTTTATTATACAGTTTATAGGTACCTACATAGGTACCTAAAATTAATCATTATGTAATATAAGATATAAATATTATTTTTTTATTGAATATTTAACTTTGAATAATTCACATTCCTATCTATACAATACTGAAGTTGCTTCTACTATTTTTGGTAAGTATTAGCTTATAATACAATATTATCGTAATGCAATTAAATTTTATAATTTTAATAGTTAATACTAATATAAAGTATATAGTTGATTTCTCTTTTTCTTCACCTCTTTTTTCGTAGAAAAGTTATTTTACATAAGTACAATATTATTGACTTGTTGAATTACATTTTTATAGTATACAGAATCCAAAAATGTGTTTTCTAAAAAAGGCACACATTTTTGTAAAAGTTATAAAGTTATCTCTTTCATTCCATTCAAATCATAAAATTGTGTTCAAATAACTTACCCAGAATGAAAAAATATAAGCAATAATATCTTGTTGTTAATTGGAAATATAATAAAGTTTCTGTACTTACTATTAAATACTAATTACAACAGTAAATAGAAGCAACTATATATATATATATATATATACATGCAAGAATATACAGAAACACAATACTATAGTACCTATTATGTATTACTTCTAATAAGGAGTTACTTGTGAATATAACGATGACAATACTATAATATTAACTATAATAATACTAAAAATTATGTAAAAATAATTTTCTTTTCATTTTTTTCTCACTTTTCATATTTTAAGAATATTTAGTATAATACCTACATTATAGTATTGACATATTATACAATGGATAATACAAGCGAAATATTTATTAATAGAATATTGTGCACGTTTTATGATAATATCGAGATACATATCTAAAAGCAGTATAATAATATATTATTTATCACTACTTCACTTTTAAATAATATACGTCATATATATTGTTCAAGAATTTTGTAAATCTTCACCTTTTTATATCTATTATTTCAATCAGTTTTTATAGTTTCAGGGTGAAACTAACTTAATGCTTAACTTTGGACGTGTTATTTTTAATACTGCTATTATAACTAAATGTTCAAAGAATCATAATTTTATTATGTCATGTTGGACGTCAATAAATTAAATTTTTTTGTTCATTTACAAATTTGACCACGTACATTTAGGTGAGTGCGTATAAAATACAATTTTTTAGTATCTGTAAAAAATTTCAAATTAATACTTATAAATGTATACTTAAAACATAATAAAATGCTTATAGAATATTGTCAGCAATACATTTCATGCTATAGGGGATTATTGGAATTTAAAATAAACAGAAAAACAAATATATTCCCGAATATTTTATTAATAAAATTGTAAATAAATATTTATTTTATTATAATATAATTTAAGTTGTGATAATGGTGCATACAACTATGTATTACAAATCAAAAAAGATTAAATGAAGACAATGAATTTAAAAATTCTTAATTATTCATACATTTTAAATAATATTTAAAAATAATTTGATAAGATTTTTTTTTTTATTGTTTACATATTTTTTGAGTTCAGACTTAGAAAAAGGTTTTCGAAGTTTTTATAGAAAATTTTCATAAATATGCATATACGTATTCAATGTATTATAATGTAATATTATATTATTATCATTTTCACAACACAATATTTGATCAATAGAAAATAAGATGAAAAAAATGGATTTATGTTTGTTAAAATATCTAATTTTATATATTTTATAAAAAGTGAATACTTTAATTACTATATGTTTATTCTGTTCAAAGTGAATGAAATGTGTTGAGAGTAGGATGAATATTCGACATTAGCAATAGTTTGAAGTTTCAATTTATTAAAAACGCAATTGAAATTATTATATACCTATATAATACAGACTTTATAGACTTATTATAGAAATAAGTGTCTGTCAAGGCGCTCGTTTTCATAGGCCAGTGAAATTATTTTACTATTATTTTTAATTTTAAAATAGGTAATTATTATATTTTACTTAGAAAAAAATTTAAGTACCTATTATTATTATTTCTAGTAATATTTTGATGCACTCTAAGCTCCAGTACGCCTTGTAGATTGTAGCCTACATATTGTTATATGACGATTAATGATTAAACATATAATTGCTTTTTTTATTCATAGTTATCAATGACAATTTTTTAAGATGTTAATTATAGTTAATATTGATTTATGTATGTGTATACATTGAAATACAATTTTTAGTTGCGAGGAGAAAATAATAATAATAATAAGAAACATTTATTTTGATAATTTATTTAGGTACTTATAGTGAGGTAATACTTGGGTTTGTATTTATTAATATGTGAAATAAGAAACCTATTACTTTTCAAAATATATATTTAATATATATTTATGTTTTGCACAATATACTGAAAATTGTATACCTAGTTTAAATTTTATTTCATGTAGTTCCTGCAGGACGTACCTACATGGTATATGTAATATAAATGCTTTTTTTCCGTTTATTATAAATGTATTAAATAGTTAAACAATAAATATTTAAAATTTTTTTTATGAATATTATACTACGTATTTATGTATAGTATCATTTACAATAAGAATAAGCTAATAATTGTGAAATAGTTGTTTTAAGCATTTAAGTCATTATAATTAATTAAATTTAAAATTATTATACTAACCAACTCGAAAAAATAGACGCACAAAATAAAAAATTAACTTACTAATAGTATACTAATTAATTATTGTACCTTTTAATAGTATTATTAATTATATGTACTTATTACAGTATTATAATTTGTGACGTACCTATTGTAGTTGAGAGTCATGATACATTTTTTTTATAAATCGATCATTAGAGCAATTAGGGTGTTTTTTTGGCACTGGTGCTTATCAGTATTTAGGGGAGTGGGACATTTGAGCGTGTTCAGATCATATCTTACGCCGAGTGCAATTACAATTACCATTTTAAGCGCTATAGCGGTTTTATTTGGGTAGATACTAGATAAGTCCCACAGTTCAAATGAATACTATTATAAAATGTTTTGATGAATTTATGTTTATAATTTTTATTTTCAGTATGCGTATCGTTTATCTTGATATTCATATTGTACAATATTTACATATTATGAATATAAGTCGTTTAGTTTAAACAAGTCAAAGTCGTTGGTAGTTGAAACACAGTCCCCACAGGTTTTTTTTTTCGTATTAGGTATTAATGTAGTTTATGAGAGAAGTGCAAAAAGTTTTATATAGTAACAGCAGGAAGAAGTGTTTAATTGATACAATTTTGGATTAATTAAAATTGTGTTGTCTTCGTTTTTGAAGCATACGTGAGTACGCAAAATATCAAATTCCTGTTTAGCAGTTCTAATTTTTTATTATAACCCTTAAAAATAGAGTGGATTTACCTATTATTAAACTTAAAGGTAAGAGCATTATTAATCTATGTTTTCTCATGAATTTTTTACGATGATTTAATTTTTTTTTAACAATTTATTAGTATGTAAAATATTAAAATTTCAAAATTCTTATAACTTCATAACTAAACATTATTATACAACATTTAAAGTACTGAACACACATATTGTATGTTGTATGTTATTAGACGAAGACAACATATGCGGGTATGGTGTCCTTTTAAATAAGTTAAATAAATATTACCTACCTTTTATTGTTTTATTGAGAAATAAAAATGTTGGTTTATATTATATACAGATATAAGTGAACAAAATAATTTATTATCATTATTTTTATTTTAAAATTATAGTAATCTTCATCTTACACAAATTACTAAAAATCCACATTCAAATAAATAATACAAAGCAAGCTCAAATTTAATGACCTATGATAATTCTAATTAAAATGGGCACCCGTGATAAAATTGGCTAGGAAAGTGAGCTCAAAAGACTCTATAATGTATCTATATTTAGGATAAGTAAAATTTACTTAGGAAAACTCAAGTTTAAATTGTTGACTTATTTAAATTTGTATATTGTTTTATTATTTGATCATGTGATCGGCATACCTATAAGTTGGATATTGAAAAAAAAATATATTAATTGCTTAGTTATAAATATTTATGCCTATGTTTTTATTTTATTGAATATTTTTTTTATGAAAATATTCTTTTAGCACCGTTAAATTGTTATCTAACTGTGGTTTTGTTATTGATTTTAAAAACTTCGTCTGCATTGGGGATAAGTTACGATAAATTTACATTTTTATATATTTCAACAATTAATACAATAAATAATTGAGTGTATTGTTAATTTTTTTTAAATGTATTAAATAATAAATTGGTTAATGTTAGAAAATATTTCCAGAAGCTTTGATGAAGGTTTTTTTATACATTAATGTTGTTCTATTTATTTTGTACGTTAGGGATTGGTTATGGTTATTTAGTACGTTGTCATATCTGTCGACAATTGCGTAGCCGAGTATTCACATTAGTATGAATTTTAGTTTTAATTTTAACCAAGATTACAATTAGGTGGTTATAAAAGATACAGTTTTAAAAATAGACAATTTAAGTAGTTGTAATAGTTATTAATATATAATATGGAATATAATAGTTTTAAAGATGTAATATGTTTTTTATGAAAAAAAAATACTATATACAATATACAAACTATACATCGTCGTTCAACATTAACTGATTTCGGTAGGCATTGTACTCAAACAAATCGAAATTAAGACATATATTTTACTGTCAAATATTTTTAAGCGTGTTAATGCATTTCGGCCGTCACGCGTATGTATAC
Organism: Rhopalosiphum nymphaeae; assembly: GCA_036289425.1. Classification (NCBI taxonomy): domain Eukaryota; kingdom Metazoa; phylum Arthropoda; class Insecta; order Hemiptera; family Aphididae; genus Rhopalosiphum; species Rhopalosiphum nymphaeae. Next base: position 2,948,424 of record JAZAQC010000011.1, on the reverse strand, counting down.
AGGTTAATCTATTTATGTCGCTAAACTAATTTACTAAGCTATTTTGTGTGTTTTCTTTTTTACATTTTTGATGCCGACCTACATTTTTATTTTTAAATTATAAGTAGCATAATTTAAAAACAATATTTTGTATAATATCAAATATTGAATAAATAGTTTTTTTTAATAATACGTATTTAAAATGTATGTACCTACGAGTGAAATAGAATGGAAATAGTTATAGTCTAACACTCCAATTAATCCTATTTAATCAGAATTCTATTTATTTTATATCTCAACATTTTTAGAAAATTATTTTAATTCTTTTTAAGAAATTTAATATATAGGTTGTCATTAAGAAACTTAAAAGTCTAATGAGAAAAAGAAAAATATTACATATTTTTTTTGTTGAAAATACATAATATAGGTAATGTTAAAACTTATAAATAATTACTTAAGATCACATAAAAAAAGTACAATTGATTTGGAAATAATGATTGGTCAGTGAAATGGATCACCCTGTAAATAGGCTCATTAGCCATTACGACCGACGGAAAATATAGTACTTATAATAATTACAATTCTTATATTCTTATATAATAAAGTACTACGTCAGCTCCGTTACATAATAATGGATATATTATGTATAAAAACTCAGCATGTTTTTGATCTGTTCTTGTATTATATCCATATAGGTATTTACTCGTACACCGATTATGGTAATATTTCACGAACCGTGTGACAGCCGGATCCAATAGGTCGAATCGCCGTCATTGTTGACGAATCTGCACCGAAATACTAGAAATACTAAAAAAAAACCGTCTCCAAAATACTCGCCAGTCGTTACCTAGCTTTTAATACCGTTTTATCGATCCCGATGGTTGTATAAGTCTGAGAAATTGCCACGTATTCTCGCCGTCTCACCCGTCGCGAGATTGCTACAGTTGTTGTCTTAATAATATTTGTGTACGATACAATAAAATGGCCGGCATGTACATCCGGAGACACGGAAGTGTCGTCGTCGACTCGCCGTCATCGTCGTCAGCCATGCATTCGCGAAATCAGCAGATTCCAGCGGCGGCGGCATTGCGATGGCGGTCCGACTCGTACCAAGTGAATGGTTCCTGCAACAGCGTCGATCCGCTCGGCAATAATCCGCTGCCGGCTGAGCCCGGGGCAGTCGTCCAGCTCACGAAGCTCAGGCACAACTGTCCCGCACACGACGACGACCTGCAGTCATCTCATCATTTTCAGCAAGGTAGATTGATATTGATAGTCTATATAGTATATAGTGCAGGGGTTGGCAATTAAACTCCACAGAGGTCTAGAAAATTTGAAAAAAAAATTTCAAGGGATAGAAAATCTTAAACATTAGTTAATAATTATTACTGTGTTATAGTTACCATTATTGAAGACAACAGTATAAACGGCGATGAACGTCATTGTAAACTTTAAAAAATGCATGATAAAAATAGATCAAATATCTATTATGTGCAGAAAACCAGCATTAAAAAAAAATATTTTTGGCAGTTTAAATATTTCCCTTCCACGTTTGGATTTGGCTCGCTTATTGCTGACCCTTGTTAAAATGTATTGATGTGTAAAGAGCGTACCCATATAATATGTATAGGTACAATAAATTATAATTATCAACATGTTGACTTTTGCGCAATTTTAATTTAAACGCTGCCATTGATTTCCATGATAACCCGCAGTTATCGTAAAGTAAACGTATTTATGCCAGGAATTAAGTTTAAATCGTCATTTAAAAATATCTCTATTCCAACCTTTTAAAGTAGATAATTAACAGTAATTTACTAGCTTTTGTATTCTATATAGTATTACACATGTGATTTAAGAATTTAGAAGTGTTCTTGCTATTTCTAGCGTACAAGTCGATCGATACATTTATTTTCCCTCATTATTTTAATTTAAAAACGAATAATCATAAATATTTGTAATGTTTAGCAAATATTTAAACTAGTAATTTCTAGACATAAGACAATATTTTAAAATATATTTACTCTTTTTGAGTTATTTAAAAATATTTTAAATTTCACTTTTTATAGATTAAAATTCTGAGTGGAGTGAAGAATAAATTGATTTTACAATTAGATGGGTTTTTTTAGTGTATCATCAACTTTGAGGGTGATTTATGATAGAAAATTGGATTTACTTTGTTTTTTTAAGAGGTCAAAATTTAACATTTCTATTATATGTCAAAATATTAGCGAAAAACAAATAAAAAATTAAAGAAAAACTGGATTTTTAAAATTTAATCAAAAATGAATAACTGTAAATACTTTTCATTAAATATTTATATGATCTTTTTATTTATTTACAGTTACAATTATCGATGTATTTCTTGAATTATTGTTGATAAACATTTTTCGTCGAGTAAATGCTTTGAAATTTAATACGTAATTTTTCATAAGTTGTTTATTTACTAATTAAAAAATATTTAAAATATATTGTCATAATATTTTTTTATAAGTACATATTTAAATCTAGAATTTTGACTTGAAACTTTTGGCATTACGTATTATTTACTATATACAAAGAGCTTAAAATTATTTAAATTACTTTACGTTTTTATACCATATAAAGCTACGTATTCATACCGTTGTATGATGGTACTTTGGTATTGACTTATATTAATAATATTTAGTAATACTTTATAAAACTACATCATGATTGTTAATTGTTATTATAATGTTTATACTATTAATGTGATTTGTTTTTGGTAAAAAATATTTCACAATATTGTACACATAATTAGTTATAGAAAAATAATAAATGTCTTGAAAAACGGATATTTAGTTGTCTCAGAAATATTATTTATTTTAAAGTTTGATATTAGTGTTTTTGCTTCGAAATCAATATAAATTAAATTATAATTTTTTCCATATAGGTATTTTATATTACGTAATCATAGGTAGATATGTAAGCTTGAAAATAACATACCGGCCATGTCAGAGTCCTTCTGGCTTTCATAGTCTTAGTGAAGACATAAACAAAGCGGACAAGAAAAAATCGTCGATTATTATACTTTGTCTCCTGTAGAAATTATAGGGAGCCGACAAATGGATAAATGAAATGAATATCGAGAATTTTTAATTACTTCGCTTCAGTCTAAATTATTTGTATTTGTTGGAAATAGTAAGCCTAAATTTCTGTATAAAGCGTATGATAAACAGAGACAGCGAATCACAAATATGCCCAAGCCCCTTAAAACCATACCATAGTATTCGTTATTTTCTTGTTAAAAATGAAAAAAAAAATATTTAAAAGCATACGTTTAATAGAAATCTAAGTATTTACAAAATAAGTACTTACAATATAGTTAATTTAATACAATTAAGTATATACAAACTCGTATAGTCAAATTTAGTAGTCAAAAGTCAAGAGGGTTAAGAAATATAAGGTATATTATATTATATATAATTGCAATATTATAGTTTATGTATATGATTATGACTTTATATAAATAAGTAAAACTGTGAATTATATTAAATCATTATAATAAAATACAATCAAGCGCCTTGAAAATTTTGTAAATGCCAGTTTAAAAACAACTGATGAAATCACAATTTTTAATTTTACTTCAGAAAGCTTATATTTCCTCATACATTCTTAGTTTGATAAGTTGAAAATGCTTTTTCAAAATTTTGAGTTAGTTAACTTACAAAGTCATAAAGTTAAATTGACGGAATTGGTGTATATTTCTCTCGAATAAAAGAAGGTCTGGTGGAATTGATTAAATCTTGTATGGTCGTCATTATGTTGAATGTAGATTCGTGACTGCATGCAGAGACGAATTAAAAATTTCATCGTCTTAGGACTATACAAATTTGCCTCCCCTCCAATCACTAACTTTAGGCAATTCACATTATTTGTTTATAATTAGTTATCATAAACAAATATTGGCAAACTTGTTTCTGCTGTATAATAATAAACTTTGAATGTAGGTATCTGTAATAAATGAGTTTAATTTGAATTTATAAAGATATTTATCTATTGTCTATACGAGAAAATAATTTCGAACAAAGGAAACGAGTAGACCAATCTTAATAAGTATTTTCTAGGGATAATTTACATTACAAAGTAAACAGTCGATTATCCATGATCCTCCACGGAACCAAATTATTTCAGGAAATCAAAATTATATTCATGAGCTACATATAAAAATATATAAATAAATAAAAATAATAAATATATATTATAGATAATTTTAAAATAATAATCACGTAATGTAATATTTTAACTATAATAAAAAAATGTTAAAAGAATTTTTATGTTGATTTTCGGCTTATTTCGTCTTATTTCGAATTAATCTTAATTAAAATGCATGTAATCAAATTATCATAAAACAGAGTGAACAGATTTAGTCCGTTTAAGGTACAATAAATACTTAAAATTAATTTTAAAATATCATTTTGGATGGAAAATGATACAATAGTATACTATTCCTAAGTAATGAGTAAAACCTTGAAATGTACGATTAATATTGTTTAGATTGCAATGCGATAACTAACAAGTAACTTTGTTTGGAGCAAAATTTGGTGGTGACTGATATGAATACTGGTGGTCATGAGGATTAAGGGTCATAGAAAAAGTATCAGAGAGTGGTCAGAGTGCAAGATTAACAAAACACGTTTAATGAGAAAAAACAATTTGAAAATAAAATTACACAAGTACATGTAAGGTGTAAAAATACAAGTAAAATGACGTGATAAGTTATCAATTATAAAAAAATAATGACAAAATAGCAGGAATCAAAACCGGTTTAAAACCACTATTTTTTATTTTTGAACACCATAACCGTAACCGAAAACAAAAGTTTTAAAACACTGGTTAAAAAGCCGTAACTGAAACCTAAAATCTTAAAAAACACTTATTTCGGTTTCTTCGAATTTTATAAAGTTAACTATATTATTTATAGTTCTAGTTAAAACAACTATTTTTATACGAAAAAAATATTATGTTCGAATTTATTTATAAAAATCCTAATACTGAGTATTACGAAATATTAATAGGTAATAAAAATGTTATTCTATTTATATTTTATATTATTACTATAGTTAATGTTATGCAAAATTAAAATACAAATATAACAATTTTTATTTTTTTTCACCCGTATGCGAATATGTACGTTTGCAACAGTTGTTATTTGAAGTATTTGTGTAGGTTTATTGAATCGGATATATTTTATGGCTTTAGGCTCAGCCCTTAATAGTTAATAGATAATAAAAATTGGGTATACAGTTATTATATACAGGAAAATTAAATGAACATTTGAAAAACTTTTTTTGAAACCGATTTTAAAATCTAAATCAAAACCTGAAAATGTAGAAAATTGTTCTCAAAAACGGAAACCATAGCTGTTAAAATTTAAAACAGTTTCAATCCCTGAAAAATAGGTTAAATCGTTAAATCATGATGTAATATAGTATACAGTTATTATTTTGACAATTTAAAATGTTTTTAGTTCTTTAAATTTGGAGTCTGACACCTTAACACCTTAAATTTGTCCTTGTCTAAAATTTAAAAATTTAAATTACTTTTGAAACAAATGTTTTGCAGAAATATTTATATTTAATGTTTAAAGCATATATGTGAAATATTTCAAATACAATTTTTCAAATGTTCATGCCATAATTATATATATATATATATGTTATATTATATAGTTGCATTTATATTATTTTTAGAATTTAAATAACATTTTTATATTGTATAAATATTATTTTTAGGCTGTGACTCATATATTTTATGATTTAAATATTACAGGATTTATCTCTGTGATCAGCGAAAATAGAAAATCAATAACATTTCAAAATAATAACGAGCCACCATCAAGTATACAGCTGTAAGTATAGCATAAGATATTTAATGTCAACCAATTCAGCAGGTGTACCGTATTTTAAATTTAACAAGTAGATTTTTTTAAACTTAAGTAAGTGCTGAGAGTGTTGTAGGTATATATTATATTGGTATTGGTTATGTACTAATGAGTTATGACTACTAACAATTTTACAACAAAATATAATTTAGTTATAATATACTTTAAAACTAGGTCAGCTATTTAAAATGAAAATTACTTATGCCTAAATATGTATGAAATGTTTTAATTACGAAATATTGCATTGTATAATATATAGTAATAGTAACCACCTATACAAATTGTATACTCGGTCATATAATCGACTATAATAAATATTTATAGTTGTTTTAGATTTTGAGCACAGCGATGAATGTATTGATTGTAATGATGTGTGCTTATTATATATATATATATCATACGTCACCTTTAAGAGTAGTAAAAATACTTAAATTTTCAACTCTGAGGATAGTTTCTGATAGAAAATTTGATTTAGTAGGTACCCGGAGTAGTCAAGAATAAAAAATATCTTAAAATAAATAAAAATGTCATCGTATATTGTAAAAAATGTTTTTAAATTACAACAAAATAATTAATATCATTATTTATTGTTTAAATAAATGATTTCATCCAAATTAGAACTTAAAATATCAATAAAAAATAATTGTGTTTGTATATTTTTTTAGATTTTACGGTTTCAGCATGAGGAAGCATTACATTTTCAAAATATAGATATAAAAAGAAAAGTTTTTATAAATGTTTAAGTACAAAATAATAGTTATTTTTTTACGATTTTGATGAATTTTGTTAAAATTCTAACTACAAATGTATATAAAGAAATGTATTTTTAATATTTTTATACAGATATAAGAATCACTTATGTTAGATCTAGTATTCAATTTTTAAGAATTTTAACTCGGTGAATAAATTTTTATTTACAATTTATAAAAAAAAAAAATCTAACAAAAATATTGAAAATTTCTCTAAGTAACTCAGAAAAGTTAAGCGATTTAAAAAAATTTTAAATGATAACATAAACATTTGGGGAAATATTCAAGTGTCTACTTTTTTTTGAAGTGCAATAAAATTTCAACAATTGGGCGAGGAAAAATAAATATTTTAGTATTTTACGGGTAAATATCAAATGTTTTAAATATTTACACTTGAAATGATCGTAAAAAATTTGGCTTTCTGGTAAAATTATTTTTTATGTTTAGATTATAAAGTTATAAAGAATCTTGTATTACATTTTCAAATCATATAGGAAACAAAATTTTTCATACATTTCTTATTACAAAATAATTTGCTAATTTAGCAATTTTTGAAATATTTTGAAAATATTGTATATATTTTTTCGTAAATAGAAAATGATCTATGGTTATTTGTACTTAAGCAATAATTACCCAAAAAACAAAATTGATTTTATTAAAAATTAAATTTACATAAAAATTCCCGTTTTTTCTTAATTTGGTTTTTGTTTTTGCCAATTATACAAAAAGTATTGGGAATTTTTTATTTTGACTTCTCTAAAACTAATTCGCTACCAGAAAATAAAAGCATTTTATCGACTACTTATCATGTATACACATATACACACTAGCATATATTATTGTAAAATCAATACATTTAGTGGAGTACTAAAAATTAAAAATATAGGCATATTTTTTTTATAGAAATTTGATATTTATATTTTCCATGAACCATTAAACGTTGGAAATGTTTTCCGGAAACGTACTTTAAATATGATTCCAAATAAACAGTATGATTCCGTCAATATTTGTATTTGCATATAAAATGCTTATTAATGAAATATTTTTCCAAGTACCAAGATACATCAGAAATAATTTCCGTCAAAATATTTTTTCTAGTTCATACGACTTCTGAAAAATACTTTCCGGTGAAAAAATTATCCAAATAATATAGCCTAAAGAAAATATATTTCGAGAATAAACGCGGTGACATAATATTTTTTAAAAGCATATAGCCCCCATAGAAACATTAAGGTATTAAAAAAATAAAATATATCGTTTAGATTTATTTTAACTCATGAGTGAACACGATAACTAAAATAAATACAATAGGTATCGTATATATTTTTAGAAATCTTTTAAATTATAATATTTATTGGTGTCCATAGGTATATGCTATGTAATATTCATACATACAATACAATAATACGGGAGGTGGGACTATATTTAGTATAATATATCTTTGAAAACAATGTAATTAATTAAATATAGGTATAATAAGTATATTTTAATAGGTAGGTAAGGTATTTTATACAATTATAAATTATTATTACAGTATTCTATACAGTGCAAACATTATATTTTAATTTGTACGATGCAGGTATATTATACAAATAACGAAGATTAGTGTACCTTTATGCTGAATAAAAGCCACACTGACAATAATCTAACTAAATAATTTATGCAAACAAAATATTAACTGTTACTAATATGTGTTCAAATAAAAACTATAATGTACCTACTACGTACTAGTTATCTATTATTTAATATATAACCTAAATATTATAATACCAGTATTTGGGAAAGTTATGTGAACAAGTGATAATTGACTATAACATTTTATTTATAAAAAAATGCACTATTTATCTCGAAGATTGAAGAAGGCTACAAATACGTCAGAGTGAGCACTTTAATCTTACAATGCATAATGAATTGTTTAATATACAACAATGCTTGATAAATCTTAAATTATTATCTTTTGAATTAATTAATCTTGTTATAAGACTTTTGCTAGATTAACATTGACATTAAAATTATATGGATAAATAGTTTCTCGTATAGGTTATATATTATATAACTATTTAATCTTTACTGTTGTCTGTGGCCTGTGGAATATCCTTATATATTTATTTTATTCTATTTATCCTATATTTCATCAGGAAATCTAGTAAATTTGAACCTTTAGAGTTCTAAGGTTTTTTGAAATTTTCAGAATTGTTGCACATAATAATAATACTTATGATTATGGATATTATGTTTACAATTTTAACAACAGCTTGATTCATAGGATGAGGTTACTTGATTAATACTCGTATCATCATCAAACGCGTATAAATTATATTTTTGATATTTCGAAAATTCTCTTAATTAATTATTTTTTTGTGATACATTTTAGAAGAATAACCATAACTAGCGAGCGGGTCCCCGAAATTTATTTATTAGCTATTAATTTATCATATTATTTAAATTTATCAGTTTTTAATCAACTGCAGTATCAAAGTTAATGTCTATTTAAGTGAAAATATTTCAGTTATTTGTTAATGTATGTATTAAATTATATTATTGTTTAAGTTGTAATTTAAACGTTCAATAGTTGTATATTTGTAGTAAATCGATATAGTTACATATATATATAATATATGTAACTATATCGTTTAATTAGAGTTAGTTAACTGAACACCATAAAACTGTTAAACTAGGAAATATACTCAGAACTTGCAGCAATAATATTAAAATGAAAAATTCACTAAACGAATGCCAAAAATGTGTTAGACTGTAACAGTAGTGTTCATGACAAGAAACAGGTAATATTTTATGATAATTACAAACACCCATTTGTTATTTTTCCGCGCTATATGAGGCAATTTCAATAAAACAAACAGGTGTTCTGTTGTATAATTTATTTAAAAAAAAAAAAAAATTACAAAAATAAAGTCAGTTGACTGGAATAAAAAAAAATGTGAAATGATTGGTTTATTACACTTACACACGGTATTAGTGATGTGTGCGTTCAACGCAAAACAGTGTTACACCCGTTTTCAGTTCATATATATTATTACACTTACGCTGCTTTTTAGTTTATTGCAATAATTAAAACAATAAGTTTAATAATTTTATTTTTTTACCTTTTTAATTAAATAAAATAAGTTTTTTTTTTAAATGAATTCCCCTAAACATAGTGCGGAATACATATCTGCCATTAATGTAAAGCAAACCAGTGAAGAAGTCTACAAGTTCAATTTCAGCACAAACGACAGAGAAAAAAAGTAATCTTCTGCTTTTTATTTCACATATTTTCTTAAGCTCGAGTATAAATAATAAAGACTCAACAGTGAAATTATTTAACGGAGAGTATTAACGTATAATAAGGTACTTTGTTTTTTAGAACTTATAAAATATAATTTATAATTTACATAAAAGACGTTTATTTATTTATATTTTAAATTTATTATAATAGTTGAATAATATTTTATTTTTTCGTAACAATTTATTTTTACCAAAAATATTAATTTTTTTTCTTAAAAAGTTCTTAAATTTTATTTTTTTTTATAATAGTATAATATGCATATGATTACTATTGACACTAAGTATATATAATAGTGAGCACTTATTTAATGTCTGTGGGTAATTCATTTTTTATATTTTTGTTTTGTTTGACACTTCTTCTTTGATTTTACTTCGTTGCTATTAAATATACAAAACTAAGAAATAAGTAATTTTAATTGAATTTTCTTTGTAGGTAAAATACGAGTATTGAAACATACATAGATAAGTTATATTTATACTTTAACACAATATGTACCATTGTACCTATGTTTAGTAATAGTTTATCATATACTTATAATTTATAGGATGTATAATATTATGTACATTATTATTTTAAATCTATGTATATATAGATTTGTAATAATAAGTGATTACGTATCAATAATATGGAATTAAAAAAAAGTTTAATATATTTGTTTTTTTATTTTTGATGATGGTTAAAACTTTTTTGCGTACAAAGGCACTAATAAAAAAATTAACTTATTTTTTTTTTAATGTTCAAAACTATTTTTGATAGATTTTGGTAGTAGTTATTTTCCAAAAATTCTTATCTTTGAATCATAATTAAATTTTTTAGTAGTTTTGAATAAAATAACTTGAATAAATTAGACTAGAATTAAATATAAATATTATTTATATTTTAAATTATAATTATTACATACCTAATTTCAATCAAAGTATAATCAACAATTTGGATACATTTTAGATGAATGAATAAATATTAAATATGAATATTATTTTAGTTAAAGTATCAAAATATTCAGAAGAGAAGCACTAAGCACAAGAATTCATTAAAAATAAAATAATTTAAGTGTTTTTGCTGTTAGTATAAACGCATGTTTAAATTTTCTTAAAATTTTTTTTTGCCATAAATAAAAAAACACGTGTTCTTATTTTTTTTTAGGTTATTCGATGCTATTGATTCGTATAATAATTAAAAAACCATTTGTATAACAGTATGAAATGATGCACCCTATATAACATAGGTACCTTTCATGTAATGTGTGTGCAACTGTAGATATACACGATATGGTTATAACAATATTATGTTTAAACGAAAATTAATGAATTATACGAAATTACATAACATAAAATAGTACTGAGTTCACATTAATTATCTGATATAACTAGCTATAGTCCTAACCAACTGAAATAAACACATATTTATTTTGTCTAATGAAAATGAAATGAAACGTCCTCGCCGTCATGTGTTGTGTGTTTAAAAATGAGTGAATTATTACTGTAATAGTTACATTATATATTAATGACAATTTTATGATAAATAAAACACAATTATATTTTTTTTTATAAATGCTTATAATATGCATATTTTAGCAAATTATTTTGCATATTATTACTATATTTTTTTGATAATGACGAAATTTTGTTAAATACATTTTAATAATACATAACATGTTTGTTACCTGCAGCATACGCTAAATCGTGTAATTTCTCGGTCTATGTATATTTTGCTCGTTATGACTGGACAACTAATTAAAATACTATTTTGCCTGACAGTGTAATACATTGGTCGTAATGAATTGACAATATCAATTTTACTAGTAATAATAACAATAGTTACTTAAATTATACATATAAGAAAAGCAAATTGTTATTTAATCAAATTAACAACTTAAAAGAAATTCAGAGTTTCTTGTTTATTTAGTACGTTGCTTACGTATTTTTATAAATCTTAGATATAGTTAGTTATGAAACTATTATTCACTTTTCCTGTTTGTATAATATAAAAATTTCAAATCCATATACTACCTATGCGATAGATTCTATAATAATAATCTCTCAATCATGGGCGTAATTAGGATTAATAGTTACAGGTGCTAGAGTCCTAGAAAACCAAAGTTAATAATAATTTGAAGGCTAATTGAGGCTAAAAATTAAAACCTTATAGGGGGGCTAAGCTCCCCTAGACCCCTCTAGTTGCGCCGATGCTCTCAATAATATCTCGTCAATTATCGCTGTGTCAAGTTATTTTCTCTTTACAATACATGGCGTATTGGTTTATCAAATAATTTTAGTAGGTATTCATACATTTAATAACCAGTTTTAACTTATGAGAGTTTAAGACATTTTACTATTATATTTTTACAATTATATGTAATATGTGAGCTGTTGGTGTAGCAAAAACTAAATAGGTACCTACCGTAAAACAGAGCGATTATGGTCTTTGTATTGAATCGGAACAAAAACTAATTTTTCTTTAATTCTCGACTTCATTGTTAAATTTGTCGAATCAGTTTTTATACAATTTATATTTGATGAGATATCAGCAAGAGTATTGTTTTCAATATTTTTATCATTTACGAAATACGAAAACTTTGTACGGCTAGATACTATTCGTAAGAAAGAACGAAGTTGAAATATATTTTACAATCATAATAAAAGATATTAATAGTGTAATAATAATAAAAATATACATTTGATATTCATGGAACTGAGATATATTTTTTATGGCAATTAAAAAAAATTATGTTTCACTTTTAATAGCATGATTTGAGTCAATGCAAATTTTTTTTATTTATTTGTACATAAACTGAAAAATACAAAATGTTATAACATCTGCCAATAAAATAACATAATAATTACAATTTTATGTTCATTTAATTATTAAAAAAAAAATAATAGACACAGTGAATTATGTTTGTAGAAATGGTTCGTAAATAATTCATTCCGGTACATTCCGTAGAAGTACTTAACAGAAAAAAAAATTTCTCTTTAATTTAATTTAAAATATCTATTATAATTAAGTAGCTAGATTGGTAATAATTTGTGTTTAATTTTAATTTATTTATCTACTTGCAATTTGAAAAGCTATAAAAAAGTATTTTGTTGTAAAGTTAATTCCTAGAGAGATAGTTTAAATTGTTTATTTATTTCTTCAATGAAATAAGGTTTGTAATTTTGCAATTTTATCATCAAACGAAATTTTTAACAACATAAAATAATTCTACACATTTCAATATACATATCATATAGAAAAAAAAATAATCATTAATATTATTTAAAAATTAACAGTATTATTATTATTATTATTATTGTCTTAAACAATATAAAATATAATATAATATGTATTATGAATTTAGATTATATGATACTATATTAGTCTAGTAAGTTGAATCCTGTACCTAGTAACTATTAAAAATAATGTTATATTTTTTTCAAATTTAAAAATGTATGACTAAATAGTAAATAATATTTTCATATTAATTAAGTTACAAAACAAAAATTCAAACGTTGATAAATGGATCATTTACTGATTTAAAAATTACATTTACTTTTGACCTATCCTTATGACTTTTTTGTTTAAATTATAATTAAAGAATCAAACTACTTTAAAATTATATGACGTATATAAAATTACAAAATGGTAATATTAAAATTTAATTATTTGTTTTTAAATTACAAAAAAATAAGAAAATTTATTTTGCGTGAAAGTTTTCTCTACTTTTTTTTTGTTTTTATAATTTTGAAGAGAAGTTTTAGGAATATCTTATTTTTAGCCTCTCAAAATATCAACTATATTCAGGTTTTTACTATAAAAGATATTAAGTTGAAAATTGAAACATTTTTTCTACTATAAAAAGTGTGTCCAGATACACACGCCATTGTAAAATCAAAATATTAATTGCTCTCCGTGGAATATTATATTTAATTTTAGAATGTATATATATATAACAATAATACATTATTATTCATCGATATGACAATGTAATAGTAACATAATTAATATCCAAACATTCAATACTTATATTCATTTGTTTTTTATTTTATAAAATAACTTAATAAAAAAATTAATATACATAAATATATTATTTAATTATATTTGGATATACATAATTATTTGATACTACAATGCATTTTAATTTTTTTTAATAAATAGTTTATATAAATAATACAATCACAAATTAATAAACTATTGAATAAGCAATAATACAAAATATGACATAGGAACTAGATTTTGTATCCTTGTTTACTTACAAGTTACAAGTATAGGGAAAAGAAAAACCATATGATTTCATATATTTGTAAAATCATTTATTGCAAGGAGAAGTGTTTCAAACATCAAATACTAATTATAATGTATTCACAAACTGACAAACTCACGTAAACGAGCGTTGACCACGATAGTATCAAACTGTATCCGACGTTAAGTTATAGTAAACATTTCATAATTATATTTTATTTACAATTTTAATTATTCGTTTATTTAATGAGTTTAAATTAAGTGTAGGTATTTATTTCTATTTTTAAATAGATATTAATAATTTATCAATATTATCAATTGATTAGTCATATGAAGTATATATTTATTTAATGTGGTCGTTTAAAATAATTCGATGGTATTATTGTGCATGGACGCAAAATGGTTAGTAACATCGTCAATATTGAATGTTTGCATTATTTTTTTTCAATTGCTAAAATGCATAAATTTGACATAGAGTTATAAAAAGACTTAACAGCTTAAATAACTTCAATAGTATTTAACAAGAAAAGGTCCTTTATCATTTAGTGGAAGACTCCGGAATTTTGATCGATATTTATTCGTACATTCTATTTATCAATCTGTATAGCTGTATAATATATTATTTAAACAGTATGTTTCATATATATATTTATAAATGTAGACGCAATTATGTTATTTTCTATGAATTTGATAAAAATAAACAAATCGATCATACATTCGGAATATTATCTTCGTGACACCTTATTAGGTAAGATTGTTATAGCATAACAAATGATATTATGTTATATATCATTATACCACCTTGATAAATATGTTTAGACATGATTTAGGTGAACATTGAGTATAATAAAACAATAAACCAACTTTTGACAATAAAATAGTGGCCATTTGTATTGATAAATTAATGTCATTCTTTTATAAAATATTTTTTTGTACATATGAAATGAATTATCGATAGACACTGGATTGTCAACAAAACGACCTAATTATAGGATGTGAAATTATGTTAGCTGATTAGATTTTGATAAGTAAATATTATTTTAGAATATAAAGTTAAATCGTTAAAGTCATTCTTTGTTATTCTTTGTCAATAGTTTTATCGTATATGGTATAAACATTTCAGTTATAGGCAATACATTTTTGATAACAAACATACATAATATTATACAGTAAAAATGATTTGTTATATTTATAATATTTTGTTTTGATTGTGTCTTAGCGTGTAAGGTAACATGGTAGTTATCTACAATTTTATGTATTATGCAAAATATATTTATGATTATTATAGTTTTGAATTTAAAGTTGAACTGGGAATTTATTAATCATCTTACAATAAAGATGCGTTTGTCTTATTATATTTTCTGAGGAGGCTATTTTTGATAGAGCCTGGAGGTGTGCAAAATTGAGTGTGCAATTCTATTACGGTTTTTTTTAATGGTTTCCAGTAATTACACAATTAGACGTACATCACCTCGATTTTTATATAACATTATAAAAACACACAATTTAGCGATCATGCGGCGTTTCGTATCGGCAAATCAGCTACAACACCACGTCATAATATTATGTCAGTTTTTCCATTATTTTTTCACCACAAAAGTATAAAGAAATCACCATACGTTTCAAAATGATTTTTTTTCGGGAATCCCGTTGTAGCGTGAAGTCGTCCTTACAATCGACTAAGCGTCATAGTTACGTGTGACCCATTGCAATCACCCGGTATACAATTTATGGTATCATTATCGTTTCAGCTCCTGGTGGTATATATTCTGTCTGAAATGCCGCCAGAAGGAAGTGGGACCCGGATGGGAGCCGGGATGTTGGCCGAAGACGTGCCCGCATCCATACTGCCCGTCGTTCCGGCACGTGGCCCGGATCCTCGCACTGCTCGTCACCGTCGCGCTCTTCTGGGGTGTGGTGCTGGCCGTAATGGGCTCGGACGCCAAACCGGGCGGACAACTGTTCAACATCGCCGTGCTAGTGGTGTTCGCATACCTGGGCGGATGGGCGTTCCGCATGCTCACCTTGCCCGCACTCGTTGGCATGCTCCTGGTCGGCATCATCTACAAGAACGTCGGGCTCATCCATATAGAAGGCCACTACACGGAGCTCGTGTCCATGTTGAGGTATGTGTCTAAAAATCGTGGACCCGCTCGAATTGTGCCTCCGTTATTTTGGACCATCGGGTCACCTACAAAGATTTGTTGTTGTGGGCGTTGAGTTAGTAATGAAATGTGATGAATAAAGCGATTTCATAAAATTATTTGTGATCAAAAGATAACGGCTTAAATCATTTGAAATAGGTCAAAAAACACAAATACACTGTGATTATTTCGAAACTTAATAAACAAATAAGATAAAGATTGTACTAAATAAAAATGCTGTTACACATAGACTCAATAACTAATAATCCAGCCGTGAATATTTTCATCTCATATTATTAAGTGGTCGTTTATACGTTTCTTAGTGTAAACATTAAATGTAATAATTATTGCGAGTTTACTAATATTCAAAATATTTTTTAAGTTTTTGATTTTGATTTAAAAAAAAATTATTTTTGTTTTCGTTAATAATTCAATATTATTTTAAATATTTTCATTTTGAGTTCGTTTTTTACTGGATCCCTAGTGGTATATTAAACACGGATGGTCACCACCCAAATTTTAATTAATAATGAATTCGATCGTATCCAAACTTTTTGTGTTGTAAATTCACTCAACTAAATTGTTAAGATGATGCTTTATTTCACTAGTACTAAGTATAGTTATAATTCATTAAATAATAATAATAAATTTATGTGTAGGAACTTCAATGTTATGCAATGTTCAAATCTTCGATAAGAACAGGACTGTGTTTTTTGTTTTTTCATCGGCGTGAGCCCACATAACCAAGTAGGTACCCGGCCCCTGGGACTTCATAGTGGACCTAATCCGGGCTTGTATTTTAGTACTGTACTTCTAATTAAAGCTATTACCGTTATTATCCCAGTTAATTTACATTAATATAATAATATATTATATAGTTTACGTTCAATCAGTGGCGCAATTCGGCGGTCGTTAAAAACACCTTTTAAAAAAATTCAAGTAATTTAATAGAATACTTTAAACATTATTAAAATTTAAGTATTATCTACTAAATACACTTTATTTTATCTTATTATGTATTGAATTATTTTTACGATGATTCGTTTAATAACAATAAATATTTAATTTTCAACTATCAATTAAATGTGTGTGGTTTTGAATTATTAACCTTTCAAATTGCCATTTTTAACAAAAAAAAATGTGTATGGTATTGAATGGTGTAAAATGTGTGATTATGAATGGTAAGTGTTCATTTTTGAACGACATCTACGTAATTTGGATAGGTGACTAGGGGGGGGGGGTCGTCTAAAACGCTTTCAATTTTTAAAAATGTTTATAAATTTTACTTTACGTTTACGTTAGTTGCGCCACTGGGCTCGATTGTGATGATTTTGTTTGTTCGACACCCAATTTACTGCTGAAGCTATAAGTCTCATTCCTTGACACATGATGTGTATAAAGATAAATATAATATGTGTAGACTGTAAAGTGGTATTTTTTTGCAGAAAAATTGCATTAGTGGTGATATTCACGAGAGCAGGGTTGGACTTGGACCCGGTAGCATTGAAAAAATTATACTGTAGAGTGCTGTTCCTGGCTCTCATTCCGTGGTGTACAGAAGCAGCAGTAATCGCGGCGACCGTTCACTATCTATTGAATCTTCCGTGGCCGTTCGCTATACTTTGCGGGTGAGTATCATATAATATTATACATCATTATTCGATTAAATATTTCTTTTTTATGCGCACCTATCTATTTCGACATAATGACATAGTAATCGTATACTAATCGTATTACCTAAATAGTAAATTATAACATGACTTTTGGCACCTGTCCACTGTCGTAGATCGATTATCGCTGCCGTGGCTCCAGCAGTAGTAGTCCCTTGCCTTTTTCGTCTGAGAACGAAGGGCTACGGTGTGGCCAAAGGAATCCCGACGTTGATCATAGCAGTCGCTGGGATTGACGACGCCGCATCCGTCATAGCTTTTGGAGTGGGCACTAGTATGCTTTTTGGATCAAGTACGTATATCTATAAAATAATTGCAACAATAATACACTGGATTAACTGCCACAATATTATTTTTCTATGTAATTAACTAATTTAAATTTAACAATATATTATTTAATAACTGAAATTCATTCCTTTTTATAAATTTTATTTTTCTTGTAAAAATGTAAAATATTATCATTTGATTGTTAAATCTAACTTAGAAATCGCTCATTGTAGGTCATATGTATATACCGCGTGTGTCTGTATATTAATATATTTTCTTTATGGTTTCACATTCTATGCTATTTAAAGTAAACTCGTAATTTATGTTTTGCTGTTTAAAATGTTATTTTTATACAAAAATATAACTGCGCTATAATTTTTTTCCTCGTTATTCTTATATGCTATTACCTAATAAATATTTATGTTTTTCAGATTCAGTTACTTATGATTTATTGTTAAGTCCAGTGTCAATAGCAGCTGGGATATTGTACGGTTTAGTTTGGGGTTTTATTGTTAAATACGTTCCAGAACGAACTGATGTAAGTATTATTACTGCAAATATTGTTAAAAACACATCAAATAATAGTTTTACTGATTTTTTAGAGTCGCTAAACCCTTAAGAAGTAGAGAGAATAATAAGTTAATTTTAAATATTTTTGTTCATGTAATATTTGCTCCTTGTGACGTATTTATATATTATTAATTAAGATATTAGGACAGAGCTTGGCACCTATTTATTTATTCTATAAGAAATAAAATTGTGAAAAATAATACATGGTAATTTTTCTAATACTTTATTTGTACTTTGTTTTATTTTATATCAATCAATAGTATTATTTTAATAATTGTATAAGTATATTATTATTTATAAATGTACAAGTAATAAGTTTAATTTTTCTTTGACAAATTTATTTATTGTTTATAATTGTTTTTTTATTACAGCCTTATGTGGTACCACTACGCATTTTAATGTTGTCTGGAGGAGGATTGTTAGCTGTATTGGGTTTTGAACGTACAAGTTTAGAAGGCGCTGGTCCATTAGCTGTGATCATCTCATCGTTCACTTCAATTTATTTTTGGACTAAACAAGGGTGGAATATTGAAGATGTATGTTAATGGTTAAGTAAAATTAATAAGAATTTTGAAATAACATACATATAACAGTTTATGTTTGTATAAAACAAAATAATTTAGCAATTGGATAATAACTAATGACTAATAATTAAAATATTATAATAATATATTATGTATGTTATTGTATTGATACTATATGAGATATTTGGAACTAATTATCTGGAATATAATCCAAAAATATAAAAGCATTAATAATTAGTAATTAGTATTTAAAATTAATTAATAACCATTGGTAGCAATATGATATAAAGTATAAAGTTAAAACTTAGGTATTTTATTGTAGTATTACTGTTAGTTTATTTAAAGAATTTTTAAAAATTTTGAAAGTTTATCTATGGCATTATTCTTATGATATATATAAAAAAATGTGTATTATTTAAGGGCATTATTGCGTTGAAAACGTATTTTTGGTTATTTTTAGGACATTTAAATCCATGATATTTTTATAAATTAATAAAAATATATATGGTCTAAGAATTAATATAGTACAATTTATTATATTATACGTGATGTTTTTGGAAAAATATCTACATTAGTACTAATAATAAAAATTAGATAATCTTAAATCTTGGGATTTTTTGATTTTTAAATATACAAATATCGTATATATAAATAATAAAATGTTATTAATTGATGTATAGATTATGGTGAAAATATTTAAGAAAATAATTTCTCCAATTATAATGGATTTATAAATATTTTTATACTCGGCACTAATATGCAGCTTATAATATTAATACTTAACGTATAGTATAAAAAATACCGTATTTCGCGATAAACATGTTAATAAATTTATCTTCCGGTTAATTTAAATAGTTGAAATATTTATGCAGTTTAACTATAAAAATCAATAGACACACATACAAAGTTGATATTATTTTCACAAGTACCTATACTGCCACTTTGCATCTGCACAGTGAATGGCAAAGCATTATGTTTTGTTGATTATAAAGGATTATTAATATACAATTTCACTTTGTTGCCAAAAAATACATATCATAATTAATTTTAAAATATTTTTGGTCTACTTCTATTGCAAAATATTTTGTGTGTTAATTATAAATAACCAAATTTGACGGTATGAAGTTTTTTTTCTTCCGTTACACTAATAAAATACATTAGATAAAGTACATAGACAATATTACTCAAGCAGTTGTGCAGTGCAAAAATTAATAGTTTTAAATAACTAAATGTAAACTATTTAATCGCTGCAAATGCATAATGTCAAGTAGTTGCATATCACTAAAACGTTCATTAAATGTTGACTAAAAGTTAAATATTATCTGTATGACTGCAGAACATGTGGCTTTGTAAATAGTAAAATATAGTAGTTGGGTTTAAATTGAGATTTTTTAAAATTAATTGATCTATCATTGTCATGCAATATTTAACGTGATAATATTGTTGATTATTTCTATACTAGAATCCAGTGGCCACTGCTTTTGAAATATTTTGGATGATTTGCGAACCAATACTGTTTGGATTGACAGGCACACAAATTGTACTCAATGAACTTGACCTGAAATTCGTAACAGTAACCGCTATGTGTGTCGCCATCGCTTTTGTGGTACGTAAAAATAAAAGTGGTCGTCGACCGTGTATTAATATTGCTTATTGCAACTAATATTAATACCTAAGGTTTAAAATTGAATGTGACACACAAGTTTTTATCGTTTCATTCAATATAATAAATAACAAAAATAGGTACTATTATTATTATTTTCATTCTATATTATGCACACTATACGAAATCGGGCCAAATAATTTATAATCATGGCATTTCATTATTCGTTTCAGTCACGGATTTTTATAACGATCATAGCAGCGTCCGGGAGTTCTTTAAATTTTAAGGAAAAACTGTTTATCGCGTTATCGTGGATGGCCAAAGCATCTGTTCAAGTAAATAATGATTTATTTTATTTTTTAGTGTTGATCTAATATTAGCTCATCGAACTAAGATATTCGTAATTCAAAAATAAACTGAATTATTGCCGAAAGTTCGAAGATAATCTAATTTTAATTATTAAAAAATATATTCACTTTGAAGTATTTGCACTGGGAGGTTTCTTTTTCCTATCTTTTCTATCATTATTTTATCTTATTTATCATTGAACCTCAATGTTCTAATTGTACGCTATACGCATAATATAGAATTTGAGAAAAAGTATTAAAAATTAATTTCGAGTGAAAAAGTGAACAAATAAAAAATAAAAAACATCTTCAAACTATAATATTGTATTATTGTATAAAAAAAATCAACTATTTTTTGTTTAAATTGATAGTCTTATTATTGAGTTCAAATAGGTCACATCTACAATAATTAATTGTTTTATTTTTAAAACTCTAAGTATAAAAATATTATAAAATGTTCAATTTTTATAGTTAAAGATAGGACATCATATTATTATACAATATTTCTTAGAAAGAGATTTTACTGTGACCAATAAATGTAAAAAGTTTATAATCATATGTTTTTGATTATTTTGTTGTAATTTTATAATATTATTAGGGGATACTTTAACTTTTATTATCATATTTTATACACACCATAATATTTTAAAATACAATATTTTCGGCAAAACATATTTTAGTCCACCAACCTTACCGTTTTGCAATACGCAAATATTAAAATAAATTAGGTTAATAAATAATAGCATTATACAATAATATAAATAAAAATATATAAAATGTATAATGTAAATAATTAATAATATATTATTATAACGTATATTTACATAAGATATGCTTAGTAATTATATAGCGTGACAGGCCGTACGGAATGCTTTATCGTTTAATTTTAATTTAACGCATAATATGTATATTACGGTGACTTTATCCTCAATATACAGCAAAATGGTAACTTATTTTCTTTTTATCATTTTTTTCTTTTTCTAAAACGCTCGCGGTATCGTTTTCAGGCCGCTCTGGGACCGGCCGTACTGGAGGTTGCTATCAACAACAAAAACTCGGAACACATCGGGTACTCCCGGACGATCGTGATGGTGTGCATCATCTCAATCCTGTTGACCGCCCCGGCGGGCGCGATCATCGTCTCGCTGTCCGGCCCCAAGCTGCTGACCAAGGCCAAGCCCAGCAACGAGCAGTGGCGCCGCGGCCCGAGACCGTCGATTCGCGACATCACGCTGAACAGCGAGGACGAGGAAAACGGCACTAGTGTGAGCAACGACCAGGTGCAGGAGTGCAGCAGCGACGTGGCAAAAGCGGAATGCACGGCCGAGAACCGGAGCGACAAGATCTGAGTACAAGCTGCCGCGAGAATAACATCATTATTGAAAAAAAATCGAAAATTTCATCTCGTCGCCATTACACGTATACAATAATGATATGGCGATAACACTATAGTATTATGATATTACGCTGTAATATAATATAATATATTATTATACGTATTATAAATTATATAGTAGGTATACGTGGCTGCAGATGAATCTCGATTTCCGATTTCCGGATCGGATGTTTTTGTTTTAATTTTTTATAATTCCCGTGTACAGTCTATATAATATTATGGTTCTGTTATGATGTTTCATATTTTATAGACAGGTTAAATGATATTCATTATGCGATGGTTTAAAATTTAAATATTTTATGTGATCATTACATTTATGTTCACGTAATACTGGACAATATAATAAAGCGAGTATTATCCCCCCATACCTATTCCGGTTTTGTAAAATTATTTAGCTCATTATTATTTGTTTTCGATATTTTTAATTAATGTATTAAATTATTATACTTTTAAGTTAGTAGGAGGTATTTAATTACTAATTAGCATTTGTTAATTTATTTCATTAGAATAAAGTAAATACAATTAAAACATATTATATATTATGCGTTATACTTATATTATTGTAGTGGTTAGGTATCACTTCATTAAATGTGTAACAACTAAAAGTCATATATAATAAACAACTTCGCTATATAATAATAATAATGTATACATGACGATAAATAACGTTAAACGGAAAATAACATTATTCACCAATTGCCAGTTATTGCGTTAATGGCCAAATCTATGGGTAAAAGCTAATAATAATTATCGTTTCCTCTGGGCTCTGACATCAATTAATTTGAAAATATTGTGTTGTACCTGTCGTTGAAATGAATCATAAAAATAAAAGAAAGCTCTACTGACGAAAATAAATTCCAACAAAAATGGCGAATGTATTCACAATAATGTTCAATAAATCAAGAATAATACATAATTAATATACAATCAGTAAATTAATCTTAATTAGTGGGTTTATTTAAGTCTAACCTGTCTCGTTTTATCATAGATAAACAGTTTAATCATAATCCGTAATGCATAAATATCCCATGATTCACAATACAATCATATTTTTAGGCAAATAATTAATATGTAGGATTCGGAAGGTTTAGGAGTTGAATATTGTTCTATATGATCTCGATTTATAGTAGACCAAACTAGAAATACGAGATATACAATGTTGAATTAAAAATTGAAAACTAAAAATGCATATTTTGCTTAAAGAAAAAAGTGCATATCTCTTGATTTTCATACGCATATTTAATATTTTAAAAAAAACTTCACAAATAATCATAATATATTTTTTTAACTATTTTTTCAATTCAATAAAATTTCAAATGCCAACCAGTTACGCGCCATATTTTAGTTTTTAATACAATTATTTTTTAATATAGTTTTTATAATTTTTTTTTTTATATTAATGAGTAGTTACAATAGTCAATAAGTAATAATTACATTATATGTTTTTAAATAATTTTTCGCATATTTATTAAATTTTTTTGCATTTTCCACATATTTCATATTTTTTATGTATATTTTATAATTTTTTCTTGCATATTTTGCCTTTTTTAACTCCTAAACTTCTGAACCCTAGTAATAATAAAAATGGAATAACGTTGTATTCCAATTAGTCCAATCTAACGTATAATTTATAGTATCAATTAAGCAATATTGTAATATTATTAAATCGACGAAGAGTCATTGCGTAAACGATATTTTTTTCTTGCTGGACATCTGTTGGTTGCCGGCAATAAAATAACGCTATAAAACATTATTATACAGACTAGATACGTATTAGAAACATTACTGTTGCGATGGTGTTACACTGTACCTACATATATTATATATAACTTTATCGAGATGATAATATATGGTTGCTCAAATGCTTCGTAAAAAAGATGACCCTGTACATACATTATATTTAAGATTTTAAAATAATTGTTTTTAAATAGTCCTGGCCTAAAAATTGGCCATTAAATTTTTTTTAAATATTATGGGTTAAAAAATGGTTATACATGAAATCCATTATAACCAAATGGTTATTCAATTATTTCAATTTAGTATTAATCTAAATATATTGGATCGAACAAAAAATGTATTAACGGGAAAAATTTAGGTGGATTATGTTAGAAATCTGATGTAGGCATAAAAATTCAAATATTTGAAATAAATATTTATAATGCTTAATTCTGAATCATAAAACTAAATTTTATAACATTTATATACGTTCGAATACCTCCAAAACAATATTCGTCGTGCTTATACATTAATTATGGCCAAACATTATTGTATTTGAACTGTTTACTGTAGTATAATATGAAACAGGGTTTAAGACGAAATTATAAGCTAGTGAGTTTATGTTTATAAGACACTATTAGTGTATAGGATAAGTAAAAAGCGAATAACAAAACGAATTTTATTATGTATTTTCGTAATATTAAATTTATCGTAATTGAATTGTTGTGTTTATTGAATACAAAATTTGTATATTATATTATTATTATTATTATAATGATGGAAAATTATTGATCGATTTATTAAAATATTAATTAATTTGTTACACTTGATAAATTGTACTTCGTTTTTTATTTTTAAATCACTGGCAATCTAAAATAATCACGTTTCATTTATTTGTATGGTCGAAAATTTGGATCATTTTCAGTGACATTTTTATATGTTGGTCGTTATTAGTAAAATACCTATAACATTTTAATGTGCAGTTAGGCACCACACCCAACGGTCGTGTGACAAACGGCTAATAAAAACACAACATTATATTTTTTTCTCATTTAGGTGATTCATTATTTTCAATAATTTTAACTATGGTAAGTATTTTTATAGATAAAGCATCCACATAAAATTTATTATATTAATTTATATTTAATATTAATAAATTATATATAATTTTTACATAAATTCTTAATGTAGGGCAGTTGCTACTTAGAATTTTGTCGTCACTGAGCGTCATAACATTTAATTTACGTCATATCTTGTTATCAATATTCTACTTATTTCATCCATAATAAAGAGTATCGAGATCTTATAATATTTCCCAGAAATTTGATCTTAGTAACGTTTTAGTTTTGATATATTTAACAATTAGTTAATCAAAACTATTTAATAATTCAACCTATGTGACTTCGATGATGAATTTATAAATAATTTAGCTGTCTAAATAATTTTCAGGACATTTTTATAAATTTTATTCATAAATCAGCGCTAAAGCTTCTCAATTTTTCAATCCAATGTGGTAATAAAAAACCGAGTAACTTAAAGATACTCTTTATACCCTTTAATGGTGAAATTTATGCCCATGTTTTGCTATCTTGTTCCAGTTTTTAGTTTCCAAAATGCTCTCCCATTCCGCGTTCTTTTTACCTAAACGTACTTACCTAATTGTAATTATTTAACTAATCATTATATTGTTAAAATGGTGAGAATAGCCACTGACTACAATCATTACTTAGTTATTTGTATACTTAATACAATTATTGTAGCTTCTTCACAAAGTGTTAGATGCATATTATTCTATTAAGGTACTTAATGTTATCAAGGGTATATTAGGTATACCATGTAATTTAGATATTGAAATAATATATTAAATAGAAATAAAAAATCTCTGAGATCAAGTTAATTTGTTAAATAAAAAATTTTCTATAAGAACACAATAAGTGGGTAACAATACGAATAAGACACTTTATACATTAGTAAAATAGAAACGTAAATAAGTGGACATTCGCGAAGAGAAGCCATCTATTAATATAAATTGAAAAATACATTTTTTATTCGTACATATATATTATATATATATACATAATATTGTACATAGGCTTGTATAGAAATTACTTAAATATATATGATAATCAATAAAATAATTTACCTACATACAAAATATCTGATGAGTGTTCAAGCTACACAGCTGAAATCTAGTCATTATATAAGTCCTACAAATAAATTATAACTATCAATAAAGATCACAAGTTTATTATTCTTAGTGACTCCTTATAATCACAATAAACAGTTTAAAAATAGAACAAATCTAAGTAACATCGCAATTCTTTTACAATATAAACTTAACGAAACTAAATTTAAAGAAAAAAACAAGTATCACTCGTATGTATAATGTAAATGGATATTCGATTGAGCCGGCATCAAAGGAAAGACAACTGCAGAAACACATGCCAAAATAGTGGTATCGCCTGTATTCAACACGAGCAAAATAATAATAGAATACCTTTTTTATGCAAATGACATATCCTCTGAAATAATCAGAACACAAAACTGACTCAAATTCAGACTACATGTGAATATAAAAGATATATTTATAGTTAAATCTACTTCTCATAGCATGGTAGATATTAGCTTATACTGATAATCGACATTATCCATGTAAATATTAAATTTATACCTAGAAAATTATTTATTTTTATATTACGGATCGTATTGTACGTTATACATGTTATAAGAACGAATAAATTGTATTGTATTACAGAAGCATTAATGTAGTTGAAACTTTTTCAAAATATCATCCATTTCGTCTTGGCCTTGTAAACAATAGCGTGCTAAAATGGTTTAAATGTTTTTTACACAGCCGTAAAAATAAAATATGTTATCATTATTATATTACTTGGGTATACCGTCTATACACACATATCGCATGAATATAAATTCCCTATCGGGGGACTATAATAAATTAGGGTCTGTGTAATAGTACAATATCATATTAACATTACTAATGAATAGTTAACAAGTGCATTATTATATTAAAAAAGAGCTATATACTTATGTAAGTGTTTAGATAATGAGAGGCGAAATATTTTAATCGTTGTGAAGCCATTGCAGGTAATCCTAACGGCTCACAAAATTGTTTTATGCTTTTCAGTTTATTTTCGTAATGCGCCAAGTGAGCAATCATTTGTGTGAGGTATTAACAGTGTACGCCGTGTATGGTATAAGACTTCGAATTTATGAATTGCTTTTATCGCGTCGATTTAATACAAAATCGGTAGTGATTCACGCGTTCCTCAAATAATATAGTTCTTTTATTTATGTGTGACTATTAAAGTATTCAACGTAATAATGTACATTTGTTCAACAATAATAATAAAGGTAATAAAAAATATTTTTAACGCATGACTCTGAATTTCATTCGGGGATTTTTACTACACATATGACTTAACAATACGTACATTTATTTTTGAAAACTAAATTATTAAAATTTTCTTTCACATATGCGCATCAAAATTTCACAAAATTTCACTTACCCTTTGTATGTGTTTGAATTCAAATTAAATTTTTAAATTACCTTTACTTATAACATTTTTTTTAACTTAAAAAGTGACCTAACTCTTGACAAAGTATCTCCATTGAGTAGTCTCTTCAATCTGTTACTCTTGTACGTTTATTATTGTATTAATTATTATCTAAGTTTATTTTTATACTTATACTAAACCACAACTAAGCTTTAAAAAAAATTAATCGGAACCACACAAAACATTGTAAAATTATAAATATGATACTGTTAAAAACTATATGACATTCATAAATCGAAACTTGGTTTGGTTACCTAGTATAATTCACTTTCAACAAGTCAATTTTTAAGATCGTCAATATTTTTTAAATCAAGGTTAAAAAAATTAATTTAGTTCAAATATGAATTCGAAAAGAGGTTATGCAATTAAAAACAATTTTGTTAAAAATTTAAATTATCGTTCAAAAATAAGTCTAATATCAAATCGTTTATAAAATGCCCAAATTTAATTCATGGGTATGTGTTCAAAATATTTCTTTTCATATTTTTGTTAAACACATTGTATAATATCACGTTCATTGTTTTTATTTTTTCAATATTTTTAACTTAACAATTTCAAGGAATTTGATTGACCATGTCATCAACGTTTAGATCGATTAATGACAATGTGTACAAGTTCTAATTAAACTCGTTATTGTGAATTTAAGACGTGATATTAATTTTGACGTCCTGATATGGCGTCAGGATATTTCACATGATCAATCTACTGTGACGTTGTCAAAAAACCATTTTTATGACGAAACTGAGGGACATCAATGACAGAAGTCGCAACTAGGAACCAAGTATAGGTATATCCATGAATAAAATATTATATTTTTGCTTATATTATACTGTTTTTGATTTACAATAATATCGTAAATATTATTATGGGAAAAGTAAAAAATTGAGTATCGTACGAACAATTTTCTCCAAATAAAAGTAGTCAAAATATGAAATATATGGTTTATTACAATTAAATTAAAAATATTGTAATACTAAATTTTAACATTCAGGGCAATTAAACAATTGTACTGTTTAATTAATTATTTCTAAAACCTGGAAATAATTAAAATGCCATTGATTAAATATAATTTTAATTTTAGTAAACAGAAAATGCATATTATGATGATTATATTATTGTTAATTCATATTGAAAAAAATAAATAGAATCAAACGTAGGAATTCCAAAAACTTGTATTAAAAGTATCTAATGTGTTGTATGCAGCGGCTCGTGGAATTCATCCGATGGTAGGGCACAAATATTTCCCTCCTCTTTTTAAATAAAATAAAATAAATTTTGTGTATAAAAACATTTTTAATATGCACTTATTAAGTAACTTTCACAACAAATAATGCAACCTTTTTCTTAAGTGATAAACTTGAAAAGTTGATATTCAGTAAATGCTCGACCGTAACACATGTACCCATGATGAAAAAATAATAACAATTTTTAATAAATTAGGTATTGTTAATTTGTAAATATTTATTAATTTACTACTAAATAGAAATACGCCGATAGTCGATACGAAGACGATAAGACCGACAAATTCCCGTAAATCGTGATAAAAATAGAATCGGGGTACAATCAGATTGTGCTCCGCAACACCGTATTAATTTGTGATGAGAAGTGGAGGAAATCTAGTACTGTTGAATGGGCCATCGGGGCATAACGAAATTGTGCCCACCGCCTAATAACCGTACAATATGTACGTTGTACATATAGTATGTATGTATAATACGTAGAAGCGCTCGTATTTGATGACGTTTTTTTATTTCGATAATAAATAAATAATGATATGCAATATTACCAATTATATTATGATGGAAGAAATACTTATTACATTTTAATTTTACATAAATTATTCTTCTTTCTTTTAATTTTGTAGGTGGGGCACGTGTCCATGTGCCCCATAGCACGAGCCGCCACTGGTTGTATGTATTATTATAAATTATATAAACTGTCAAACCACTTCTATGACATTTATTTTATGTTTATCATAAATTATGTATTTAGAAATTTTAATTCTGTCAAACTTCAATTTTTTTTTATATTTCCAAAATTTTTTGACACTACGTAGTTACACATATTTTTGTGGAGCCATATGTTATTAGAAGTAATGTTTATACAAATATTTATGTTAAATTTTAAATTGTTTGAAATTTACTATCATACACTTACAGATTAATTAAATGTCTAGATTGTTAGATTATATAGTATACAATAAATATTTAAAGCTTAAACCACCATTTTAATCCCATCCACAAACATAATAACAAAACACGTATAACAGACGTTAGGTCAATATATGGTATGATTGAAATTTCAAGGAGCTAAAAGTATCTATACACAAGAAAATTTATAAACAAATGCTAAATTATTGATTATAGATATTAAGCAAGAGTACTTTATTGTAATTATTATAGACTATAGTAAAATACAATACGTATATCGCATGGTCTAATTGTATTAAACAACTATCTAGTAATATCAAATTCGACGTCATCATATCTATGATCAATATGCGTATTCAGTTAAGAATAAGATAACTTTTTTTTTTTAACATTTTAATTTAGCAAAATGTATCTATTTAAAATATATCTCTTGACCGTAGTAGCTAAAGCCTACTGGCTACTACGGTTGGTTAGTAGAGCATTATATAGGTATTTTTATTGCGATGTTAGATTTTTGGATATACACATATATATACATATTTGGCATAAATACAAAAAAATACTGTATGAAAATAATCTAACTATCACTGTATTGGATTAAATAACTTTATTAACTTTAGTTACGATTTCTGAATTCGATAGTAGTAGGTACAATATCAATAATCAACACACCACAATATTAACATTATGGCAATTTAGAATTTTAGACATTATTTTATTATAATTTATAATCTAATCCATATTGTAACAATAAATATTTTTAACAAGTCTATGATGAATGATGATTTTTTATTTTATATTAGTTAACTACGATAACTTAAAATATCGCTATGATATTAATACCGACATCACAATAATTAAATAGTTTTTACTTTTTAGCTATTACTGCATTAACGATGCTCTATAAAAATTTTTTATTTTGAACTAATAAATAAATAACGGACTTGTTTAATAAGATTAAATTATAGTAAGAGAAAAGCCCGCCCTTTTTCCGTCTTTAATATAGTGTCTATGTGAAAATGAGCCTTCTATAACTCCAGGAACAGTAGGCCTTTACAATAGTAAACTTTTACTGGTCCACTGCACCTTTGTCTCTAGGTGAGTTATATTTCGTATAGGTACTTACCAATAATATTAGTATTAAATGTACACTATCATAGAGTAAGTTACTGTATTGTACCCGTTAAATTTCAAACTTCATCACCCAAAATTAAATATTCTTAAAAAAAAATCCAAGAATAAAAGAATAATGAATATATATAAACACGCGTATCTCTAGATAAGTAATAGTTTTTGAAAATAGTAACTGAATAATTTTGATCATATATTTGTTTCACAACGAATATGCCGTAAAAGTAATGATATTTTTCTTGGTCAGAAATGTTTTATTGTGTTTTATAGTGTCATACATTAGTTTTAGTCAACAACTGTAAACTTCTAAAAATTGTTTCTTTCATCACATAGTTTTCCAGTAATTACAATTTACAATAATGCTTTTTTTACAGTTCTAATAGGTAACAGCTTCGCACGTGAGTTGAAAATACTGTTTTGTGCTTCTTTTGACATACGATTGTACACGAATTTCGAACTGAACACTAAGTTAATCTTATTGTTATAATTCACACAAATATTAGTACTATAATAATGTAAATATAATATTTTTATAGATTTATTTATTGTATTTTTTTTCCATTGTGTAATAGAATTTTGAGTGCGAGCATGCAGCAACAGCCACTATCGCGATTATGACTCAGACAATATATTTATATGAGTACTTGATTTTAGCCTACGGGCGATGGGTATCGTAACGTATACTGAAGGTACATCGTAAATATTATTCATTCATTCAGGGAATAATGTAAATAATAATTATTTTTCAAAGATAGATCGTTATGATTTTAGTCTTATCTTTCGATAGGTAAGTCTGTTGAATTAATTTACGTTTTATACATTTATCCACTCGTTATTAACAAACGATCAAACAATTACAATTATTTTTAGTTTTGTCTTTTAATTATCTAATAAGTATTTATTATAATACTATGATGTATACAAATATACCAAGGTACGTGTCTATAACTATCCATGTTAATGTTTTAAAACGCAATCAATAGTAAATAATATTTAATACTATATTATAATTTATATTGTATGTAAACCTATAATATAAAAAAATGTTTATTTTTGAAATAGTAGGTACTTAATACTTATATAATTTATATGCAACTATTTATAAGATTGAAACTGTATATTGCTACGAATATCAAATTCACTGTTAACTTTGATTAGTTAAATCTTTATATAGTTTTTGTAAAACAATATATTATTGTAGAAAAATATAGAGTGTACCAAATAATAAATTTGTAAATTCCATTTGCTTTTATAACAAATTGTGCACTATAAACGTCATAACATTTAAAATTTAAAGTAAACACATATTCTATAAATATAATTTTCATATGACATTGCATAATTATGTTTAAAATTACTTTTTTAAAAGGATATGGTTAATTATAATATTTTCATTATTATTATGCCATTAATCTTAAAATAGCGGTTCAACTGAATAGTTATTAAACACCATCTAATATTCACAATGTTATTTTTACTATAGATAAAATTAATTAACGTAACAACTAATAATATTATTGTAGTTAATAAATTAGTTAAAATGTATTTGTGTATAAATTACAATAAATAAAAAAATAAATATAAGTTATTAAAAATAATAAAAAATAAACAAATTTTTATCTATGCATGAGATCGCCAATAATATATTAATATAAATACATAATAATTATAATAAGCAGTTAATAAATAAATTATGGTATAAATATGTGTACTACTATTGTATTTATTATGGAATTACAGGCTTCACAAAACTTGATGCTTATTTTTCTTTGCAAAATACTTTTTCATAGTTTGTTGGAAGTGAATAAAAGTGAATATTATGAAAAAAGAAAATGATTAATTAAAAAAATTAATATTTTTTATTACTTTATTAGATAAGATTTATTCATTTTTTATAAATATATAATAATTATGTACTTATTTAGAAATTGAAGATATATTGTTT
Source organism: Rhopalosiphum nymphaeae (assembly GCA_036289425.1). NCBI lineage: Eukaryota > Metazoa > Arthropoda > Insecta > Hemiptera > Aphididae > Rhopalosiphum > Rhopalosiphum nymphaeae. Next base: position 2,915,249 of record JAZAQC010000011.1, on the reverse strand, counting down.
AAGTAGAAAATTTGATAAACCAAATTTTATGATTATTAATTATTATTTTATTATTAAAATGACAACAGAAAACAAAAATGTAATATTTAAAAGTACAGAAATAATTATTTGTTCTCTGCTTTAAGGCCTATAGTCCTTATAATTAATATTTTACATACATATTACATTTAAAAATCGTTATAATTTTTATGAGCACTGCCGCTTTGTGATGACCCAGAGATAGTGTTCATTTTTGTCGACTCACTGTGATCCATAGAACTTTTAAATTTTTTCCGCAAGCTTATAATAACTTTGCGTTTGGCCACAAATATAATAAATATCATCACTCCCTGTAGTGCGTTAATTTCATCTAAAACGTGCCATATGAACCAATCATTTTGTAAAATTTTAGATAGTACTTCGAATGTCCATGGAATTCCCATAACCAGAAATAGTTTAATGCTCATTACAAATCTGTTAAAAAACAATAAATTAAAAATTATTTTAAGCCGAATAAAAAGTTCTTAGATATTTTTTAACTTATCAATCAAAAATTAGTTGGAAGATTTATATTGACTAGTATAGAAGATTAAAAATAATAACTACAAAAGAAAACTATTTGATAAATAAATGACATGGTTATACGAGAACTTAGAAGAGTAATTAAGTTGCAGTAGTCAAAGAGAACATTAAAGAATAAGTAATTTAGTTGAGGTTAAAGAGAAAAAAGTTACTGTGTACCTAAGGCTTGAAAGTTGTCAATGTTGCGTATTTTTTAAATTTATAATTTGCTTTTGAATTATAGTAGGTCAAGCTAGATCCATTCTCTACAATGATGACTGATAAGTTTAAAAATAAAAAATTGGTAATATATATTTTGCATATTTTGTCAATTCGAGAAAAGAAGCGCATACTTCTTTATTTTGTTTTATAAAGTGAATTAAATATTATATTATATGTAATGTTTTCTAATCAAATTTGATGTTTTTATTTTATGCCTTATGTAGATATTTCAGTATACAACATAAAAAACATTGAATAAATATATTTTTTTAAAAACTGTTTAGCTACCGATAGCATTTTTCAGTTCAAAATAAATTAATAATGGCAATTAACCTAAACCTAGTTCTCTACACATGAGTTCATACCTATTTTATTTTTAATTAATTTAATTAAACAATTTTTAATTTAATTTAATTTTAATAATATTGGTAATATATAAATTTATAAATTTGATTAAATATATTTACACAGTTTATTTTTGTTTATTACTTAAGGCCTATATAATTTTCAAGTCCATCTATGAGTATTTTAATTTAATTTTGTTATGAAGATATGCCTGTTTATATTTTTTAAAGAAACACTTTAACAAGTAATCATAGATAAATGTACCAAAATTTTAATAACATAAAGATTAGAGATATTTACGGTTATTATAGATGTTTATTTGTTGTAAGCGACAAATTTCCTACTTTTCAAGATATTTAAAAACGATATTGACATTTTTGTAAAACTTTTATAATAAATTTAGTTATACAGAATTACATACATATATATATATTAATTTTTCTATAGTAATAACATATTTTTGTGTATTAATACTAAACTTTTAAAGTATAAGTTAAAATATGATTTTTTCATTATTTTCATATTCTGTAGCCACTTATCACCTGTATTTTGACTTACTTATGTGATTAAAGATTAAACTATTGTAGATATAAACGTTATGGGCTATTCTAAAATAAATATTAAGTAATACTGTTTTTTCGTTTGGCGCATACTGCAAACAAATTATATCATTTACAATACGGTTATTTTTCGTTGGATAGTAATTACAGATTCATTTTTTATTTTATAACTCAATCTAATTATTCGTTATCTACTAATTGGCTAATTAATGGCGCTGAAGTGAATAGATTGTAATATAGATTTAAATAACTTACAATTAGGTAATTGCACAAAAATGTTTTAACCAAAAATCGACGAATTATATTGTCATCTATAGCACAATATGGCTCATGTCCTTTACTGAAAAACTGTCACTTACAACAAAATTTAGTCTTTAAACCATCGATAATACGTATATAAATATATACATAGAATAAATATAACAAATACTCGAAGTAGGTACGTACGATTTTGACTGTATAGTGAATGAATTTTAAAAAATATAAACAGAAATTAGTTGATCGACTACACGATATAATCTTTACCAGAAGTAGTGAAACTTTTCCTGATTAAGTGCCAAATTTGTTTAATCAACGTTTTTGAAATAATCGAGTGCCAGTAATATGTTTATTACTATATAACATTTTTTCTCTGGGTGTGGTAGTTTAAAAAAAAATGCATTGTCATTTTTAATACCAATTGTGTATTATGTTAGTCTCGCATATTTTAATAAGATATAAACAGTATTAGCTTTATCCCATCACGTGTAATTTGTTTTGAATTGAAATAATTCATTGTGAAAAATAAATTTTCACGTGCGAGTATGTTGACATGTGAATTTATTATTTTAAGTACATAGTATTATGTATGGATGCAATGCATTTTAAACTTTTAAAACTGGTGACTTTATTAACTACAAGATTAAACAACGAAATAAAAATATTTTAACTTATTATTAAAATTTGGCCAACAAATATATGGTTTTATGCTATCATAGGTTCGCTATCTTTGGTTCTCTGGTTTAGATATCTACCTAGAGTATGTAGTATATCTCAAACTTCATCTACTTACTTTTCTTTGTCAACAAGAAATCGCTGTGTTTTTGAATCGGTTCGTTTGAATTTATTGAGTTCAGATTTTATTTTTGAACAGTGAATAGCAGTTAGCATGAACAAAATTAAATTGGCAAACAGCATAACAGACACGGGTAGGATGAAGAAAACTATAGACCCGTAGTTAGTTTCGTCTAAAAAAAATTTAAATATAAATTAGTATAGTTATATATTTGTATGTTATGTTAATATGTTATGACCATACAATATACATATTTAGTATAAACATCCAGTGGCGTCGACGTTTATTCAATGTAATTTTGCTAAATCATAAACTTTAAACAAACACCCACCGCCAATTAATTTTTTTTTAAATTTTAGAATTTTAGTGGTGGATTTTGCCGCCCGCAACACTACCCAATTAATATCTTCCCTTGTTTATTAATTGTGTAGTACCTAGTTCAATTGGATAACTGTGTTATGGATAAACTAAAAACGTAGACCTTGGATTATAGATTGTATATGGTTTTGCCATATGTATTATAATAGTACTTACGTAGATATTTTATTTGTATAAGTAGTATAATTTATAAATATTAGTATGATTATACTAAGCTTCTATAATGAATTCAACAAAAACTTTTTTCACAACCATAAAAACGAGTTATAATGTAATAAAAAGCGTTAATATGAAATAAAATATATTATAAGTAACAGATATTTTCTGATCAAAATTAAGCTAATATTTTAAAGTTTTCAATAAAAATGTACATTTTTTTGAAAGATAATCTATTAAACTATCTACCTATTATGGGTGTATGTTTTTGTATTTTGTGTATAATAAAGATATACATAATAGTGTAATACCGTTATTACGTAATACCGTACTCATCTGGAATGAGTCAATTCCTGTGCAAACTAATTACAGTGATTTTGAAAGAGAAGTTTTTTATTTAAAACACTTTTCTTAATTTTTATAAAGTAATAAATAATTTGTAAAATATAATAGTTGCCAAATTTTTAAAATGCTTATTATTTTTTCATAAAAATATTTTTTTAAATACTTTGTACGATAGATATAGTAAAGATGTCTTTAATGGCAAAAAAATGTTTAAATATTTTTGTTGGAACAATATTCGAGTATTTTGATATATTGGCATATTGTCCAAACAAAAATCATCATTTAAATGTTTCTCAAATAAATTATTAAAAACATATTATTATTATATATTTTTAAAATTTATATTAAATGTATTTTATGTTGATTATATTCTGGGCATAGTCCAATCACTTCCTCAACTGTCAACAGTATTTAATAGTATAAACATATAACACATTGGCCCATATTATAATAAACAAATGCAAACCTAATGCCGTATAAATACAATTTTTACAAATCTTTAGAGAATTCGTCAGAAAAATACCTCAATCAGTTGTTTATGCTTATGTCCGCAGTTCATACGATATGATGGTTAACAGATGTAGGTATATTAAATCGATATTATGTATCAAACGTTAACCATTTAATATTTATACTTTCTAATGAAGGAATATTTTATGGTTTGTTTTAAATTTATTTATTTAAAAAAAACCGTTGAAGTAGATTTTTTAAAAATAATTTTGTGAACTTACCAAAAAACCAACAACTACGGGTTCCAATATCAGGTGCAAATTTCAGTAGCGTTTTGTTGTGTGAATGTTGAAATAAATAACCAATAGAAACATAAATACTTGATAATCCCCAACAATAAATATGGTATACAATGGTACGTACTGATATAGATGTATTTTTGTTTATTGAATTGTTGTACCTAAATTAAAAATATGTTGAAAGCATTATGAGCAGTTATATGAATAATTATTAGTACTTTTAAATTTTAAAAGCAGTACCTTATAATTTATGGGATGACACATATTATTATTATTATATTATTTAGCAGTAGCTTGAAATAAAAATAAAATTGTTCGATATTTTTTTTTAATTTGGTTTATTGATATTGGTTGTTTTGATTTCAATTTAAAATTATATACTGATATTTTAATTTTATTATTTTTATATTATTGCATAATATCGATTATATTTTTTTTTATTTGTTATCGCTTTAATATATTTACAATTTTAACTTTGATTTCTATCTACAAGCTATATTTTCAAGATCGTCGTTTGCACATTTCATAAATGTGTCGTATCGCATGAAACTAAGTTAGCCCTATGAAAACGAAATTACTTACCTATGAATAATTTTATTACCCTGTTAGTTGAATTTTTAATTAAATTTTATATCGATCATTTTTTGAATGATAAAACTATTATTATTTTGATATAATAGTCTATCTATTTTAAGTTTTTTTCAATTCCAATTTCAATACAAATTTAATATTTATAATATTTATCATTATAAAAGAATTTTAATTTTGATATTGATTTTATTTTAAAGAGGATTTTTAACGATTTTTTCGACGTTTAATATAGTATTTAATTATAATTAATTATCCTTGAATCACTTCTTTTGTTATTAAATTACTAGTTTGTAGGAATTTTTTACAGACTTTAATATGATAATTGCTATTTCTGATTATTATTTACTAACTATTATGGACGATTATATACTTATTTGATTACATGACCAGGGCGATTTATGCTAAATTCCAAGGATGAAGGGGAAACAAAATATTTTGCACATACTTACAGCATATTTAATTTTTATTGTTGGCCATGATAAGTACTTTTACATAACAACTATGCACTTTATATCTATAGGCATATGAAATAATTTTTATTTATAGGTAATCAATGTTTTGTGTTTTGATGACTTTTAAAGTTACTACACATTTACACATGCCATGGGGAGACCCACTCATTGCCCTACCTCTCACCCATAAAACAGCCATTGGTTATAACTGCAAAACTAGTAAAATCAGCTATAATAAATATTAAATTTTTTAATGAAAAGGCTTACTAGTAGTTATAAATTACGAACAGAATGATAATATTATGCATGTCGCGAAAATATCCAGAAAGTGATATCATAGGTGGTGTAATGTCACAGTTGTACAGCTAAATCATGGTAATATAAAACAATTTGTAAGTTTTAACTGTAAAATTATAACAGAAAATTACAAATTATTTATATTTAATTAGTTATTAGGTATTTATTATTATATTTATGGCCTAAAATTAAGGTGGCCATACTTCCATTTCTAAAGATTATGTTCCCTTGTTTCCACACATTTCTAACGGGACACGTGTTGTTACGTTTTTAAAAAATAATCCCGTATTATTGTAGCTATATGTTTAAAAGAAAAAACATTTTACGCGAAAAGAATATGAAACAATATTTTTACAGTCTTATATTGAACTATTGAAATCAAATTTAATAATTAGCTATAAACTATAGTTTATATTTTTATAACAAGCGTCGAGTGACGAGGATGAACAGTAACAATTGTTAGGTATAGCATATTATGAGATATCGATATATGTCGTAATGGAGACTGGCGAGTATTACGCAGTGTAATTTTATTTATTATGAATAACTTGCATCCTCTTCACTCGGCTATCATTCTTTCCAATAACATGCGCCTGAACACGATTTTTAAAAATTTGTAGAATCGTTCAGCACCAAACGTACTTTAACTATCAGGAAAATATTACTACCAAAATACCATTAAAAATTGTACTATTCTATAGAATTTTCAAATGTCATTTTTTAGAGCAAAATTGTTTATGTTGTTTTTTTAAATATAATTATGGACGCCTTAGTTTAGGAGTTTATAATACCACATAAATTAACATTGTTTTATTTTATTATAAAAGAAGATAATTTACATACCTTAACATCCAGTAAATATCGAAGCATATTACATTTAACCAACAAAATGTTGTCAGAAATGCAAATAATGTAAAATAACCTAAAATTATACTTTAAATTAATTATACATAATAACACATAAACAAACAATATTAATTAATAATAAATATATTATGGAAATCAAAATATAAGATATAGTAAGAAAAATATTAATTGAAATATTTAAACTTATTATTGTTTAGTTTTAAGAACTCTGAATTAATTTATGAAGTCTTAATTATATTTTATAAAATAGTCTAACCCAAGGACCTCCAACTTTTATTGCGGTGGACTGAATCTTATATATATATACTTCGGCATGCGGTTCAATATTGGTTAAAGAAGAAAACAATAGTAAAGACAATTTAAGAATGATAAAAATAATTTTATTGATATGAAAATATCTATACGCATCCTTACCAAAAAATGTATGGCTGTTGAAATTTCGTACTAACAAATAAATTCGCGTTACTGTGTTACTGTACAAATTACTAATGGCTATAATTTTAAAAACAACTTGACCGATTTTAATAAAAGTTATATCAATAAATTCTCTGAAACTCATAGAGTATTTTTAATTTTTTTTTAAAACTATTTTAATTACGTTGCTATAAAGTAGTTAAATTAATTTTTTTTTGACTCACGAATATGGAATAAGTACTTATAAATTGACGCCACTGGCTTACACATTTTAGATATCTATTACTATTACAAGGTTAGAAATATGGTATATTTTCAATTCTCTTTTATACATTATATTATAACCTGTTTCAATTGAAAATAGTTAGGATGATTAAAGTATTATTAAACTTAAAAAATAAAATTAAAAAAAAAGTTTTGTAGAATATGTGTTCTTAGAATAAGTTGCATATTTTATACACACATTTTCATTAATATGATACTTAAGTAAGATTTTGATTTTCAATTCTGTAAAATAATTTATTCGAACAAATCCTGTAGTGATGTTGGCGTGATAACCGTATAAAATCATAATTAATAACATATATATCGTTTACATAGGTATTCACGTACGATTCTACAACAAAATATTCCAGCTATCTCCGATAAACTATTCCAAAACTAAAATATGGCTGCTCCAAAATACTCTATGTAAATATTTATTTAAAAATTTAACAAATCATTAAAATTGTGATTATGAGGAGGTACAATGATCGCACTTTATTTAAAATTATTATTATGTGTTTTGTTATTTTGATAATGGTATTATGTATTAGTGGTATAACTGTTTTCACTTTTTTTTTTAATTTAGAATTTCAAAAATGTTAGAATTTGTTCTAACGATGCCTGCAGGAAGCCAAAAATTGAACTTCAAACCACTGAGGCAATTCAAAAAGAAGTAAAAAAGAAAAAAAAGAAAGTAAATATAAATGGTTAGACTAGCGAATAAATAAAATTGTTACAAGTTATGACAAAATTAATAATTAATAAAAATAAATATATTCAAACAAATTACATATAATTTGATATTATACTTTTATTTGATATTTTTATAAATTTTTAAATAATGAATTAAACAATGTATTTTATTACTTTTTAGTACATTTTTTACAACACGCATTTTTGAAATGAAAAATAAATGTTTCCACGAATTTTAATTTATTAAATTATTTATATATGCATATTATTTCTTGTAATATACATTTATGAAAAATACATTTTTTTAGTTAATTTAAAACTAATTAGTTAATAGTTATTTACGATATAATATACTGTATTTGTAGATGGAGGTTATTTTCATAGAATGTTATTGCTATAAAAAAAATATAGTAAAATTAATTAAAAATATAATTTAGTTTGAAAAAAAATGTAAAATTATTTTTTTGTGACACATTATCGCGGAATTATATTTTGTCGGAGATATAATGACCGGAATATTTTGACGTGTCACTCTCACGTAAGCATTAAAATAATTGCCTATCCAATAACCCTAACAAAAGGAATACTTACAATCCCACTGAGCTGTTCTGGTATATCATAATATTTTAATGCATATTCGCACGCGAGTGTCAACAGGTATTATATTAATGGGCAGTACATGTAATTATTATTACGACGGGCACTGACCACTTTTTAGATTCGGACGATATACTTTCCCGTTTAAATATAATATTTACCTTTTAGGTACTCATTCGTTAAACTAATTTCTAATTTGTATTTATTTTTTTTTTTTATATTTTTAGGTAACATTTTTAAAACCGTTTTCCGTCGGACATTTGATTACGGTGGATATTTTGGTCCTTGGGTGATTTTTTTTACTCGAAATAATTCAATGAAAATATTATCCAGTCGTCGTGTATACGCGTACGTAATAATATCGTTATCAAATAACAAATAAATATTTTATTCATAAAATAACACCCAACACGGCAATAGTGTACAACATACCGAAGAACTTGCACGGCTGGCCGTTGATGGCGTTCTGCAGCCACTGGATGGTCAGCAGGCAGACGAACGACAGGAGCAGACAGGCCACGTAGCACATGACGTAGTAGCCGTGTACGTTGCGGAGACCGGACAGCGTGGCGTACACGAGCAGCGTGAGCGCGAGGCACACGATTGACGGCACGAAACCGGCCAGGGTGACGAAGTATTTCCAGCTGCCGCGCGTGTCCACGGCCGCGGCCGTCGGCTCGGCGGCCGAGCCGCACACGAACGCCTTCAGGTTGACAGTCGCGGGCGGCCCGGCCACGGCGTAATACTCCACGCAGTAATGGTTGGCCGGTACGAGCTCGGCGTCGTCGGTGAGGTAGAGGCCGCCGTGCACGGTCAACGCGAACCCGCCGCGCACCATGTTCCGCTTGTAGCACGCGAGCCGCGCGTAGTACGGCAGCACCGTGCTGTTCGACAAACCCGCCGGCCGGCCGTCCGCGTCCGTCTCGTAGGCGGACAACGCGAACGGCTTCTCGCTGTTCTTGCACCCGCCGCCTCTAGATAATACGACAATACGACAATATATACTGGTTAGTTCGATTGCCGGGGCGGGGGACGCTCACTGGCGCCAAGTAGGTACTCTGTTAACCTCGATCATCCGAACTGTAATTGGGGCCTGTAGCTAGATTGCACCTGATTCGGGTAGATGAGAGGATTCAGGCCCGATTAGCCGACAACTCGTTTTGCCGACGCGAAAACCGGTCTCCGGTATAAATGTGAAAAAAGTTCCGATTCGTCGAAAAATCGTAGTTTCAAAAAGGTACAAAAATAATTTTATTTTACTTCGAGCTTGAACTCGTCTAGCATAAAAAACCACAATAGGCTATAAAAGATGAAATCTAAGTATAGAAAATCGAAAGAAAGATTATCGTTTGCAAAATAATGGTATAGGTGGCATTTATAAAGTTAAATGGCATTTTTTTCTAATAACGTTTCAAATTATTATTTTAGGCTACAAAATGGTACGATTTGTATTTTGAAAAAATAATATTCTAAATTTCATTTAGGAAATAGAAGCTCGTAGGGTTAGGTATTTTTATACATAGTTGATAGTTGACTTGAATGTGATATATACAAATAATTTCGAAAAAATAAAAAATAATATTTTTAAGTATAATTAATTTTGAACTAAACATAATATGTGTCGGATGTTCATTTGTCGGCCAATCGGTACATCATGGGTGAGAGTTTGGATACTGTGATATTTTTTTAAACGTTATAACGTATAAGTAATTTTAAATTGTTGATATGACGTAATGTGTATTGTGTTTGTATTATATTATTATCACAATATTTTAGACTATATAATAGTATAATCTGCGAAGATGCGATAGACCGTCTCACTGTAGTAGAAAATAAAACATGACTGGAAAGTAGTGCGGACTACCGCAAAACGCTTTAATCGGATAAAATAAAAAATAATGACCATTCTTATAAATGTATAAAAATAGTACATAATATTATGTACAAACACAATACAGTATATGTATATATATATATATTGATATGCAGGCCGCACGTGCATGGATGTCGTTTAGATAAACACAGTGTATCGATTATCACAATAAATATTATGTACACATATGTATGTAATGTACTAATAATAAATTCCAATAAAAATGTAAAAAATCAGTATACCGGCCAATACGTTTCGAAAACAGAGTGTCCGGAATGTTCGGATATATCGATTGACGCGTATTGACGACTGACGTTCGGGCAATAGAGAGTTTTTTGTAACGGAGATTCGGATAATCGAGGTTTTATAATATATGAACGAGTATTATACGTAAACATTGTATAGCACCGTAGAACTAATTTAATTTTTTGACAGGGGAGGGGACTAAATTAATGCATTTCTTATATAAGCTCCTTTAGGCTGTTATTGAAAAAAACAATTCGGGGGGGGGGGGTCCAACATTTTTTAAATACTGAAAATTTGTAGTCCATAAAATATTTTCACAACTAAAATGTTTCTACTTTTAAAAGTTTTGGGGAAAGGAGAATCTGACCCACCCACTATTTACAGCCTTGAAGCTCCTTCCTTACTTTATTTCGAACAATTTTTACATATTACAGGATGTATATGCCACATTTTATTGATATATTGTTAATATTATTATTATTCAAGTATTTAGGGGCTAACACTCATAAGGCCAAAGACACTCGTAGACAAACAAATTATTAACAATTCCATATAAAAAACGATAAGGAACTAGTGCAATCAAAAATAAAATAACCAGTAATTGATAATATTATCATAATAAGAATCGTCAAATTTTTACAATGTTTTAATTTTTAAATGAGTTATGACCATATTTATATTTTAGTATTTTACATACTCACACTACGAGCGGTAAACTGATGATAGACAATTGTTGTACCTTAAAGTTAATAAAACTATGTCAGTTTATTTTAATATTAAAGTAAAAAACATGACGGTTCTACTATTTGTAGAACGGTACTAAATTTGCTATTTTACATGTTTTTAAGACAGAAACAACACATTCCAGTGTAAAAAATGTTTCAAGGCATTATGTTTTTTCTCTCTTTCTATACGATGCGGACTGAAGCGGACTGACTTGTCATCGAAACAGATAAAAATGCTATGTGTGTTAATATGCGGGCTTTTTAAAATCATTTAAATTTGTATATGATATAATTATTGTCAATTTTAAATTATAATATCTTGCATACTCATAGAAGTAATAACTTTTCATAAAAAAAGTCAGCGTACATAAGGTCAATTCTCTCTAATATTAATGCTTACATCGTTTCAATAAATTTTATACAATTTTAATGACAAGTTTATTAGTATGTATAATTTGATAATAACCACAATATGTTTAGTTTATAGCAGTAAAGTTGTGGTGGCAGTTGGTTTAGTAAAGTCGAAAAAAAATAATGTTAAATCGATTTTAAAAATGCATATAATAAATAATATAAAAAAAATAATCATGTGATTATATAAACGATTTTATTTGTAAAATAAAAAAAAAATTCTATGAACGTTTCTATGCTTAGAGGGTATAGAAGAAGTCGAGTGTATCTCATTATTGATTAGGTCACCGAAATGGATGTATTAAATTTGAGTTCAGTGATAAAAAACGAACTTTTTTAAAATCAATTTTTCACTAAAATTGGATAATTAAATATAATATAACAATTGTAGTTAATTTCTTGTAATACAAAAAATATTATTCATCATTACGTATAATATTATTTACTATTTACAATACAATTTTCAAAGTATTTAGATTACTTTAAGCTATTTTTACCATGAACCTATTCGTACCATTCCTAGCTATTTAATTATGTTGGTATTGACTAACACCCAAGTGCCCAACTCCCAAGTTATTAATGTATAATAAAATAATATTTTTATAATTCTTAAGTAAGAATAAAATTTGGTTTTTGAATAAATTATTATATTATAGTATTATACCTACTTATAAAAAAATATTTGTAACATTATGTAAAATGTAATAAAATATACCTGGAAATGTAGGCTGACAGACTGCTATCATTTATATAGTTACAAAAGATGATATCAGAAAAAAAATTATAAAAACCAATTATTATTGTTAGGTTATTACACCTATCGTTCCATTTTAGAATATAAAATTCAAAAGTTTCAAATTTTTATAAATAGTCAAAAACTAATCAATACATATTTTGATATATCCAGAAAATACAAGTATACATTTTTTGTGAAAAATTTAAATTTCTTTAAAAGTGCCAACAATATACAACTTGCTACTATAAACTTCTTATAAAGTTTCAGGGTGTAACATTTTTTTACTATACAACGTATACATACGCACACAAACACGATGAAAAATCACACATTATTGTAAAATCCATACATTTGTCGTTTCGCGAAGAATCCTAAATAAGGTTACAATTGTTATAAATATTTTAGGAAAGGATATTATGAGGTGATTGCTGGGAGAATAACTTATTAATTAATAAAGTATTAGATATATACTTTATTATAAAGACGATGAAAAAAAATGAGAGAAGTGACATCAAAATCGTATCAAGTTTGATGCGAGATTTGCTTCTAGATGAAAATTAAAAAGTATAATATTTTAATTTATTATATACACATAGAAACTAATTTAAAAATTGTAAAATGATTAATATTTAATAAAAAAATTAAAAAAAATACTTGATTTGTAACTATTTTTTCCGTAGGAAAAAGGAATTAAATTTTAGGTTTTATTTTAGTGGTGAAACATTTTGGAAAAAAATTGTATTAATACTTGATGGAAACCAACTTGTAACTTGTAAGTATTTTGAATTATATTTTATTATGTATCGTGATATAATATAATAAAGTATAAGTTTGTATAGGTTTGATAAAAATAATATTTTAGTTGAAAATTAATTAAAAATACACTGTGAATTTAAAATAATTAAATCTTGAATAATCCATAACATTAAGTTATTCGACTATAAAATGGTCGTGTGTGTTTTTGTTTTTTACAGCATTTGTACATTCAGTCAGTCAACTTAATATTTTTGGGTACCTATATAGAACAAACAAATATATTTTGTATCACAAGCTTATGAAACATGATGATATTTGTCTTTACCTTGGTTAAGTTCATTACATTGAAACTTAGGAGTAAATGTAAATGTTTACCGATAATTTATAGTTCTGTACATAATACAATTAGCAGACACTATATATATACAATATAATGTAGACTATAATATGATATTTACCAACTAACGGTAAAACTATTAAAAAAAACTTTTACTAAATTCTCTTAAAGAATTAATCCCTGTGGATTTTAGACTTTTTCTCATTCTCATTTATTAACCCTAGGATACCTATACAAAATTCTAAATAGTAAGTTTTTTATCGAATGCAGATCGATTTGTTATTCATTAATTTCATTATAGTTTTGTTTTCTATAATACTTATAATGCGCAGATCTTATAGAATATGTACAAACAATGGCGGTAAAAGTAGTCCGAGCTCTATTATTATGATCAGAAAAATAGGTTTGATATGGGTTCAATAATTTTACAAACACAATCGGATAATATTGTATTCAAAACTATAACTATGCAGTATACACAGTGTTATAGTGTTATGAATAAAATCACAATGTTATCATAATAATAATTCAGTTTTGATTTGACTATATTTTTAAAAATATCATAATATGTCGTATTAAATATTTTTAAACTTATTGCTTGTTTATAATATCAATATAACATCTACATTCTACATCATTACTTACACATTACAGTGGTAGTTAAGCGTATATAAATGTTACGCGTTCAGTTATATTTACATACGTATAATTTTTGTAAGTACCTACTTACAGAGCGCGTTTAATGGTCGAGTCGTTCTCCAACAATTGTAAGTTCGTTGATCGTATATAGTTGTATACATTTTGTTTTATATTTGAAAATTAAATCGAATACATAGTAATATATCATAATATTCAAAATATGTTATTTTAATATTATTCGTATATCTCCACTTTAACTATTTCAGACCATCCTCATTTTAATTATAATTACGCTCATCTAATAATATTGTTTAAAAATTAATTTAAGTTTTGCCAATAATAAATTTTAATATAAGCTGTAATAATATTATTATTATAATGAAAAATATCTCAAAAAATGACCTTTAAAAATAACTTTTTTATCGAATAGAAACCACTAAACCGCATAATATATGCAATATAAATTATAATCTCATTTTGACATAATATCAGTATACAATAATAAAACCCAGTATACACTATGAATTTTAATATTTATACTCGAGAGACCTGATGGCTGGTGGTATAGGTACTCGCCCATTTATTTTAAATATACTTATCAAAATCTATGTACATAATATGTTGTTTAATAAACCCGCAGATGGTTACTATCAAATCATCCTTTCATCTCGTATATTAATATAATCAAGACGTACTGTAGACAATAATAAAAGTGACATATTCTGCAGGAGACATAATGCTACTTATACCAGGATTCTCTTATACATACGAATATATTAAAGAAACGTATTGAAGTTGTATACATTCGTAATAAGTAATAACTAATGTGTAATATGTACATTTGTTACCGTTAAAATATGTAATACGTTGTTTAACAATTTAACGAACTGCTTTAGTTAAAGTAGGTAATTACATTAAAATTAAATTTTGATATTATTATTATAAATTGCATTGAATAGCTAACTATTTTAAACATTCCTTAATTAAGAATAGTTAAAATATACGCAAATCAGTACCTAGTTAAAAAGTAAATATAAATGTATGTTAAAAAATATTAATTACATTTAAAGTAATAATATTTTTTATACTTGAAATATTGTTCACAGATATTTAGGATAAAATGTAGTTTAAAACAAAACTGTTAGGTACGTAGAAAAATTGATTCATTAGGTAAATGAATACCTGTTACATGAAAATAAAAAAAATGAATATATATAAAATACTTACATTATTTATAAAATATAATTAATTAATTTTAAAAATTAAGTCAATTTATGAATTGCCTAAATTTGAAATATGAATCAGTAGAATAACAACTATTTAGTATTACATGACAATTCTATGACGTTATGAATTACATAATACACATTTATATATTTTAATTACATCATAGTTTTCATTATTTATGCATAAAATAATAAATATAATCGTTGTTACTATTATTGATAACGAAATCGACACTAACTAGTTTACACGTGGTCAAAATCTCATTTTATCCTGACTACGTATACTTTCAATGCAGGTACATACAATACACATATAACTGAACAATCGCTGGGAATTTATAAAATATCTAATTGAATTATAAATTAATTGGTTTATTATCGTCTTTATTTGATTAGTAAATAAACTATAAAGTATCAAATATTACAAAAAATTACTGTTTCATACTGTTACGTTAATATATTATAATATATTATAAATAAATCGACTAAAATATCTTTGTGTTCAGTATTTTTCCTACGTTTTATTAAATTTAATAATATTTTTTACTTAAGTCATAAGACTTAAACAACAAAAATGTATAATTACATATAATATAATATATAATATTATGTTCAGTTTAAGTACACTTTAATAAACTATGTTCAAGAACACTGTGTTTATTCATTTTGCACGATTACAACAACTTTAGTCTATAAAATATACACACTCTTATTATTTTTTAGCGTCAGTTGTTGGCAGTAGAGTGGTTACTGGGTTATAGTATGATTACTGTTTGCGCCAGTAAAATAGTTCACGGGCATCTTTGTTTTATTACGCTGCATTCCGAACACGTATCATTTTTAAAACTATCAGTAGCTATTCTGTACAAATCATATGGTACTGTTGCAGGTATATATCATTATAATATATATATAAATAAATGTATGTAAAATAAATGAAGTCAACAATTTAACGTTTCTTCTCGATTGTTATTACGTACCATTGGACTGTACTAGCCAAAAACGCCTACAAAACACAAGTGAACATGAATTGTCGGCTCAAGGAAGTTTATTGTATTATTGCAACTAAACCATTGACTTGAGATTATTATAGAGGAAAAATCAAAATTGAAAAATATTGAAATGAAATAGACGAGACTAAGATTCGAATAAGATGTCTTGTGTGTTTGAACCGGTTGAAGAACAATGTGAACTTCGTTTCAAATTTGGTCTATCCTTTAAATAGGTCTATCTATATTCTACATTAATATTGTCTTAACACATTTGATATTTTGATGAACAATATGTCTACAAATACGTAATAATGCCTACCTGTGAATATTTCCCCAGAGACAATATTTATTTAAATGACTGACATCAAAGTTATTTTAGTGGCAATATTGCAAATATTATTTATTTATTCAAGCCAATCTTAATTTTATGATCACATGGATCAACTATAAAATATTGATGAAAATAGAAAAATCGTCACGCGATTTTTTTTTTAATTTTTGCACATATATAATGTGAGGCTGTGATCCGAGAATCTTAAAAATCTTGTATTCTAATTATTATATTTCCAATAAATGTCATTCGTGAGTAGCAGAAACCTACTAAAATACACACACATCACAACCACTTCCTAACCACGAACTCAGCTATAGATACACTTGGTGTAAGTGCATGCTATACTTATTATAAACGCCGCGGACTTACTCGGCGACGATCATCCGGTCGCCTTTGCAGCACCTGTTGACGCACGTGTAACGGCCCCGGTCGCAGTACTGGTCGCGCGGCCGGCACGTCCTGGCCACCAGCTCCTCGGACGGCGTCAGGTCGAAGCAGTAACCCGACGGCAACCCTTCGGTCGTCGCATCCGCTTTTCCCATTAGCCCGGACACCTCGCCGGCAGGTACGTCGACCAGCACGTGCGTGGCGTTGCACTTTGGCGGCTCGTAATCGTAGCCTACCACCGCCGCGTCGGCCGCCGCCCGAAAGCCGTCACGCAGTCGCCGCATCATCCACTGCCGGTACTCGTCGCCGTCTGCCCTGGCCGGTCCGCAGAACCGCACATCCGGGTCGTACGGCCGGCCCGGCGGGCAGCATTTCCGGACCGGCAAGGCTGTCCGGTTGTCGTCGCATGTCCCACCGTCGATCGTCTCGATCGCGTAGAACGTCCGGTTTTCGTTCCGGCAGGACGCGACGCCGCCGCCGCCAGCGACCGAACTACTGTCGCAACAGACGACGGCGTCGGCGGCCGACCACCGGCCGATCGCGACAACGAGCAACGGGACGGCGGCGGCGAAACACGATCGGACGGTATACATCGCGTGTGCACACTGTAAAGCGCGGCGACGGTGGACGGTCGCGATAGCGACGTGCCGACGCAATCGCGACCGTTCGACACGCTGCCGCCACCGCCGAAGCCGACAGCCGCGCTCGTATGTGATATTGTAAAATAATATTATACTGGTTTCCGTCGCATAATATTATTAGATATTGTTTTATGAATAATAATAATAATAATATCATGTTTGGTTTTATGAATATGCGATTTATAATTAGTTATTATACGTCCGGGCGGTTTGTCGCGTAATTTATTATTATATTTTATACCGCAATGATCGTGGTCGCAAATGAACCTAATGCAGCTGTTGCTTCTACGGATTGTCATTATAACCGATACTACGCGTGCAACACTGACGATTTCAAGTATGATTATAGTGTAACTGAAACACGACGTTACTTTGTTTGTAACGCGTAATAATAATTTCGTTAGAAATTTTTCCGAATAACGAAATTGTAATGAAAATTACTTTTGATTTTTTGAGATAATTTATTTCAATAATACAGGCCTAATTCGTGATTGTTTCGAGTATTGTTAATTAAAAAATGTATAAAAATATAGTTTGCTTAAAATATGATACAGTTGAGTATCCCGAGTATAACTCGAAAAACTTGACAACTCGAATTTTTTTTTATTCCCTTTTACATATAAATTAATATAATTTCGAGTTAGATATCTCAAACTCAATTTTTATCTCCCTTCAACTTTGAACTGGTAAAGCTACAAATGAAAAAACCAAAATGTATATATTACCTATAATTAATTTTTATTTATCACAATTTGAATTTTAATGGTTTAGAGTACTTTAGAATATGTACTTACTTTATAAAATACCAAAATAGTTAATTAAATAATTTTATTGTTTAAATATTATTTATTATTTTAAAACTTTTTTTCTTAAAAAACAAAAATATTTTGATGACATAATATTACAAATAATGTATTCTTATATCTGCAAAAAATATTAAAAATAAATATTCAATTTTTTTTTCATACGCATTTGAAGTTCAGTTTTTGATAAAATAACATATTTTTACCATTAATATTAATTAGCAAAATTAATTTTATTATAGTTCAAAAAAATTATTCGTGAGGACTCAAATATTTTACTTATATTATAAATTTTATTATACGCAATGACATTTAAAAAATATGTAAATTAATTTTAAGATATTAATCTATTCTACAAATATATTTACTCGCAGTTTTACCAAAGCGGTATTCATTCAAAAAGTTAATAACAATAATAATATATTGTAATATTAATTTAATATATTATATTGTTATAATAATATAATAAATGCAACGTTTACGGCAAAAATTATATATACTAATAATAAAATAAATTACTTTGATAGCTATATCAACAATTATATTTGAAATATCATTCTTAATGATATAAACCGTTTCCGTTCATAATCGTTTTTCATTGAATTCTAATGTAATATATCCATTACAGTGACCCATTCAACACTTAATATATAGCAGAGCATGGTACCCATTTATCCACCTATTTTTTATTTTTGGTTTCCCAAAGTACCATCTAGAAACCATTTGCTACAAAAATCAAATCTAATTATATTTTAGGATGGTACATTGGTACTCAGTATATCATATACGAATAGTATTCGGTATTTGTATACTATATAGATATATAATACATGAATAATGCTTGAAGGATACGAAATCAGTATTTTGATGTGTTATCTCTTTAATTCGAATAAAGCAAAAACCAAAGCTAAGAAATACCAAATGTTTTACAATTGTATAAAAATTACTGCGGGAAAAAATCAAAACTAAAACTTACTTAAAATATTCGTAGACAATTGTTTGAGCTCGCGGTAAAAATGAAAACCATTGCATATATAAATATTGACTCAATGGCGTATCGCAATCACAACAATAATATCTATAAGGTATATATTATAATGTATAATGATATATTATGCACGATGTCTTGATTGTATATTATAGGCACTGGAGCGCTCCGCCAGGCGCAACGTTTAAACCTGACCCCCACCCCATCACACTACGAATGTATTAAATTGCCGATCAAACATTTATGTAGTTTTTATAGGTACTGCACAATAATACGTGATTTGTAATCGATGATATCATTATATGGTCACGGCTATAGGTATTTCGTGGTTTTGCATATCACATTGTATCGGTACATACGATATATACATCATAATAATATAATATTGAATTGGACGTTATTATAATAGTACGCTGTAAGACATAAAATATAATATAACAGGTATAACTGACAGAAGTAAATACATAAAACAATAATACAATAATTTAGGTCAATATGAAAATCGTAAAAATTATAAATTTAGTATAAATATTAGATACTATTATAATTAATATATACCGTATTAATATGATTTATAATCGACGATCACTATATTTCTACCGTTGTGTATAGATATTTTATCTTTAATGGTTTTTTATACTGCATTGAAAGAGTGATTCACCTGTAATCATTTTTACCCACATGTTATTCTTTATTAATGAATTTATTGAAATCCCGATTTTTGGAGTTTGTAAGTATAGTTACAAACACTTAAATTTTGTAAACCATTTAAGATGTGTTCTATGACGATGATAAGTTATTTTATTTCAAAAGAAAATCACACCTTTTCCTGTAAATTTAATCTGACGATTATTTCAGAATTATTTTATTGTATCCAAACCAAAATTCGAGCAAGCAGTTAATAGTTATATCAAGCAATTTAATTTTAGTGTATTAAATTTAATACATCCGTGATAATAGGTTTAGAAGATATAGAGGCTATGATGATTTGAAAATTTAAATTATTCATAATCAGGACAGTGTTTGTGCAAGGATCAAGTTCAAATTTTTCATTTTAGATTCTGAACGGAATGATGATTGTATTGATTTTACAATGATTTGTGTTTTTTATTTTTAATATTTTTTGTGTGTTTGTCATCACGTTTTGGAGTAGTAATAGTGCTTTGATTTTTAACTTCAGTCCCGTTTTGAAAAGAAAATTGAATCTAGTTGGTATTTTGGGGGGTCAAAAGTAAAAAAATTCCAGTAGTTTTAAAAGCGTCAGAAAAAACCTTAAAAGTATAACGGAAAAACGGGAATTTTACGCATAAACAGTTTTCAATAAAATCGATTTTTTTATTTTGCTGCAACTCAAAAACGAATCATTGTAATACTTGAAATTTTCACCTAATACTTATAATAGCGTTATCTATTTATGATTAAATTTTCAAAATATATTGACTTTTTTTAAACTGTTTATAAACAATTGCAATTTTCGATTTTTCTAAGTTTCTTTTTTTTAAATACCGATAACAAAAAAATTTCCATTCTAAAAATCTTTAAAATTTAATACAAGATTTATTATCAGTTGTACTTATCGTAGTAAAAAAAAATAAAAAGTCATTAGTCACAATTTTTGTTTATAATCGTTTAAAGTTTAAATGGTTACAAAATATGTCAAAATCACGAACATTTGCAAGAAACTTTGAAGTTGAAAATTCATAACATTTTTGTGAAGTATACCTAAAGTTAAAAACTTAATAACATGTTCTCCATAAGTTTTTCTTCAAATAACTGTAAAAAAAAACTCCAGCGTTGATATATAGAAAACATTTTATTAGTGTATGAAATTTAGATTTCACGTAAAATAACGATATACCTTAAAATGATTTAAAATACTTGTTGTTTTCAAAAAATATTAGTCGTAGAAACTTGAAGTTGTCACTAATGGTTGAGAAAATAAGTTACTTGTATATAAAAAATATATATATATATTACAATTTAAATATAAGTAATAATATAATGTATCCTAGACTGATAAATCATCTCCGTTCAGAATCCAGAATTGTTTTTCGTATAAAATGATACATATCATTACATTCAAATTTAACATATCCATTAAAGTGACCTACTCTAAATCTCTATTATACAGCAGAGCGATACCCATTTTCTCACCCTTTTTTTCATAGGTATTATATATTAATTGTGTGTTGGGTCTACTAGCACCACAGGTCTGAATAGATATTGGACCGTTATAAAATTATTGAAATTTGCGTTTTGTCATATGTCGTGATAGCTGAATTGTATTTATGAAAAAGACTAAAGAGCGTGTCATTACTGTTCCTTGCGTAAAACGTATTTTGATTTGAGCCTTTTTACTCAAATCCCGTATTTAGTATTAATAAATAAAATGTTATTATTCGTAAAAGTTATTCAAGTATAATAAACATTAGGTAAAATAATATACTAGGAAAACTAGATCCAATATTATATATATTATATATTTTATATTTTTGTGAAATTATATTTAAGGATTTTATATTATTTTTAGTAGTTATAAATATTTTAATAACACGAAAACTACTCGTTCGAATTTTGATTTTGTATATTATATATTTTTTCAAAAAAATTGTCTGCTTAACAAATTTCAGTAAAAAAAATTGATTTATTTTTTTTATTTTTTATGTCATTATCACCGCAAGAATACGTTTCTTAAATGAAAATTTAAAATTTGATCCTTATAAGTGTGTTACCTATTTAAAATTATTAAGTAAATTCATGAATAAAAATTAAAATTGATGTTGCAGGCTTGGTAAATCATGCTCTATATACTATATAGTATATACAATATTATATATATACTATATTTAATTTTATATGACTGGATTTGGACGTTATACTGGTATAGCATATAATACGATTCTATTTATAATATATCCTAATGGCTAATAGTAACGTATATGGAAAATTTCTAACGAAATAAATGTATTAATAATAATAGATACTATAGGTAATAAATAGCATATTACAAATTTTAACAAAATATATTTACTAAAGGTAAATTTATTTCATCTTTATAATACTGCAGTATGCACCATGATAATAATATAAGCATTAGCGATCAGGCTTAATAATAATCAGAAAAACATTGTATTAATTAAATTGATAACAATGATTAAAAATAAAATAGATTTTATAGACGATAAAAATACAAATTATACATCAAATTGAAAAGCAAATGCAGACGCAGACATAGGTCGCAAATGAACGACGATGACAATATTGTAAACTTAGAACAAGAATGCTTATAAGTCATAATAATGCAGCTGCCCTGGAATTTTTTTAAAAACGTCATGTATGTTTATACTAACCCAAAAACCACGATTATTATAGTAAAATCATGAAATTCGATTAATTAGCGAGTACTCTAGATTATTCAAGATCACATAATCCGCACTTGTAAACGATTAACTCTTTTTCGCAAATATCGTTTAATGGAACTATATAAGTAGGTACTATATACTCATATAGTGCAAGTCCATTATATGCCATTTAGGTACTTTAATTACAAGGTACACATCATGGATTATGCTGCAGGCTCTCCTTTTTTGAACTAGTTATCGCGCATGTAATGTGACAAGTTATGCGATGTGCCTATACGTTTTTAATTGTATTTAAACCAAATTTTAATCATTTAACATTTCAAATTTATGTTACTTAGTACAAAATACTAAACTTTTGAATCAGACGGGACAGTTGCGCCATGGTTATGTTTACTATAACTGTTTGATCATTTCATATGGTTATATTTGAATATTACTAGTTTATATAGTTGTAATAAGTATGATGCAAGCTAGTTTGACTATAATTAGTCAACTAATTTATTTTAGTACTTTTAACTAAATAGGTACATTGTTTGACACAACTAAAATATTTATTACACCAATTAGAAAATATCCAACTATTTACTATAGCCAAATTTTGTTTTTCCGTGGATAAGTCCATTTTTTTTCGAAAGTGACTTTTCCATGGGAATGGTTTCATTGAAGACATATATTTGTACAGGTACAAGTGTACAACAACCGATTATTATCTTTGGAGTTATCATAAATCTTGAGTCTTTGGGTATGTTAGGACATTACATACAGGCGTTTCATTCGGACGTTTCAGCTGATTAGTCGGTCACGTGATTTAATATTTTTGTCATACCCTCAGTAAAGAAGTTTCACTTCAAAAATTAGAAAACCGTATGATAAAATAAAAATATTTATACATTTCAAAAAAAATAATTTGTTCAAATAATAACTTATTGTTTCGTTCTATATAGTTTTTTCTTTTATCTTTTTAGATAAAAAAATAATAACGTTTAAAGATGTACATTACACCTATTGGCTATCACTATTAAATTTTGCAGATTGTTGTAAATTTACTTTCAATGATAGATAAAATATTAAAAGATATTAGAAAGATTAACTCGCATTCTTATGAATGCGTGGGATGCTAGATTGACCTCCACATGGTGTATCTCGGGTAATGCTAACAGTTTATCGAAAAGAGTTTATATGAGTAATGAACCGAATTGGTTTGATTTTTCGATATTTAAATCGATTTTTACTAACTTTGCTTACGCAAAGATTTTTTAAAAATATTTTCCCCACAATCTTATAAAAATTTCTTATAAGTTACCATCATAAAACCGTATACCTCTACTTCACGACTGTGCCTCTTGATTTCACGACTCAGAAAAAAACGTTACTTCATACGCGCGTACTTGAAATACGCAACAGTTTTTTTTTTATTTGTATTATTAACTTATTATCATATTATCATTAGAGGAAATACAGTACACAACAAATCTAAATAAATGTTGATTAGTTTAATATTTTAAGAAAACATTGTTGGAATTATTTTTTCTTGCGAATTGGCCTTACTAAAATAGGTTAATTTAACCCATTATTATTTATTGATGGGTACCTAGCCCTTATTTTTTTATTTAAACACCACAATACTGTCTAACATTTTGATGCGCTTTTATTTTTTAAGTTCATCATATCTTGTTTGTACTTTGAAGTTTGTCATTTTTGTAATATTTAATAAATCATATTCATTCAATATTAACTAATTATTAAAAAAACAAATATAAATTACATTCAAGATGAGTGATCAGCTAATAACTATCCTATTCTGCAGTTTATAGGTTTGAAATATATTTAATATACGGTACTAGCAAATAAAAATAATTTGAATAAATGTTGAAAAATGCGATTAAGGAAGCTGTAAGACGAAATTCAATTTGAGTCGCATATTATGTTGAAAATATCAATTATTACTATTCGATTGAGTTTTAATATTTGTCAAATGCGACTAGCTGTTTTAGTCGAACAGCTCTTATTTACTGGTGGGCAGTGTGTCCATCTGCGGTAGCCTGAAATCAACGTATTCTAGATTGGTCTTCATTGACAGGATCTCATCGACACTTTTCACCACCTCATTGAACGCGGGCCTGTTGCTCGGATTGATATTCCAACAGTTGTGCATTACCGAATATCTGCAAAAAAAGCACATGGTGGCCCCGTATTAATAATAATCTTTATCACGAGTAATTTTCAATATATATAATTATAATATAATATCATATATAATGGAGAAGAATGTCGGTCAATGATGTCGATATTATCATTAGAAAATATATTTGGTACTATATCGTTTCAAAATAATATTAGGTATATATATAATTGGATCAAGATTTATAGCATCATCAATACTTGATTTCACGAATATTTAAAATAATAACAGAAGATTTGTGCAAACTTACATTTCCCAAGAACAGTAAAACGGTTTCTCCATTCGATGTCCACTCTTGAGCAGATTCAATAAAATGTCCATACTGAATACGGAAGGATAAGGCGTATCTCCCAATGTCATTATTTCCCACAACAACACTCCGTAAGACCATCTGTGTTTTTGAATAAAAGGAAAAAACATTGCCTGGTTACTTTAATGTTTATAATTTTATTTATCATCTATACCTCTGCGTTAAGAAGATAAAATAACAAAAACCATAGTTTTGTAAATGTGCATATTTTTTCAATGAGAAATTATGTACTACTATATAATGACTTCTCCCCTTCTCAGCGTAATTTATAAACTGTCTAGCTACTTATAAACTATATAATAGATACATTTCTCGGGGAAGTATTGCTAAGATTGCTACATTTTCGAAAAATTTTCTGTTGTTACTATATTAACATTTTTATTTGAACATTATACACAAAAAAACGTTGTATTAACTACCTATGTATGAAAGTCATTATAATCAGTTACTTAATACACTACTATAATATATTATTTATATAACATATATACTTTGTTATATTAATTTTGTTTGGTCAAGAAATTAAATATAAATGCATCGAATTGTTTGAATATATTGAAGTAATAATTTTGGTTTATAATTGTTAAATAATTGTTGTTTTATTTCATAAAAATATAGGTTATAGATTTTTATTTTATAATCAGGTAGTCAGTGTTTTATTAGCTGAATATTGCAATAGCAATGATTTTAAGTTTTAATAATATGAAAATTCATTATCACAGGTAATTTTTTCCAAACGTAATTTTAACTTACACATCCGACTGAATCGTGTACAGTCCACGGGAAAGAGCTTCTGGTGCCATCCATTTTAATGGGAGTTTACCATCGGTTGTTTTTCTGTAATATTCTTGATTTTGAATATTTCTTGCTAATCCAAAATCTGCAATTTTCATTACAAAGTCTTCGGTAACCAATACATTTCTTGCAGCCAAATCTCTATGAATACACTATACATGACAAATAATAAAACTTGATGTTACGTAAAATTAAATATATGCAACACCTAAGTATAAATTATATTACACATATTCAGATTAAAATGTTTACATCAATAAAATAATAATAATAATAATAAACTATAATATAATTTATAATTATAATCTACGATTAGTTATTACATATGGCTTACCTTTTTTAAGGCCAAATACTCCATTCCTTTGGCAACTTGGTATGCAAATGATAATAAATCTTTTTGCATCAAAGTGTCATCGAGGTTTTCTCCTATAGCTTGTTCGTACCCTGATGATGGCCTGTGTTGTCTCAAGAAATCTCGGAGATTACCATGTAATGCAAATTCCATTAGAATAAACAAAGGTCCGTTTTGTGTACAACACCCCAATAACCTTATGACATTGACATGTTTACCGATCATCTTCATAATTTCTATTTCTGATACTAAATCCATCATGTAGGTATCAATGTGTTCGTCTATTCAATAACAACGAATTAAAATAAAAACATCAAGGATCCTATATTTTAAAGTGGTATCGACGGTACCGTTAAAATGAATGTCTAGAAACAATTATTAAAATCTAGATAGTAATAATATAATTAAGTACCTTTTAACATTTTTACCGCCACCGTGATCTTTACATTTTCGTATAAATTTCCATCGATTTCGCCACGTACAACTTTACCAAATTCGCCTTCACCAAGAGTTTTATCTAGTGATAGTTTGTTTCTCAAAAATTCCCAATGAAGATCGAGAGGCAGCTCGTATTCGATCAACCATGTTTGGTCTCGTGTTGTGTATTTGCTTTTTTGTTTTTCGATTTTTACTATAGGTTGCAACTGAAATAAATAATTATTTTTATATATTATATCGTATAAGATTTATTTTTATGTCATTGTTCAATAAAGGAAACAAAAATATAGTGTATGTTGAACATGGTTACGAGTATACTTTAATATTGCATATTTGTATGTAAAAAATATAACTCACTATTTCTTTGTTGGGATTTTGTTGTTTTACGATGATTATTTTTTTGGTCCATTGAGTGATCATTTCATCGCTATCCAAATGTCTGGCCACCGACTTCTTTAATTCTATCTTCTTTTTATGATTACGTACTAGTATTATAACGCTGACAAAAATTACCAATACAATACTAATGCTCAGTGCAGCCAATTGGTACTCTTGCAATTGAGATGTTTTCACATTTCGATCTTCCGACTCTAAAAGATTTTTATCTCATATTCAATTATCTTAAAGGTGAACCAGTTTTATTATATTGAAAACATTTTTAATTTCTCCAATAACTTACTGTTAATCACTTTCAAATAGGCACTACGGTAGATACTGAAGATATCGGGTCCAGGATATGGATACTTCTCCTGAAGGATGTCAGTGAATACGCATGTATACCATCCTTCGTCCAAATGTGTTACGTTATTCAATTTCAATTCACTGAGGTCGTAATAGTCGACACTTTTTTTCTAGAACTCATAAGAGGGGTTTCGCATGATTTATTTACAAGATTATGATAAATATATGATAGGTTTGAAAATATTTAATATTGTATCTCTAAGATCCATCGAATCAAACAAAGTGAGAAAAACACTTTAACCTAACCAGAAGTGTGTGCCGTGGAATATCCTTAGTAACCTATTGATGGGGCTATATGCATGGGGGTTGTCCATAACTAAAAATTAAAAGCAGTAAGGATAGCCTGCGGTCCAAGCAAGGCGACGAAGGATGCACGTATGATCCAAGTCTAAGGTACGGGAAAGCCTACGGGTATATTTAGTGTTCGTAATCCTTGGACGACGTGTGGACGATCGGACGTTGTATAACACCTCCACGGCCCACGACTTGGGCACATCGCTAATGCGAGGACCACGGTTGTAGCTGCAAGGCATCAAACTCAGTAGTCCTCGTGTCACCTGTGTTGGCCTGGTATTTAAAAAAATACTTATCATTAGGTGGACAATTAAAATTAGCCCTTTAATATTAACATATTTATAACTTACATTACAATAGAAGTTTTACATGGGTAGGAATACGTCGCTTCCATTGGCAACTTTAGGTAACTATAAATACATAACTACGTTAGTAGTAAATAATAATTATCACAGTGATCAAAACATTAAATATTTATTATGAATAAATAATATTTTATGCATAAGTAGCCCATTGCTGCACTGAATCTCTTGAATAAAAAGTATGTGATACAGTTCCGGTAAACTCGCTACGGAATAAGAACGTACTTCGTTGCGCAGGCGGCGGACTGATTCTCCACCGCAACTTTGTCATAGTTGGGCTATTCCTTTTCGTTTTTGTTAGCCAATTAGCTATGACCTACGCGCGGTGAACCTGTTTTGATCCGCCGCACAGGTACGTTCTTATTCTGCGACGAGTATAGACTACTAGATTAGTAACTATAAAACTGTGTGTTAGTAAAAAATTTTTTCTTATTCTAAATAATTATAAATTTTTACATACAAAAAACATCTAAACCAGCCAACATCAAAGATAGGTTGTATATAGATGCTTTTGTAAAAACTTGACTATCGTGTAACCATTTGAAAAAAAAATAAAAAATACCGGTGAACCCATCAATACATTTTGTATTTGTGACATACGATAATTATTATAATGTAGCTTCCGTCTCCAAAAATCAAAATATACACGCTCCGTTTGTGTATAATGACTGTAATGCATATATTATATATTTATTTATATGTACAAAATTAATTATAATGGATAAGCTTCGAAGCCAACAGAAAACGCTATCATAGCGTGCCACCCACTTTTAAACGTTTTGCTTTCGGTACCTTTATGACAATTCCGTCTTCTAAATTTACTGCACCGAAATTCCCGAAACTGGTATTATGGTAGAGCCATTGTAATGAACTGTACATGATACCCAGAGATATACCGCATTTAAACGATACGCTGGTGTCTTCTAGTGTGGTGACATTATGAGGAACTTCTTTAAAATAGGACCAAAACGGATCTCCAGCTATTTTTGTGCAAGTATTATAATTTGTGATTAATTTCGTAAAATAAGTTTTATTTTTTTTTTCAAATCAGTTAAATTTATTATAAAACCAATTACTAAACTATAATATATTTTTTTACACCACGATGATATCTATGCTCACTTTTTATTTTGACTTCATAAGTGAAATCTCTATATCCATTCTCGTTGCTCACTTTACATTTATAATTACCGGAATCCGCTGTTATTAAATCTTCCAGTATCATGGCCCATTGTGTGTACACGATCTTACCATTTTGCCGCCGAGGTGGCGTGACTTCGTCTTTATACCATGTTATGTTTGGTATAGGATTACCTGTATACGCAATGAGATTTATCATTATTAAACATTATAATAAACTTAATTATTAATTCGAATTAAATTAGTTTATTTTTGAAAATTTTAACGACTACTACTCTCTTTGTTTATAAACTTTACATTTACCTTCAGCTACACAATTCAATTTTAATAAAGTTCCTTCGGTTTGTATGACCACTCTATCATTGAGTTCTATGAATTCGGGAGCAGAATAATCTTCTATTTTATTGACAAAACTGATTTTTGTTGAACTGTAGATAATTTCCTCAGTGTCTATTTCGATTCCATTGTTTTGGTAATTAAAATTTTTTAGAAAAAACAATTAATTTTAGAAATCTAATATTCTGAAGATTATGTTACATAATTTCACTAATGTATTTCTTCATTGACGCTTTTTACCTTCAAATATTATGTTTTTTGAATGAATTGGTAAGCACAATCCTTTGACTAAAAAGCCAATTACCAAAACTACTGTTAGTAATATTTTAAATGAAACTCGATAATTCATCATTTTTCAATAATCTGGAATAGAAAAATAAATTTTTTGATTTAGCATAATAATATAACAAATATAGGAAAAGCAAAATATATCATTCACAAAACTAGGAAAAATAAAAACTTTACATAAAAGTATGTTTTAAACACGCTACAATGTTTTGTATATTATTTCGTTTTAATCTATCTAAGACAATACATTTATTTTGCTATGATCATAAATGTAACAGGAGATTTCTAGTAAAAAAATAGTATTAATAATTTGTAATTTAGAGCCTTAAAAGATTTGAAATAGAATTTGTTCGGTATTTTCAAAATAACCATGAAAAATAAAGAAAAAAAAAGCTAGGCAAGTGGGTATCACTTTAGTGTATAGTATGTGATAAGTGGATGGATCACTGTAATGGGTATGTTAAATTCTCTGCGTCATTGTCGTACGGTGATTAAATTGCCTACCTGCCCAAAGCCGGGCGTGTATGATAGTTTGCTTAATTAACATTTAATAGGGTTACTACAGTTCTCAGGCATTACCGAGTGGTCTTTCGGGTGTCCCGTACACTTTAGGACGCGAACACTAAGTATATTTCATAATATATTTTTTTATATACATATTAAGTAATTTATTATACTTTAAATATAACAGTAAGTAGATTTAATTTAACATTGCATTTATTGTAATAATGTGGAGTTAATAACGCTTTACTTAAATTATTAAAGAAGGTACTAGAATTTTTTACTTTCGACTTCTTTAAGTGTAAACTATATTACATTTTTACCAGAACCCATCCTCAAAGTTGAAAGTTGAAACTTTTATTGACTCGGGAAAATGATAACAAACAAATATTAAAAACATACAGTTTTAAAATATATTTTATTGTTCTACGCAGAATCTAAAATTACGAAAAAAACAAAATGTTTTATTCAATACCTGCAGTATTTGATCAAATTGATTTTTTTTTTCTATCGTGATTTAAAAATGAAAATTTGTTGTGCCTTGTTGAATATCAAAACATGCATGTTTATGACATGATAGCATTTTCAAATTATTGTGGCTCTTATCTTGATATATTTATAGATATTGTAAATGTTTGATTTTTTTTGTTTTTATTACATTTACCTATGATAACATTTTGTTGAGTAAAAAAAACTTACCAAACCTGAATATTTGCAGAAGTTTTTTCAGAAGTTAATCTTATAGCAAATAAAAAATATAAAAATACTTAGATACAATTTATTTTTATAAACTTACATAAATTTAAAATTTTTCTAAAAATCGAAATAATTATAGCAAACTATTTTTTAGTTAAAAATGTATTGAATTTTAAAACTGTACACTGTACAATTATGATAATTTACTACAAGGTTTTATTTTGTTTTGACAAAAAAAAGCTAAGCGTAGATCGACATTAATTTTTGATTTAAATTTAAAATTATGACAAAATTCCAAAACATCTTGAATTATTTTATATTTGACCGACTTACCACAACTGCTTAGAATCGTTTTTCATTATATTAATTGATTTATTTTTCCAGTATAGTGACCTACTCAACTATAAGGTGTACTCGATCAAAGTGGTTACCTATACTTGTCCATATTTTTAGTTAATAACATAAATATGTATTTTACTTGAAATTCAATTATTTTCTTCCATTTGTCATTTCCTGTTTTTCGATAATTATTTATTTGATCAAATTTCGTGTTTTATATTTATGGCCAATTTTAAGACTAAAATCTATTTCAATATATTTATTTTTTATGATCTTTATAAGCTTATGAATAATACATACGAATAATACAAGTACGAAAATAATCCCTAGAATAATTTATCGCGGATTATTTTTAAATTTTTTATACCATAACATTATTCACACAGTACCTACGTGGTATTGACTTATAATTTATAAGTTAATAATAATTATGTATGATATAATAAATATATTAAAGATAAAAAAATGCGTTTTTATTTTCTAATCATAACTTTGAATATGTTAAAAATATTTTTTAAATCAAATAACAACTTTATTATCTCAGATTGAATTGTGTACATCATATTACTCATAAAATAATATTCGAGCTGTGAGCTGCGAGTTGCTAATAATTCGTGACCCGTTCGCTTCCTTTCATTAAATACTTCACGTGCTAAATCACCTGTAAACTACCAATACCGACCGTGTTGGTAACACTATGCATAATGTAAGTATATTGTATGCGTATATTAAATAATATGAGGATACAGTTTAATCAGAGTGGTTGGAAACTACGCAATAATGCTGTTTGTGTATGTGCGTAGGTACGTGAGCTTGTGTATGATAAATATGAAAATATACTATGAAAAATGATACAATGATTGGTAATAAAATTATATTGTAGTATTCTGCAATATAGTGAAAAGAATTTCTCATGTATAAGAAGTATAAATATAATAATAATTAAAGTCTCTTTGGCTCAACAAACAAAAATAATAATAATAATAATATGATTAACATCGACATAAAAAAAGTAAAATTCCAGTATTCACAGTTTAATATACCTACGTATAGTGGTGCGCAGTCTAGCCAGCTGGTCCCTATCCTACAAAAATGGTAAAATGTTCACTCACACACACATATAAAACACGAAAAATAGTACAGAATACCTAATACAATAATTTAGTAATGATAGCGCACACTTTGTAGAACATAATAAAAACTAAATTTGGCGAATAGCGCCTATGTACAACTTTAAAAAAAACACAACAAAACGTAGTTCACATTGTTCGGTGAATTTTATACTAATTTTCAAGACGACGGATAGCACAATAAAAAAAAAACCATTATTATTAGACACCGAGGGCGTTGGCATTTTTTACTTTTTTAGGTAAATAGTTTATAAATAGTAGTAATTGTAGTAATTGGTTATTTAATAATGCGGTTGTGGGTGTGTGGACGTTTGGTGGTGATATCAGGATTACTTTTTACTCAGTTTTATACATTTGTTGATACATAATATAAACAGATACTGTTTCATTAATATCAACTTGTAAAATAATATTTTAACAAACGTTGTACAATGTACATTAGTATGTCAAGATTTCACTTAAAATAAATTTTCATTATTTTATATTTATAATGTTTTATTATAAATGTATAAAAATGAAATATTTTGTGTAAAATAAATTTATAAACGATCTGTATAAGAAGCACAATTTAATTATAATATATAAAAAAAAAAAATATAAAATACTAATATTTTATAATTTAACTATTTTGAATAATATGAATAGTAAAAATCTCGGTACATTATATATTAGAGAAAAGCACTAAAAACAAGTTCCGTAGATTAATGTAGATTAATTTAGATAGTAAAATATTGTTGATATACATAGTTTCATATTAAAAAAAAATATTTCAAAATGTTTAATCTTTAATTTTATCAATAATATAATAATTAAATAAAGACAAAGAAAATAACAAATAATGAACTTAAAAAAAGATTTTCAAGAATAATTTTTCATAGATACATTTTTTGAATGTCAATAAAATAAATAAAATCACTATTGGAACCTGATTTCTGTGGATGAATTAATTTTAACATGATGTTTATTATCTTTTGTGTATATTATCACTTTTTGATAATGGCAATAAAAACGTTTCAATATCTATTTTGGGAGAGTTTTCTGGTGGTAATTGAATTTAGTTAGTACTTCGTGAAGTCAAAAGTAAAAAAAAATCCCAGAACTTTTTAATAGAAATTAAGGAAAAATAGGAATTTTTACGCGAAAACTTATAAAAGAATTTTCCATGCGAGTAGGTACATAATACAATTTTCATAATTTGCTATACATTTAAGTATTATGCTTGAAAAATTGATATATAGTTCCTCAAAATTGGTTCATTTACCAATCAATGAAATGGTAATTATCGAAAATAAACAGTCAGAATATTTTATTATAAGTGTTTTAAGTTAGAATTTTGATAACATTTATAAAATAATAATTAATTATATATAATATTTAATATTTAATTTATAAATTTTTTTTTTTAATTGGAAATTCATAATAGTTTTCTTTTTATATCGAGGATTTAAAAATTTAAGTCAATATTCATAATATAATTTTCTACCTCTAATAATAAAAAACAAGTGCAAAAATATACACTGTACAATTAAAGTTAAGTTTGAATAAAATTAATTTTTGATCACGTATGAAGTAGTTGGTGTCGTTTTCATTATCGATACGATTCCTACAAAGATTAATTATATATATTTTTTTAATTAAACAAAATGTATTATTTTAAATTTATAATTTATCAATTCTAAGATTATGATATTTGGTTCAATTTGTACACTATATATATAGTCATTTAAATATATTGATTTTAAAATCAAGCAATAAATGATAATACTATATATTAAATATGTATACCTGTATGTATAATTTGAATTTATGCAATAAATTAATATGAAATATTTTGTTTTCCATATTTACTGTTAAGTGAATTCAAAATATGTTCAAATCATATTAATGTATATTATCATATATTAAAATTTTTTTAAATATGTTAATTTTTTTTTTTTGCTACCTCAGAATCTGAATTCTAATGACACCCATAGAGTTTGCGGTTTTTTTACGGCAGAACTGTATTGCGTAAAGTTACGAAAATATTTTCTATTTATATTTTTAATAATATGATTCCTTTTTAGTTGAGTTGAAGGTATAGTATTATATAGGAATTTGTCATAGATAGATGGCGAATGTGTTAATACTATTTTCGAAATTTTTATACTTGTGAAACGAACTCACCTAAACAAACTTCAACTAAATGGGTATTTACTTTTATTTTTCAAACTAGTTATTCAGTTGCTTCTAAATAAACTTTTTTTTTAATATATTTACCTAATAGTTCGTTAAATACCGATGTTAAACATTATTTTATAATATTTTTACTGTGTCTTAAATAACGTAGTCAATAATATTATTTGATAGTAGTAACATACAGACATGGTCAACTATTGTAATATGTTAGTTATTTTGCTTATGTTTCATGCTAATAAGTTTATTTTAATTCCACATGCTAAATATCTTATCTCTTATTCATGGATAATGTACGCACAAATGCAGTTAAATCATTGAAGAACAACTCGGCTGGTCGAAACCGAGAATTAATGATCATTAATAATAATATAAAATAGACGCCTGAAAATGATAGGGATAGGTAATTCATATGCCACTGAAATTACGGGGTACGATAGGAAACCTAGCACATGACGACAACTATTTCTTAGGAATGGGTTACTATTGATGGAATGAAGGAACGGAGATTTATACACGGGAATAAGGATAATACAAGTTAATTATTGTTACTGGGTGCCCTGTGGTCGGTCCGATCTGGTGCAATGACCACAGGGAATAATTATAATGATAGGGTGGATTTAAAATCTACTTAAAATTAAGGGAGGTGAAGGTCAAATCCAGTGAGCAACGCAACTTGACGATCTGGGCGGCTATGCACACAACGTACTCTGGGTTGTTGGCGGACTTACGCGGGTATTCTGGCACCAGTCCCGATATCGGGCAAACAATCGAGTCTCACGATGACTTGATAATTGGCGGTCCGGAGACGAAAACAGCAGGAGTTGATAACTAAGTTTGCGGGGCAGTGGTACTGACTAATGTGGATGGTGTTAACTGGGAATTTGTTATTGACGACGAAATTCGGCACTCAATGTGGCGAAAGGTTGTCGACGAAAGCCGACGAATTGACACAATGTCATCGATTCACGGAGTTGCAGGTGAAATAATTGCAACACTGATTCTAAGTTGACGTAATGTCAAAAGAAATTTATTTAGACATAACAACAGAGTTCGCGTGGAAGCATGGCGAGACAATAAATTATGTATAAAAATAGATTATTGGCTACAGTAGTCAACGAACGATAACAAAAGCGATATATGTATATATATCAAAACAGGCGAATAAAATAATAATGCAATATGTAAATAATAACAAGAGCGTTGGCCGAATAACGATGATTATACAAGAAAAATATAAACAATAGAATATTGTAGATAAATTAAAATATGATTACCAACACGATAATTAAAAATAGTAGAATAATATAGTAATAATAAAAATAATTTGGAACGGGAGATAACAAGGATGTGGTACGTCGTCGTGGTCATTAGTCTATCACGGTAGTCCGCCGAATAAAACGTGTGTCGTCGGATCGTCTTGGCACGCACGGATAATGTTAATTAAAGAATACATAATAATTTAAGTAATAATTTAAATTGATTGTGTCTCTTTTGTTTTAAATGAAATAATAATAATATTAAATTTACGGGAGAACCTCGATTATCTGGGTTAATGGCGAGGAGGGTGTCACACAGAAAAATGAAAAATAATGAAAACCGCGGTTAATCGAGACTTTTTATAATAATACGATTTTGAAATGTTTTATTTAATTAGAAATACAATAATGTTATACATTCATGCATATATATAACAAGTATTTAGGGCTTAAAACATAAAGTTACAAGCTGAATAACACGGTTTCGCTCGTGTGTTAAATAATCGATTCGTATATAAATTGGTTATTTTATTATAATTAAACTATTTAAAGCCTAACCATGTAACACATAATATTTTTTATAATTTAACTTAATTTATTATATTTATAACTGAAATGAAATTGGAAATAATAATAAGGTGATTTACTCTCGTAGGAGTATTTGGAATACTCAGAAGAATATTTGAAACATGGTTGTGAAAAAAATTGTAAAAAAGTTCAATAGTATCGTCACAAAATTGGAACATAAAAAAAAACCTGTTCTTTTATATATACTAGGATAAGGGTTATACAGATTACGTATCGGCGCCTTTCTGGTTGTCTTGTACCGTACGTCGTCGCGTAAACACCAAAAGGGCTGTTAATAGTGTTAATTATATTTCTATACTACTTATTTCGTGAACCACTGTTTTTTTTGGTTTATCTATTTTTTATATATATATATATATTTACATTAAACTGCGTGCGTGCTAATCGCCATATTTTTGTTATTATTTGTTGTCTTATAGACCTACGTGTGCGCCACGCACATATTATTACATTATTATATATATTCGGCGGTATACTATTTGTCGCCGTATTATTATTCATTTATATCGTTGTAATTATATCTATTGCGTGTGAATTTTATTTAGCGTATAGGCATAGGTAGCAGCTGCAGGCTAGTAGTGCACCCACAAAGCTGTGACCTATTTTTCATGCTGTTATTTATTTTATTATTACACTATTATACATTTCCATCGATGAGTCAAAAGGGCTGTATTTAATATTCATTATCCGAGGTTACAGTTCCAACAGCTGTTCTTATATTATAATTGTGTTATCGATCCAGAAGGACCATATAACTTATTGTTGCTTATTATATTATACTTATATCTATATTTTATACTGTTTGTTCATTAGGTCGTTCATCAGTAGCGTAACTTTAAAATGTGGGCTCCGTTGCGAAATTTTTAACAAGCCCCCCTCGTCCAGGTATATAGGTATATCAAGAAAATCTGAGGAGTTTATCACATTATTAAAATTTTTTTTAAAAATATTATTGCATATTTTATTAAATACACATTTTACTATTTTATAATCATTTAATTAATAATAAAATAATATTTATTATTATTTTAATACTTCATATTATGTATATATAAAAAAATCAATAAATAGTTATAATTGTAACATATAACAATGAAAATAAATATAAGACTTAAAATTTAAAAAAATTTTCCAGACTTCTTATTCTTGTTAAAGTAGAATTAATATCTGACGTAATACATTCTTTGGCAATTTTCTTTTCTATTGATATAATAGCTAAATTTGACATTATGTCCAGAGTGAGATAATAAATTTGTGTTTTAAATTATAAATTTAATACTTTTTCAAATTTATCACGCATTTCTTTTATATTATTTAAGACCGTTTGAAGCAGTTCAAAAGCTCCAAATAAGTCTTTATCCGATTTTTGTAGCAATAGTAATACAATTTTTAATAAGTTAAAAATTTTGGTTTCGATGACAATTTTAAAATTACATCGAATTTTTGAAAATATTTTTGAAGATCCGATGCTTTATCTTTTTTATTTTTATTTCGACCTATATTGTGAAGTATATGCTAAAACACTTTATCCTAGTCATCATTATTCGTTAAAGTTGTTTTCAAACTGTTTTGGATTGCGACTCTCCATTTTTTATTTTTTTGTAAGCGACCCTTTTCAAAAAAAAAGTTGTTTAATTCATCAGAGTTAGATTTAATTGCTGATAAAATATTTATATGATATACAATTTTAATTAATTTACACTTGAAATTTAATTAATTTATAATACAACATTATTTTAAAACGTATTGTTAAGCATACACAATACATTTATAAATATAACAAGTTAATAATTATAAAAAATATATAAATTAAATTAAAAAAAGTACAATTTAACTTATTATTGACGTGTTAATGTGTTACTTGAGTTAATATTAGGTTTTATATTAGAGACTGCTACCCTTAAGTCTAATTCTATATTTAAGTTCGTCCGATATTTGTTTTTATTACTGTAAGAGCTGAAAACGCCGTTTCACACAAGTAAGTGGCTGCAAATGATAGAAGTGTTGATACAGCTATTTTTGACAATTCAAAATTGATTTTATAGAAATCCAAAATTTATCACTTGTAATTTCATTAAATTTTATACGTAGATTTTCAGCGAAAAATAACTCGACTATTTGTTCTTTTATAACTAAACTTAATTCAGAGTTAATTTCATTTATATTAATAGAAAATGGATTTCTTATCCATCCCAAATTTTTTTCTGGAAAATTTTTAAACTGTGTGTTAAAATTGTTTTCACATTTTTGAGATGAAGTAATATTATGTCTTTTTTTTTTTTAATATCAAATATTTTATGGTCACTAATAAATTCTGAAAAACATGAAAACATTTCAAAGTTTTCATTATCAATATAATTTATCTATAAACGTATTTTTTTTTTTTTGAAAATATCGATTTTAATTGGAGATAATTTATTAATATATTTCTATTTTTACCTTGAAGACTTAAGTTTAGACTATTTAACTTATCAAAAATATCGACAAGTTAACTTAAAATTGCTAACTTTTCTTCATTTACGAAGTGTTCTGGGAGTGTATTTTTATGTTCAAGGAGAAAAATTCGTATTTCATCTTTAAGCTCAAAAATTCTTAATAATATCAAATACACACAAATCCACACACGCGGTTCTACGAGCTAAGGAAGATGTTAGCAGTTATAAATATTGATCTATAAGGGCATACTATCTAAGGGAAAGTATTGGAATTATAAACAAATTATTCAGACTGTAGTACAGCAGACGCTAAAATGCTAAATAGTCATTTTTATATAACTATAGTATAGCATATTTGTTGTATGTAGAAACTGGTAGGATGATTAGTCGTTGGTATATATTACGCCTCGAAACACTATAGTTCTTCGTATCAATTATACTTATTATTGTATAACATATATCCGATCTTATTATTATTTACCTTTATTTTCTGTGTACAGGGACGTATTTAGAAATGTCTTGTGGGGGGGGGGGGGAGGATAAACAAAAAGTTCAAATTTGCGTACATGGGACGTAGAGTTATGAAATATCTCATATAATAAAAAAAGTATAAAATATGGTGAATGGGGGGGGGGGCACGGGCCCCATGGACCCCTCTCTTAAATACGCCGCTGTCTGTGTATCTGTGTACATAAACAATTACACTCTTTGTATTTTTTGTTACTATTATTGTTCTAGTAGTAAATTCTAATGTGTTTTATGCTCATTTTTAGATGGTGGGCTAGAGCCTGTTTGATTTATAAATGAATTCCGTGAAGTGTGCTGCTTTTGAAAGTGGCAATTGACATTCATCGTGTATGTGCACCATGATAGTTTTTAATGAAAGATCATTTCAAGTAATTTTATATTGTATTCTCGAGGTATACCTATTTGTGTTTTACATTTTCAACACTTGGTTGCTGGGGAAATTTTTTTTAAGAAAATAATGAATTGTGATTTATCTGGAAAGAATATAACCTGAAGTTTAATTCCACAGAGTAAGTTTCTCATACAGTATTACTTTTATGTCTGTGGATGGCTAGGGAAAAGTTTTCTGTACTACAAGTTTTTTTTCAAAAAAAGAACCAAGTTTCTTTGCAATTAATTTCTAATGGTTTTAGTCTAATTGTACTATTTTATTAGATATTTCTATAACGGTTGGATTTTTGGTGTTTAGTAAGTTTTGACGAATTGATTTTGCGGTTTTTCTACTGTAGAACTGTATTGCATAAAGTTACGAAAATATTTACTACTTCTATTCGTAGTAATATGAACTCCTTTCCATTTGGATTGAAGGTACAGTATTATTAGACATTTGTCATAGATATTTCAGATGGTGAATATGTTAATACTATTTTCGGAACGTTTACACTTGTGAAACGGACTCACCTAAACAAATTTCAACTAAATGGGTATTTACTTTTATTTTTCAAACTAGTTTTTAGTCGCTTTTAAATAAACTTTTGTTTTAATATATTTACCTAATAATTTTTAAAATATCGTTGTTAAACATTATTTTATATTAATTTTACTTATTTTTATCTTAATTAAATTAGTCAATAATATAATTTGATAGTAGTGACATAGACATGGTCAACTATTGTAATATGTTAGTTATTTTTCCTATGTTTTATTTTATAAGTTTTATAAATGCTAGTATAACTATATTTTATTTTTATTCCACTTGATAAAGCATTGATTATTATTTATGATCAGGGCCGTCCCGATGATTTGCGGGGCTCAGGGCAGAGTAAAATTACGGGGCCTAAAATATCTAAAATATCACTATCGCGCGGCAGTTGCACATGCAGTGTGATTCTTTTATCATTAAACACTAATTATTCAAAAAATGTTGACTTTTAAATATTTTTTTTTCAAAAGTTTTAGTTTCATGCTTTTCTATAACTATATAATATTTTTATGTTTTTCACCCTTATATTTAATAATGAAATCATTATCATCTTTTGATTACCAAATGGCAACCTATAATTAAAATTTCATAAAATAGTAGGGCTATTTTTTATGACTTTTAACGTTAAAATTATTATTTTTCATTTAACCGTTAACGATTTATAGCAACTCAAAGTTTGCTGGTTTGAGGTGTTTAGATGTTTTTCCTACGGCAGTTAGACATTGGTAACTTCATGTACAAATGTTATCACTGCGTCGATAATGAGTTCATTACACGTGAGATATGAAACAAGAATTATTATAAAAACCGAAAACCGCCTAACTTTGAAAAGCTATATCTCGCAAAAAAATTAACGATACAAATTATGGGTAATCTTTATAACACTTTATTAAAAGACTGCGTTCAGTAATAAACGATTATCACTTCTGCTCAGTATTTCGTTTTTTTATATGGCCTTTATTCTTTATAGAATTTGATTTTAATCGAGTCATCTTTATTTGTTAAATTGTTTAAATCGTACTTACTAACTATAGGTAAAATTAAACTAATTATTATTATATTGCGTAAATGTTATCTTAACCTAGTTTTGGACAAATATTTAATTTTTATGATGTTATACAGTTATACTATTTAGGTATACATAACTTAGATATACAACCGATGTTCGTTTAAATATAAGATAATTGCTTTCTTAACATAGTTTTTACGTAATACTATTTCATATCCTAGTTAATTTAATCTATGTATAATTTAAAGCTTAATACAACAGTTCCCAATATAACAAAAAATATGACCTCAAATTTTTTAATACCTTCTAGGTATGTTTAAAATCGTTTCTATTTTAAGTTCAATGTGTAAGGAATAGGTAAAAATATTCGTAGCAAGATGTAAATGTGTTGTTTGCAGTTCCGTATAATATTTAAAGTTTAACACAACATATAGTTAAAATGTTTACTTAATCGTGAATAAATAAAAGTATCTTTTCAGAAAAGAATCACATCAACTTAAAACTTTCAAAAAAAATAGTATATGCTTATTCTTTGTAATAATCAAAACAATAATAATGATTTCTTCTAAAATTTTAATATTATTAACAACGATAAGTTTCATAAATTACAGTGATAACGATTCCAAAGTTGAAAATTCCGATGATGAATATGTTAACGTTAAAAGTTTCATCGATGAATCCAATTATGATACCTACTATTATTCCAGCGATGATTTTAATGACGAAGATTCCATAAATAAAAGTAACAAAAAAATATTGTATACATATTATATATTTATTAAAATATAAAATTAATATTAAGTAAGAAATACATAATATCATCATATTATAAAAGTGATAATTTATATTTTAAAGATATATTTTTAAAAATATAATATTATTTTTCAATTATTTTGATATTTCTGAAAATGTAACACAGAACATATAAGATTACGGGTTATTTAAATACAAATATTACATATTAATAAGCTAATATATTTATTACATTTTAAAATCTTAAATAGTGTTAAGTAACTGATAAGTGATTATGTTTAAACTTTTGTGCTGTCGTTTATTGTTGCATTACTTAGTACACATATATTTCGTTCGGCTCTCGATAATATTAAGTCGTGAAGGTGATAAGAACTTACAATTTTAATTTTTGCTAATTTAGAAAATTAGTAGATATACAAAATTAATTTTTGTATGACCAAAATGTAAGTTTTTTTATAAGTTGTCACTGTAATAATGTAAAAGTATTACAAAAATATACGAACAATTTTTATTTATAAATATTTTTAATGACATTAATTTCTTTTCAATTTGTTTTTTTTTTTAGACTTTATTAGTAAGGCATATCATATTAGTAAATATTATATTTTACAATTTTTTCTTACAACATTTACATTACATTTTTGGCTCACCAGGTACTCATATAATATTGTCCTTATTTAATATTAACAACCTACAACCATATAATATGATCTATGCTAGCGTTTGGCAAAGTGTGTTCCGTAGAATCTTAGGGTTAGGTAAAGTTATCAAAGGTTCTGCCAGATGTATGTGGTTACTAAGAAAATTATTATATATTTTATTTTAAAAATTATTATTTTATACAATTAAAAAAAAGTGGGTTCCACGAGACACAAACTATTTCTCAAGGCTGCGGTGGTCGTAAAAGTTTGGGAACTGCTAGTCTATTCAACTATGCAAGTATAGCATTAAGACTCCGCTTCTTCAACTTTTAATTCTTATCATATTTTCCTTCAGCATCCCTTCATGACGTGTACGGCCCAAAATTGTTGCGTCCCTCTGAATTTTACTCTGTAACTCGATAAGCCAATCCGGCTCTGAACATTACTATTTTTGTATTTTGTATACCAGATTTATATTGTTTTTTTTTAGTTGACTTCTATGAATGCACACGTAAGTGATAACTTATCCACACTTTATTTTACAATGTATACATAACACATTACTTATATTAATACGTACAAGGTATTTAAATTTTAAATTTCACATTAAGGCAGTGTAATAAATTATTACATTTACACTATCTTTGTATGATCGGGAAGTCCGATTAATATTAATACGGATACAACTTAACAAATAAATATAGATAAGCAATGTATTCTGATAATGAACTGTATTAACATTATAAATAACATTACATGGTATGACATACATTACACATACATTTAAATAATCTTTAATATTACAATATAAATATAAATAATTATGGGGATAATGTAGAAGCCCACTTGCTATATACAATTATAAACTATATAATTTTATCAACTTCGCTAGGTATTGGAAAGATAATCTTCAGCCTACCGAGGCGTGTGCATTACTTTGCTTGTCTCGCTCCATATCTTCCTTGCGATCCATGATCGTCTTCACCATGGTTCAGAACTGCTGCCGCATCACTTTATCTCGAACTCTCCGTTATTGTTCCTCATACACAATTTGTGTGTTGAATTTATGTATATATTATAATATATATATATATACAATTAAATTAGTAAGTATAGGCTGTTATTTATTCAGTGACATCGGGTACTTGCACTACACTTCTAATAACTTTTCTGTGAACGCTGGTCAGTCGTACGTTGAGTTGATTATCTTGGGTTTGGTGAAATAAAGTGTAGATCAATAAATTGATCCATTATTGTTTAATCTAATATATA
The DNA here is from genome assembly GCA_036289425.1 of Rhopalosiphum nymphaeae. NCBI lineage: Eukaryota > Metazoa > Arthropoda > Insecta > Hemiptera > Aphididae > Rhopalosiphum > Rhopalosiphum nymphaeae. The sequence continues at coordinate 2,870,786 of JAZAQC010000011.1, read as the reverse complement.
AATGTGAAAATGAAAACCTTTGAGGCATATGTTCTCGGAAACTACTGAACCGATTGCTATGATTTTTTTTTTTAAATTGAAGAGCTCATTGCGGAGAAGGTTTATGGTATTTGATCGATTCTTTAACTTTAAAGACAAAGGAGTTATCAATTATTATAAATAATGATCTGTTACGTAGACTTAGTGGGTGAGGTTCGCGGTACGGCAACGGACGGCGGCTAGACATGGCCGCCCAAACTTCCCCTTCCATATCACCGTCGCACGACGTGATAGTTCATATCGTTATTAGTGAAATTCATCGTTCGTACGATGCGTTACAGTATCCTTTAATGTTTTGTTATGGACAGAATGGTTATTCTATTGATGTTTCGCAAGTTAATCCAATTACAATAATTCCTCTTAATAAAACGGTTTCCGCATGGACTTTTACTCTTATAGACTTCAAGTCAGAGAAAATTCTAATAATATACTTAAATAAAGTAAACTTTTGAATCAATATATTGTCGATATGTACGCGAAAATTGAAACTGAACGGCTTCAATATCTAAGAGCAAATCAAACTAGATTACGAACTGAAATTTACATTGACCTTCAAGATGCTATGCAAGCTGACGGAAATCCAGATCAAATTGGCCAGAGAGTGATTTTACCATCTTCATTTGTTGGTGGTCCACGCTACATACAGCAACGTAAACAAGATGCCATGGTGTATGTACGAAATTACGGACACTCAGATCTTTTTATTGCGATGACGTGCAATCCTCAATGGCCAGATATTCAATCATGTTTATTTACTAATCAAATACCCGCTGACCTCATGTTCATCTTTTGGTGTGGCTCAACGATAAATTAAGGCCAAATGACATCGATTTAGTTCTTAGTGCTGAGTTGCCGGATCAACGAGAAGATCCTTCCCTATTTAATGTCGTCAGTAGAAACATGATTCATGGTCCATATGGTCCATTTAACATGAATCCACTGTGTATGCAAAACGGAAAATGTTCAAAAGGTTTTCCGAAACTATTTACTATTGCGACACAATCCGGACAGGATGGTTATCCAAAATATCGTCGTCGATTACCTGATGACGGCGGGCAAACTTTTCAGCTTAGGAAATCCGGTAATCACATGGTCACAATCAATAATCGGTGGATTGTACCATATAGCCCTTTATTATTACGTGTATTTGACTGTCACATCAACATAGAACTTTATCATTCAGTAAAAGCCATTCAATATATTTGTAGTTATATTAATAAAGGATCAGGCTGCATTCTCAGTAGAATCGCGTGATGAAATTAAAGCATTCCAAAATGGCAGATATATTAGTTCATCAGAAGCTGCATGGATATTTGGTTTTACGATTCACGAACGGTCACCAGCAATTTTTCAACTCTCAGTACACCTTAAAAATGGCCAACGCGTCTATTTCACTGATCAAAATGCTCGCGAAAGACTTGAAAATGTTAGAAACACCACTCTTATGGCTTTTTTTGAACTTTGCTGCCGTGACGAATTGGCGAAAACATTGCTTTATATTGAAGTTCCATCTTACTATTCTTTTACTAATAATCGTTTCAATAGAAGAAAACAAGGAGAGCCAATTGTACAATACCCTGGAGTCAAGAAATCCAATGTGCTCGGTCGAGTATACACTGTTCACCCAAGTAATGTTGAGTGTTATTATTTACGTATGCTTTCGCATCACGTCCGTAGACCAACTTCTTTTTTAGATTTAAAAACTGTTGATGACGTTATCCACCCTACATTTCAAAGAGCTTGCCAAGCGCTTGGTCTGTTACAAGATGAAAGTCATTGGAATTCTACTTCGAAGAAGCTGCTTTATTTCAATCAGCGTCGAATCTAAGAGAACTTTTTGTTACTATGATAGCATTTTGCCACATTATTAATTTAATAGAACTGTGGGAAAATCACAAAAATAATATGTCATTAAATATTTTGCAGCAAGAAAGGCATTGTTCTGGAAATCGCAATTTAGCTGTTACTCCATATATTTTGAATAGAACTTTAATATTAATAGAAAATGATCTTCTGAAAATATCTGGAAAGAAGCTGTCTGATTTTAACATAGCACCACCGTTACGAACTGATAATAATGATAATAATTTTCTTAGAGATAGGGCTTATATTGCAGAAACTTCTTATGATTATGATATACTTTCAAATTACATTCAGGAGAATGAGCCGAAGTTAACAAACGATCAGCAAGTTGTTTATAATACTATTTTACAAAGCGTATTGCAAGATACTGGAGAATTATTTTTTCTTGGTCAGGAGTATCCGGATTTCCTAAGCTGAAAAGTTTATTTAGTTTATTTATTATTAGTACTGTTTTCTATTTCCATTAGAAACGAATAACGATATGAACTATCACGTCGCGCGACGGTAACAGGTCATTATTTATGATAATTGATAACTCCTTTGTTTTTAAAGTTAGAGAATCGATCAAATGTCATAAACCTTTTCCGAAATGAGCTCTTCAATTTTTAAAAAAAAATCATAACGATCGGTTCAGTAGTTTTCGAGAACATATGCCTCAAAGGTTTTCATTTTCACATTTATATATTAGATTATTAATATGTTGATTTATGACAAGAAAGAAGAATGTGTAAAGCCAGTTACATAATGTTATTTTTAAATATATAAGTTGTATTAAAATGTATTATAATGTTGTATTGTATTAAAAAATACAATATACTTAACCTAACCTAACGCACTTTACGGGTGGATTACACTCTCGGGTAGTTATTTTCAGATTATTATAATATCAAAAGGCATAATATAAATTGTATGTTTGGCTTATGCGCAGAAGCAATTTTAGTGTTAGACTAGTTGCAGGCCGCATTTCTCGCCAGCAGCTCCTTGTGTCAACGTTTGTCCGCGACTGAAATAGCTCACCTTTTGCCATTGCTACATAATATACTTTTAAAAATAATATAAATATTCACTATTATCTAATAATTAACCTTTTACAGAAACTATGGCTAGAAATGGTTTGATGTATATTGGATTACGTAAGTTACATTAGATATTTTTATCTCAATTGTATATTTGGACATTTGGTAGAATGTCAATTTGCAGTTAATTGTATATTATATACATGTTTATGATTATATACAAATAATAATTATATTATTTCAATAAGCTGTGATATTAGCTCAATGCGAGAAACAAATCTTAAATCTATCTTCCCAATAGTATCTGATCTTATGAAATTTGAGTATTTAATTGTTAATTTATCAAACAATAAATTGTTTAGGAGTGTTTCTTGTGTTTGTTTAACATGCTGTTATTGCAAATTTGAAGTTTATATTTATATTTATGTGTGAAATGTGTTTTTTTTTTAATCAAGAGATTATTTATAGTTATACATTTATAATTATCTATATACGTGTTGTATTTGGTACTCGTAAAATATTTATTGCGTATTATGTTTTCTGGACATAATTGATCGGTCAATATATTAATTCACTGATCGTAGTGAATAATCGCAGTACATGATATTAAATTAAGTTTGCTTTTTTAGATCTACTAATATATTTTTTTTTTATTTTATTTAAAAATATACGATCCGTCGACACATTTTTTACAGATTTATTTTAAATTGTTGGTTTGATAAATAATTTAAATATTGTTATTATTATTATTATTATTTATTTATACATCTCAACTGTTAAGTTTATAGGATTTTCTGAAATACATTACATAACATTTAAAAGATTTAAATATTATATTTAGATCAACGCTCTATTGTAGTTAACTGAAGGTTATTCCAAGTAATTTTATATTGTATTCTCGAGGAATATTTGTGTTTTACATTTTCAATACTGGATTGTTGGGGAAAATTTTTTTTTAAGAAAATTATAGACTGTGATTTATCGGGGGAGACTATAAACTTGAAGTTTTATACAGTAGTAAGTTTCTTATACAGTTTTACTTTTATGTCTGTGGGTGGTTAGAAGGAAGCTTTCCTTACTACAAGTTTTTACAAAAAAAAAAAAACAAGTTTATTTGCAATTTCAAATGATTCTAGTCGAATTGTATCATTTTATTAGATATTTCTATAACGGTTGGATTAGTGGTGCTTAGTGAGTTTTGGTGAATTGTTAGACTTATCAACGGTGTTTTTTTTTGAATACGTGTATTGGGTTTACGCCCTGGTCTTTTTTGTTTAATTTTCATGTCTAAGATATTAAAATAGTAACCGCAATTATCTAAATATGTTGATTACATCGATTTGTTTGCTGTCGTAGTTATTAAAATCGCCATTCTTGATAAGAAACATGTCGTCTGTATGCAGTGTAAACACAAACTGAGTTTAAATAATATGTAGATATTTTTTCTAATATAATAACAAGTACGTAGGTACAGAGTTTGGTATTTATGTGTAATATAAACATATATTTTTATAGATCGAGCCGCTTTTGATTATAATAATTATGAAACAATTGTTCAAGAAAGAAGTAAAATAATATATTAATTTTTAATTATATCATTTATTTAAATATGTTTTTATGCATAAAGTGAAAATTAGATATTACGGTATAATATTATTGACAAAAATATAAAGGAAATATTTATAAATTTATAATATATAGTATTTATATACTATTATAGGAACCTTAAAGGCTTAAACAGATACACGTAGCATATTTATATAATTAATGATGTATTAATATGATAATTGATCCACATGTACATATTAAGATTTATAAAATACTAATTATCTTTTTTACCCATATAAAATGTGTACATGAAAATTCAAGATTAAAATAATATTTTATTTTATTCATGTAATTATTACTTTGTTCATTTAGTTTATACTAAAAATGTAAAATGTAAGTTATTGATTTAAATATTTTATGAGTATGTACATAAATATATTATAAAATATATCGCTTATAAAGTAATATTGAATACTTACTTAAATATAATTAAATAGTTTCAGGAGTAGCATTACCTTATACACATTTATTCTTCAATGAAATGTTAAAAGGTAATTACAATTTACAATTTAAAATTCGTAAATGTTATACAAAAAAAGTTTATTCGTATAAATGAATATACTAATACTTTAAATCATTAATAAGTGCAGTTGTAATTAATAAAAAGTTTTAGATACCGAAAATGTAATAGTACAAAGATGTAGGAAACATGTTAGTGTGCATAAAAATGACGTGAAAAAGTATCACGTAAAATCGGAAGAAGACGAAATATAAATTTTATTAAGTTAAAAATATAATAAACGTATGAATATAAATAAATATTAACATTTAGAAAAGATAATATAATATATAATAACTATAGAAGCATAAGAGATAATAATAAAAAATTAGGGTGGGCAAGGATACCCACTTGCTCTGCTGTATAGTAGAGATGGAGAGTAGATCACTATAATGGAAGTGTTACATTTGAATGCAATGACAGTCATCATTGTATACGAAAAACGATTCTGAACGGAGATGATTTGTCAGTCTAGGATATATTATATTATTACTTGTATTTAAATTGTAATATTTCATTATTTTATGCGATTTCGTAAAAATTAAATTTCATACGCTCATAAAATGTTTTCTATATTGACGCTAGAATTTTTTTTTACAGTTATTTGAAGGAAAACTTATGGAAAACCTTGTGTTGGGTTTTTAACCTTAGCTACGAAAATTTTATGAATTTTCAACTTCAAAATTCTTTACAAATGTTCGCGATTTTGACATATTTTGTAAACATTTGAACTTTAAATGCTTATAAACAAAAATTGTGACTAACGATATTTGACTTTTTTTACTATGATAAGTACAATTTAAAATAAACTGTTTTATTTTAAAGATTTTTTGGAATGCTAAATTATTTTTATTGGCGTTTTTAAAAAAAAAAATTAGAAAAATCCAAAATTTGCAATTGTTATAGACAGCTTAAAAAAAGTAAAAATATTTTAAAAATTTAATCGTAAATAGATAACGCTAATATAAGTATCTGGCAAAAATTTCAAGTATTGCAATGATCCGTTTTTAAGTTGCAGTAAAATAAAAAAATCGATTTTGTCAAACATTGATTATATGAAAAAATTCCCGTTTTTCAGTTATATTTTTAAGGTTTTTCCTGACGCTTTTAAAAACTAATGGAAATTGTTTACTTTTGATCTCCCAAAGTACCAATTAGATTCAATTTTTTTTTCAAAACGGGACTGAAGTTAAAAATTAAAGCACTAAAACTATTCCAAAACGTGATGACAGATACAAAATAAAAAAAAAAATATATTAAGAAAATAAATAAAAAAACACACATCATTGTAAAATCAATACATTCATCACTCTGTTCAGAATCTAAATATAAATAATATAATCATAACTAAATGTTATACATTTTTAGACATATATAAAAAGCCGGGAACATTTTGTTATGCTTATTGTAATAAGTTAAAAGTGATTAAAAAAATGAAGAAGAAGTAAGTATTTTATAAATATTTTGTGTTTTTTATTTATTTCCATTTTTACTGAAGTTTAAATGTTTACGAAATATACTAAATATTTTTATTAGTATAATATACTATTCTTATTATTTATTATAGTATCCTTTTCCTATAATAATCCTACGTGGATTCATCTGCAGTAGTGTACGAGCAGATATTCACGCCAATAGTTGTGGTTTATAATATAATCCTTTAAAAATAAAAAAGCCAAGGGCGATAACTTATTTTTATTTTTTTAAATGCTATTTCCATCTTTTAGTTGTCTATAAAATGTATCAAATCTTAATTGAATATTTCTTGAATTGGTAATAAACGTCAACAATTTTGAATGTTGCGTAGTGTAGTTAATACATAAAACATTGATACAACGTACAAGATTCACTACAACGTTACGGTAGGAAAATGTCTACTTGATAAGCCCACGCGTATACGCGTGGCACGTGCGTAAAAGGACAATTAATATAACCGATCGCTTAAGAAAACGATTAATTAATTTAAGAGTATTTATCGAATTCGTAAAAGAAGTAAGTATACTCATACAGTTGACTAAATAATTTTTATATTAAAAATCCGTGTATGGATAATATACGTACTTATGAGTGTTTATCTAATGAATGGCATTACTAGATACATTGATAAGAGAATATCTACTTCACATTAAGCACTAATGTCTTCTGAAAATTATAACAACACAGTGAAATCTCTAGTAACTTTTTATGACATATCAAAGTTAAATATTTTAGAATTTAATGGAATTTAATTTTATTACAAATTGTGAAACAAATTTTATTATTACTAATTTGTAACAACATATATTACTATTATAAATATAGTAATTTAAAAATTCTACAACGCGATGGAAAAATATCGGCCCAAGTCACATGACCTAACCAAACTTATTTCACGGGTGGAATACTCTCGTGCTGTTCTGTGAAACAATTTGACAAATTAATAGATAAGAAGAACGGAAATTATTTTCGGATTTGTAGTGGACTAACCAGCAACTGATTACTGTGGTGGTATAGCCGTGGTAAATAAATAGATTGTGCAGATATTTTTTATAAGTGTGGATTTATTGATAAATAAAGTATACTGTAAATTATTCTAAGTGTATTTAAATTAGAAAATTAGACTAAGTCACAGGGACTGATTCGTGATGACATCTGACGTGAAAGTGCTCGTGCTGACTCTGGTGGATCACGTCTGCCGGGGAGCTCTCCAGGACCCCCCTTATATAGTAGATTTCCCCCTACCTATTCTTCTGCTGTCCCTTCTGGTCAACGGATGTGACTCAGTTGTGCACGCGTTGTTTACGCATTTTAGGATTCCGAGAACATGCGATGACCTAGTTAGATACGCGGCAGGATGTAGCCATTTCCGTTCATGTCCATACATGGTATTCTCTGTTATATGACTACTGCGTAGTTCTATTATGTATTGAGCTATTTTGTTTTAAGCAAGGGACTGATATTACTATATCTCAGAGCTGGTGTATTTTGGTAGGCTGGAGTCTTTGGCCTATTTCAAATATGTGTTGGTACGAGTTGCGATAGAATTCGGGTGTTTTTAGTAAACATCTTTTAATATCCCGTTATGTTCATTAGTCTTTTAAAGTGTCGTTATTATTCTTAGTACTATTATTATAATTATTGCGTATCACTATTACTATCATTATCTAGGATGTCAGAGCACGTAACAGATTATTATTATATCAAATGGTGTATTTTTGGGATTTTCAAGAATTTGAACCATGATTATCATTGAATCAAAATGATTCTTGGACATTAAGCCTGATATTCATGAATTATTGGAATTTTTAAGAATTTGGACCATGAGTTTCATTGAATCAAAATGATTCTTGACCATTCCATACTGATTTTCATGGATTCTTGGACGATACCAACTGATTCATAAGATTTATTTAACTGAATTCAATTAAACTCCCATGATTCATTGGATTTTTAGATGCTTGATCAAGGATACTCTCTAAATAATTGGATTTCCAATTATTTAAACCATGATTTACAATGTCTCATATTGCATCTCTTCCATTACTCATTGATTGTCAAAATGATTTTTGAATATACCGTACTGCATTTCAAGGATTCTTGGTATTTTCAAATATTTGGATCATGGTATTCATTGAATCAAAATTATTTTGGACCATACCGCACTGATTTTCTAGGATTCATGGTCATTCCCAACTGATTCTGAAGATTAATTTGACTGAATTCAATTAAAATCCCATGATTCATTGGAATTTTAGATTGTTGGTCATGGATACTCTCTAAATAATGGGATTTTTAATTATTTAGACCATGATTCTTAACTTCTTTTATGGATTCTCTGCTATAACGCAATGATTTTCAAGAGTTGTTGGGATTTTAAAGTATTTGGATCATGATTTTCATTGAATCAAAAAGATTTTTAACTATACCGCAATGACTTTCAAGGATTCTTTGGATTTTCAAGTATTTGGAACATGATTTTCATTGAATAAAAATTGTTTTTGTCCATACCACACTGATTTTCAAGAAATATTGGGATATTCAAGTATTTGGACCATGATTTTCATTGAATCAAAATTGTTTTTGTCCATACCACACTGATTTTCAAGAGTTATTGGGATTTTAAAGCATTTGGACCATGATTTTCAATGAATCAAAATTGTTTTTGTCCATACCGCAATGATTTTCAAGAATTATTGGGATTTTCAAGAATTTTGACCATGATTGTCGTTGAATCAAAAAAATTTCTGACTATACAGCAATGATTTTCTAAGATTCATGGCCATTCACAATTGATTCTGAAGAATTATTTGACTAAATTCAAATTAATTCCCATTATTCGTTGTAATTATAGATTCTTGATCAAGGTTATTCTATAAATAATGGGATTTTCAAGCATTTGGACCATGATTTTCATTGAATCAAAATGATTTTTGACTATACCGCAATGACTTTCAAGGATACTATGGATTTTCAAGTATTTGGACCATGATTTTAATTGAATCAAAATTGTTTTTGTCAATACCGCACTGATTTTCAAGAATTATTTGGATTTTCAAGCATTTGGACCATGATTCTTAACTTCTTCTATGGATTCTCTGTAATAACGCACTGATTCTCAAAAATTATTGGGATTTTCAAGCATTTGGACCATGATTTTTATTGAATCAAAATGATTTTTGACTATACCGCACTGATTTTCTAGGATTCTATGGATTTTCAAGTATTTGGACCATGTTTTTAATTGAATGAAAATTGTTTTTGACCGTACTGCACTGATTTTCTAGGATTGTTGGTCATTCCCAACTGATTTTGAAAACTATTGTGACTGAATTCAATTAAAATCCAAAGATTTATTTGAATTTTAGATTGTCGGTAAAAGTTACTTTCAAAATAATGGGATTTTCAATTATTTATACAATTATTCTTAATATCTTTTATGGATTCTCTGCTATAACGCACTGATTTTCAAGAATTATTGGTCATTTCCAACTGATTCTGAAGTTTTTTTTTACTGAATTCAAATTAATTCCCATTATTTATTGAAATAATTGAATCTTCATCAAGGTTATTCTACAAATAATGGGATTTTCCATTATTTAGACCATGATACTTAATTTATTTTATGGATTCTCTGCTAAAACGCAGTGATTCTCAAGAATTATTTGAATTTTCAAGAATTTGGACCATGATTTTCATTGAATCAAAATTGTTTTTGACTATACCGCACTGATTTTCTAGGATTCTTGGCCATTCACAATTGACTCTGAAGAATTATTTGACTAACTTCAAATTAATTCCCATTAATCATTGAATTTATTGATTCTTATTCAAGGTTATTCTATAAATAATGGGATTTTCATTTATTTACACCATGATTCTTAACTTCTTCTATGGATTCTCTGTTATAACGCACTGAATCTCTAGAATTATAGGGATTTTCAAGAATTTGGACCATGATTTTCATTGAATCAAAATGAATTTTGACTATACAGCACTGATTTTCTAGGATTCTTGGTCATTCCCAACTGATTCTGAAATTTTTTTTGACTGAATTCAAATTAATTCCCATGATTCATTGGAATTTTAGATTGTTGGTCACGGATACTCTCTAAATAATGGGATTTTCAATTATTTAATCCAACATTCTTAATATCTTTTATGGATTCTCTGCTATAACGCACTGATTCTCAAGAATTATTGGGATTTTCAAGAATTTGGACCATGATTGTCGTTGAACCAAAATTAATTTTGACTATACAGCACTGATTTTCTAGGATTCTTCGTCATTCCCAACTGATTCTGAAGTTTTTTTTGACTGATTTCAAATTAATTCCCATGATTCATTGGAATTTCAGATTGTTGGTTATGGATACTCTCTAAATAATGGGATTTTCATTTATTTACACCATGATTCTTAACTTCTTCTATGGATTCTCTGTTATAACGCACTGAATCTCTAGAATTATAGGGATTTTCAAGAATTTGGACCATGATTTTCATTGAATCAAAATGAATTTTGACTATACAGCACTGATTTTCTAGGATTCTTGGTCATTCCCAACTGATTCTATAGTTTTTTTTGACTGATTTCAAATTAATTCCCATTAATCATTGAAATTATTGATTCTTGATTAAGGTTATTCTGTAAATAATGGGATTTTAATTTATTGAGACCATGATTCTTAAATTCTTCAATGGATTCTCTGCTATAACGCACTGATTCTCAAGAATTATTGGGATTTTCAAGAATTTGGACCATGATTGTCGTTGAACCAAAATTAATTTTGACTATACAGCACTGATTTTCTAGGATTCTTCGTCATTCCCAACTGATTCTGAAGTTTTTTTTGACTGATTTCAAATTAATTCCCATCATTCTTTGGAATTTTAGATTGTTGGTCACGGATACTCTCTAAATAATGGGATTTTCAATTATTTAGACCATGATTTTAATTGAATCAAAATTGTTTTTGTCAATACCGCACTGATTTTCAAGAATTATTTGGATTTTCAAGCATTTGGACCATGATTCTTAACTTCTTCTATGGATTCTCTGTAATAACGCACTGATTCTCAAAAATTATTGGGATTTTCAAGCATTTGGACCATGATTTTCATTGAATCAAAATGATTTTTGACTATACCGCACTGATTTTCTAGGATTCTATGGATTTTCAAGTATTTGGACCATGTTTTTAATTGAATGAAAATTGTTTTTGACCATACTGCACAGATTTTCAAGAATAATTGGAATTTTCAAGCATTTGGACCAAGATTTTCAATGAATCAAAAATATTCTTGACCGTACTGCACTGATTTTCTAGGATTGTTGGTCATTCCCAACTGATTTTGAAAACTATTGTGACTGAATTCAATTAAAATCCAAAGATTTATTTGAATTTTAGATTGTCGGTAAAAGTTACTTTCAAAATAATGGGATTTTCAATTATTTATACAATTATTCTTAATATCTTTTATGGATTCTCTGCTATAACGCACTGATTTTCAAGAATTATTGGTCATTTCCAACTGATTCTGAAGTTTTTTTTTACTGAATTCAAATTAATTCCCATTATTTATTGAAATAATTGAATCTTCATCAAGGTTATTCTATAAATAATGGGATTTTCCATTATTTAGACCATGATACTTAATTTATTTTATGGATTCTCTGCTAAAACGCAGTGATTCTCAAGAATTATTTGAATTTTCAAGAATTTGGACCATGATTTTCATTGAATCAAAATTGTTTTTGACTATACCGCACTGATTTTCTAGGATTCTTGGCCATTCACAATTGACTCTGAAGAATTATTTGACTAACTTCAAATTAATTCCCATTAATCATTGAATTTATTGATTCTTATTCAAGGTTATTCTATAAATAATGGGATTTTCATTTATTTACACCATGATTCTTAACTTCTTCTATGGATTCTCTGTTATAACGCACTGAATCTCTAGAATTATAGGGATTTTCAAGAATTTGGACCATGATTTTCATTGAATCAAAATGAATTTTGACTATACAGCACTGATTTTCTAGGATTCTTGGTCATTCCCAACTGATTCTGAAATTTTTTTTGACTGAATTCAAATTAATTCCCATGATTCATTGGAATTTTAGATTGTTGGTCACGGATACTCTCTAAATAATGGGATTTTCAATTATTTAATCCAACATTCTTAATATCTTTTATGGATTCTCTGCTATAACGCACTGATTCTCAAGAATTATTGGGATTTTCAAGAATTTGGACCATGATTGTCGTTGAACCAAAATTAATTTTGACTATACAGCACTGATTTTCTAGGATTCTTCGTCATTCCCAACTGATTCTGAAGTTTTTTTTGACTGATTTCAAATTAATTCCCATGATTCATTGGAATTTCAGATTGTTGGTTATGGATACTCTCTAAATAATGGGATTTTCATTTATTTACACCATGATTCTTAACTTCTTCTATGGATTCTCTGTTATAACGCACTGAATCTCTAGAATTATAGGGATTTTCAAGAATTTGGACCATGATTTTCATTGAATCAAAATGAATTTTGACTATACAGCACTGATTTTCTAGGATTCTTGGTCATTCCCAACTGATTCTATAGTTTTTTTTGGCTGATTTCAAATTAATTCCCATTAATCATTGAAATTATTGATTCTTGATTAAGGTTATTCTGTAAATAATGGGATTTTAATTTATTGAGACCATGATTCTTAAATTCTTCTATGGATTCTCTGCTATAACGCACTGATTCTCAAGAATTATTGGGATTTTCAAGAATTTGGACCATGATTGTCGTTGAACCAAAATTAATTTTGACTATACAGCACTGATTTTCTAGGATTCTTCGTCATTCCCAACTGATTCTGAAGTTTTTTTTGACTGATTTCAAATTAATTCCCATGATTCATTGGAATTTCAGATTGTTGGTTATGGATACTCTCTAAATAATGGGATTTTCAATTATTTAATCCATCATTCTTAATATCTTTTATGGATTCTCTGCTAAAACACTCTGATTCTCAAGAATTATTGGGATTTTCAAGCATTTGGACCATGATTTTCATTGAATAAAAATGAATTTTGACTATACACCACTGATTTTCTAGGATTCTTGGTCATTCCTAAATGATTCTGAAGTTTTTTTTGATCGAATTCAAATTAATTCCCATGATTCATTGGAATTTCAGATTGTTGGTTATAGATACTCTCTAAATAATGGGATTTTCAATTATTTTCAATTATTTAATCCAACATTCTTAATATCTTCTATGGATTCTCTGCTATAACGCACTGATTCTCAAGAATTATTGGGATTTTCAAGAATTTGGACCATGATTGTCGTTGAACCAAAATGAATTTTGACTATACAGCACTGATTTTCTAGGATTCTTGGTCATTCCCAACTGATTCTATAATTTTTTTTGACTGAATTCAAATTAATTCCCATGATTCTTTGGAATTTTAGATTGTTGGTCACGGATACTCTCTAAATAATGGGATTTTCAATTATTTAGACCATGATTCTTAATTTCTTTTATGGATTCTCTGTTATAACACACTGATTCTCAAGAATTATTGGGATTATCAAGCATATGGACCATGATTTTCATTGAATCAAAATGAATTTTGTCTATACACCACTGATTTTCTAGGATTCTTGGTCATTCCCAACTGATTCTATAGTTTTTATTGACTGTTTTCAAATTATTTCCCATTAATCATTGAAATTATTGATTCTTCATTAAGGTTATTCTGTAAATAATGGGATTTTAATTTATTGAGACCATGATTCTTAAATTCTTCTATGGTTCTCTGCTATAACGCACTGATTCTCAAGAATTATTGGGATTTTCAAGAATTTGGACCATGATTGTCCTTGAACCAAAATTAATTTTGACTATACAGCACTGATTTTCTAGGATTCTTGGTCATTCCCAACTGATTCTGAAGTTTTTTTTGACTGATTTCAAATTAATTCCCATGATTCATTGGAATTTCAGATTGTTGGTTATGGATACTCTCTAAATAATGGGATTTTCAATTATTTAATCCATCATTCTTCATATCTTTTATGGATTCTCTGTTATAACACACTGATTCTCAAGAATTATTGGTATTTTCAAGCATTTGGACCATGATTTTCATTGAATCAAAATGAATTTTGACTATACAGCACTGATTTTCTTGGATTCTTGGTCATTCCCAACTGATTCTGAAGGTTTTTTTGACTGAATTCAAATTTATTCCCATAAATCATTGAAATTATTGATTCTTCATTAAGGTTATTCTATAAATAATGGGATTTTAATTTATTTAGACCATGATTCTTAAATTCTTCTATGGATTCTCTGCTATAACGCACTGATTCTCAAGAATTATTGGGATTTTCAAGAATTTTGACCATGATTGTCGTTGAACCAAAATGAATTTTGACTATACAGCACTGATTTTCTAGGATTCTTGGTCATTCCCAACTGATTCTATAATTTTTTTTGACTGAATTCAAATTATTTCCCATGATTCTTTGGAATTTTAGATTGTTGGTCACGGATACTCTCTAAATAATGGGATTTTCAATTATTTAGACCATGATTCTTAATTTCTTTTATGGATTCTCTGTTATAACACACTGATTCTCAAGAATTATTGGGATTATCAAGCATATGGACCATGATTTTCATTGAATCAAAATGAATTTTGTCTATACACCACTGATTTTCTAGGATTCTTGGTCATTCCCAACTGATTCTATAGTTTTTTTTGACTGATTTCAAATTATTTCCCATTAATCATTGAAATTATTGATTCTTCATTAAGGTTATTCTGTAAATAATGGGATTTTAATTTATTGAGACCATGATTCTTAAATTCTTCTATGGTTCTCTGCTATAACGCACTGATTCTCAAGAATTATTGGGATTTTCAAGAATTTGGACCATGATTGTCCTTGAACCAAAATTAATTTTGACTATACACCACTGATTTTCTAGGATTCTTGGTCATTCCCAACTGATTCTGAAGTTTTTTTTGACTGATTTCAAATTAATTCCCATGATTCATTGGAATTTCAGATTGTTGGTTATGGATACTCTCTAAATAATGGGATTTTCAATTATTTAATCCATCATTCTTCATATCTTTTATGGATTCTCTGTTATAACACACTGATTCTCAAGAATTATTGGTATTTTCAAGCATTTGGACCATGATTTTCATTGAACCAAAATGAATTTTGACTATACAGCACTGATTTTCTAGGATTCTTGGCCATTCACAATTGACTCTGAAGAATTATTTGACTAACTTCAAATTAATTCCCATTAATCATTGAATTTATTGATTCTTATTCAAGGTTATTCTATAAATAATGGGATTTTCATTTATTTACACCATGATTCTTAACTTCTTCTATGGATTCTCTGTTATAACGCACTGAATCTCTAGAATTATAGGGATTTTCAAGAATTTGGACCATGATTTTCATTGAATCAAAATGAATTTTGACTATACAGCACTGATTTTCTAGGATTCTTGGTCATTCCCAACTGATTCTGAAATTTTTTTTGACTGAATTCAAATTAATTCCCATGATTCATTGGAATTTTAGATTGTTGGTCACGGATACTCTCTAAATAATGGGATTTTCAATTATTTAATCCAACATTCTTAATATCTTTTATGGATTCTCTGCTATAACGCACTGATTCTCAAGAATTATTGGGATTTTCAAGAATTTGGACCATGATTGTCGTTGAACCAAAATTAATTTTGACTATACAGCACTGATTTTCTAGGATTCTTCGTCATTCCCAACTGATTCTGAAGTTTTTTTTGACTGATTTCAAATTAATTCCCATGATTCATTGGAATTTCAGATTGTTGGTTATGGATACTCTCTAAATAATGGGATTTTCATTTATTTACACCATGATTCTTAACTTCTTCTATGGATTCTCTGTTATAACGCACTGAATCTCTAGAATTATAGGGATTTTCAAGAATTTGGACCATGATTTTCATTGAATCAAAATGAATTTTGACTATACAGCACTGATTTTCTAGGATTCTTGGTCATTCCCAACTGATTCTATAGTTTTTTTTGGCTGATTTCAAATTAATTCCCATTAATCATTGAAATTATTGATTCTTGATTAAGGTTATTCTGTAAATAATGGGATTTTAATTTATTGAGACCATGATTCTTAAATTCTTCTATGGATTCTCTGCTATAACGCACTGATTCTCAAGAATTATTGGGATTTTCAAGAATTTGGACCATGATTGTCGTTGAACCAAAATTAATTTTGACTATACAGCACTGATTTTCTAGGATTCTTCGTCATTCCCAACTGATTCTGAAGTTTTTTTTGACTGATTTCAAATTAATTCCCATGATTCATTGGAATTTCAGATTGTTGGTTATGGATACTCTCTAAATAATGGGATTTTCAATTATTTAATCCATCATTCTTAATATCTTTTATGGATTCTCTGCTAAAACACTCTGATTCTCAAGAATTATTGGGATTTTCAAGCATTTGGACCATGATTTTCATTGAATAAAAATGAATTTTGACTATACACCACTGATTTTCTAGGATTCTTGGTCATTCCTAAATGATTCTGAAGTTTTTTTTGATCGAATTCAAATTAATTCCCATGATTCATTGGAATTTCAGATTGTTGGTTATAGATACTCTCTAAATAATGGGATTTTCAATTATTTTCAATTATTTAATCCAACATTCTTAATATCTTCTATGGATTCTCTGCTATAACGCACTGATTCTCAAGAATTATTGGGATTTTCAAGAATTTGGACCATGATTGTCGTTGAACCAAAATGAATTTTGACTATACAGCACTGATTTTCTAGGATTCTTGGTCATTCCCAACTGATTCTATAATTTTTTTTGACTGAATTCAAATTAATTCCCATGATTCTTTGGAATTTTAGATTGTTGGTCACGGATACTCTCTAAATAATGGGATTTTCAATTATTTAGACCATGATTCTTAATTTCTTTTATGGATTCTCTGTTATAACACACTGATTCTCAAGAATTATTGGGATTATCAAGCATATGGACCATGATTTTCATTGAATCAAAATGAATTTTGTCTATACACCACTGATTTTCTAGGATTCTTGGTCATTCCCAACTGATTCTATAGTTTTTTTTGACTGTTTTCAAATTATTTCCCATTAATCATTGAAATTATTGATTCTTCATTAAGGTTATTCTGTAAATAATGGGATTTTAATTTATTGAGACCATGATTCTTAAATTCTTCTATGGTTCTCTGCTATAACGCACTGATTCTCAAGAATTATTGGGATTTTCAAGAATTTGGACCATGATTGTCGTTGAACCAAAATTAATTTTGACTATACAGCACTGATTTTCTAGGATTCTTCGTCATTCCCAACTGATTCTGAAGTTTTTTTTGACTGATTTCAAATTAATTCCCATGATTCATTGGAATTTCAGATTGTTGGTTATGGATACTCTCTAAATAATGGGATTTTCAATTATTTAATCCATCATTCTTAATATCTTTTATGGATTCTCTGCTAAAACACTCTGATTCTCAAGAATTATTGGGATTTTCAAGCATTTGGACCATGATTTTCATTGAATAAAAATGAATTTTGACTATACACCACTGATTTTCTAGGATTCTTGGTCATTCCTAAATGATTCTGAAGTTTTTTTTGATCGAATTCAAATTAATTCCCATGATTCATTGGAATTTCAGATTGTTGGTTATAGATACTCTCTAAATAATGGGATTTTCAATTATTTTCAATTATTTAATCCAACATTCTTAATATCTTCTATGGATTCTCTGCTATAACGCACTGATTCTCAAGAATTATTGGGATTTTCAAGAATTTGGACCATGATTGTCGTTGAACCAAAATGAATTTTGACTATACAGCACTGATTTTCTAGGATTCTTGGTCATTCCCAACTGATTCTATAATTTTTTTTGACTGAATTCAAATTAATTCCCATGATTCTTTGGAATTTTAGATTGTTGGTCACGGATACTCTCTAAATAATGGGATTTTCAATTATTTAGACCATGATTCTTAATTTCTTTTATGGATTCTCTGTTATAACACACTGATTCTCAAGAATTATTGGGATTATCAAGCATATGGACCATGATTTTCATTGAATCAAAATGAATTTTGTCTATACACCACTGATTTTCTAGGATTCTTGGTCATTCCCAACTGATTCTATAGTTTTTTTTGACTGTTTTCAAATTATTTCCCATTAATCATTGAAATTATTGATTCTTCATTAAGGTTATTCTGTAAATAATGGGATTTTAATTTATTGAGACCATGATTCTTAAATTCTTCTATGGTTCTCTGCTATAACGCACTGATTCTCAAGAATTATTGGGATTTTCAAGAATTTGGACCATGATTGTCCTTGAACCAAAATTAATTTTGACTATACAGCACTGATTTTCTAGGATTCTTGGTCATTCCCAACTGATTCTGAAGTTTTTTTTGACTGATTTCAAATTAATTCCCATGATTCATTGGAATTTCAGATTGTTGGTTATGGATACTCTCTAAATAATGGGATTTTCAATTATTTAATCCATCATTCTTCATATCTTTTATGGATTCTCTGTTATAACACACTGATTCTCAAGAATTATTGGTATTTTCAAGCATTTGGACCATGATTTTCATTGAATCAAAATGAATTTTGACTATACAGCACTGATTTTCTTGGATTCTTGGTCATTCCCAACTGATTCTATAGTTTTTTTTGACTGTTTTCAAATTATTTCCCATTAATCATTGAAATTATTGATTCTTCATTAAGGTTATTCTGTAAATAATGGGATTTTAATTTATTGAGACCATGATTCTTAAATTCTTCTATGGTTCTCTGCTATAACGCACTGATTCTCAAGAATTATTGGGATTTTCAAGAATTTTGACCATGATTGTCGTTGAACCAAAATGAATTTTGACTATACAGCACTGATTTTCTAGGATTCTTGGTCATTCCCAACTGATTCTATAATTTTTTTTGACTGAATTCAAATTATTTCCCATGATTCTTTGGAATTTTAGATTGTTGGTCACGGATACTCTCTAAATAATGGGATTTTCAATTATTTAGACCATGATTCTTAATTTCTTTTATGGATTCTCTGTTATAACACACTGATTCTCAAGAATTATTGGGATTATCAAGCATATGGACCATGATTTTCATTGAATCAAAATGAATTTTGTCTATACACCACTGATTTTCTAGGATTCTTGGTCATTCCCAACTGATTCTATAGTTTTTTTTGACTGATTTCAAATTATTTCCCATTAATCATTGAAATTATTGATTCTTCATTAAGGTTATTCTGTAAATAATGGGATTTTAATTTATTGAGACCATGATTCTTAAATTCTTCTATGGTTCTCTGCTATAACGCACTGATTCTCAAGAATTATTGGGATTTTCAAGAATTTGGACCATGATTGTCCTTGAACCAAAATTAATTTTGACTATACACCACTGATTTTCTAGGATTCTTGGTCATTCCCAACTGATTCTGAAGTTTTTTTTGACTGATTTCAAATTAATTCCCATGATTCATTGGAATTTCAGATTGTTGGTTATGGATACTCTCTAAATAATGGGATTTTCAATTATTTAATCCATCATTCTTCATATCTTTTATGGATTCTCTGTTATAACACACTGATTCTCAAGAATTATTGGTATTTTCAAGCATTTGGACCATGATTTTCATTGAATCAAAATGAATTTTGACTATACACCACTGATTTTCTTGGATTCTTGGTCATTCCCAACTGATTCTGAAGGTTTTTTTGACTGAATTCAAATTTATTCCCATAAATCATTGAAATTATTGATTCTTCATTAAGGTTATTCTATAAATAATGGGATTTTAATTTATTTAGACCATGATTCTTAAATTCTTCTATGGATTCTCTGCTATAACGCACTGATTCTCAAGAATTATTGGGATTTTCAAGAATTTTGACCATGATTGTCGTTGAACCAAAATGAATTTTGACTATACAGCACTGATTTTCTAGGATTCTTGGCCATTCACAATTGACTCTGAAGAATTATTTGACTAACTTCAAATTAATTCCCATTAATCATTGAATTTATTGATTCTTATTCAAGGTTATTCTATAAATAATGGGATTTTCATTTATTTACACCATGATTCTTAACTTCTTCTATGGATTCTCTGTTATAACGCACTGAATCTCTAGAATTATAGGGATTTTCAAGAATTTGGACCATGATTTTCATTGAATCAAAATGAATTTTGACTATACAGCACTGATTTTCTAGGATTCTTGGTCATTCCCAACTGATTCTGAAATTTTTTTTGACTGAATTCAAATTAATTCCCATGATTCATTGGAATTTTAGATTGTTGGTCACGGATACTCTCTAAATAATGGGATTTTCAATTATTTAATCCAACATTCTTAATATCTTTTATGGATTCTCTGCTATAACGCACTGATTCTCAAGAATTATTGGGATTTTCAAGAATTTGGACCATGATTGTCGTTGAACCAAAATTAATTTTGACTATACAGCACTGATTTTCTAGGATTCTTCGTCATTCCCAACTGATTCTGAAGTTTTTTTTGACTGATTTCAAATTAATTCCCATGATTCATTGGAATTTCAGATTGTTGGTTATGGATACTCTCTAAATAATGGGATTTTCATTTATTTACACCATGATTCTTAACTTCTTCTATGGATTCTCTGTTATAACGCACTGAATCTCTAGAATTATAGGGATTTTCAAGAATTTGGACCATGATTTTCATTGAATCAAAATGAATTTTGACTATACAGCACTGATTTTCTAGGATTCTTGGTCATTCCCAACTGATTCTATAGTTTTTTTTGACTGATTTCAAATTAATTCCCATTAATCATTGAAATTATTGATTCTTGATTAAGGTTATTCTGTAAATAATGGGATTTTAATTTATTGAGACCATGATTCTTAAATTCTTCTATGGATTCTCTGCTATAACGCACTGATTCTCAAGAATTATTGGGATTTTCAAGAATTTGGACCATGATTGTCGTTGAACCAAAATGAATTTTGACTATACAGCACTGATTTTCTAGGATTCTTGGTCATTCCCAACTGATTCTATAATTTTTTTTGACTGAATTCAAATTAATTCCCATGATTCTTTGGAATTTTAGATTGTTGGTCACGGATACTCTCTAAATAATGGGATTTTCAATTATTTAGACCATGATTCTTAATTTCTTTTATGGATTCTCTGTTATAACACACTGATTCTCAAGAATTATTGGGATTATCAAGCATATGGACCATGATTTTCATTGAATCAAAATGAATTTTGTCTATACACCACTGATTTTCTAGGATTCTTGGTCATTCCCAACTGATTCTATAGTTTTTATTGACTGTTTTCAAATTATTTCCCATTAATCATTGAAATTATTGATTCTTCATTAAGGTTATTCTGTAAATAATGGGATTTTAATTTATTGAGACCATGATTCTTAAATTCTTCTATGGTTCTCTGCTATAACGCACTGATTCTCAAGAATTATTGGGATTTTCAAGAATTTGGACCATGATTGTCGTTGAACCAAAATTAATTTTGACTATACAGCACTGATTTTCTAGGATTCTTCGTCATTCCCAACTGATTCTGAAGTTTTTTTTGACTGATTTCAAATTAATTCCCATGATTCATTGGAATTTCAGATTGTTGGTTATGGATACTCTCTAAATAATGGGATTTTCAATTATTTAATCCATCATTCTTCATATCTTTTATGGATTCTCTGTTATAACACACTGATTCTCAAGAATTATTGGTATTTTCAAGCATTTGGACCATGATTTTCATTGAATCAAAATGAATTTTGACTATACAGCACTGATTTTCTTGGATTCTTGGTCATTCCCAACTGATTCTGAAGGTTTTTTTGACTGAATTCAAATTTATTCCCATAAATCATTGAAATTATTGATTCTTCATTAAGGTTATTCTATAAATAATGGGATTTTAATTTATTTAGACCATGATTCTTAAATTCTTCTATGGATTCTCTGCTATAACGCACTGATTCTCAAGAATTATTGGGATTTTCAAGAATTTTGACCATGATTGTCGTTGAACCAAAATGAATTTTGACTATACAGCACTGATTTTCTAGGATTCTTGGTCATTCCCAACTGATTCTATAATTTTTTTTGACTGAATTCAAATTAATTCCCATGATTCTTTGGAATTTTAGATTGTTGGTCACGGATACTCTCTAAATAATGGGATTTTCAATTATTTAGACCATGATTCTTAATTTCTTTTATGGATTCTCTGTTATAACACACTGATTCTCAAGAATTATTGGGATTATCAAGCATATGGACCATGATTTTCATTGAATCAAAATGAATTTTGTCTATACACCACTGATTTTCTAGGATTCTTGGTCATTCCCAACTGATTCTATAGTTTTTTTTGACTGTTTTCAAATTATTTCCCATTAATCATTGAAATTATTGATTCTTCATTAAGGTTATTCTGTAAATAATGGGATTTTAATTTATTGAGACCATGATTCTTAAATTCTTCTATGGTTCTCTGCTATAACGCACTGATTCTCAAGAATTATTGGGATTTTCAAGAATTTGGACCATGATTGTCCTTGAACCAAAATTAATTTTGACTATACAGCACTGATTTTCTAGGATTCTTGGTCATTCCCAACTGATTCTGAAGTTTTTTTTGACTGATTTCAAATTAATTCCCATGATTCATTGGAATTTCAGATTGTTGGTTATGGATACTCTCTAAATAATGGGATTTTCAATTATTTAATCCATCATTCTTCATATCTTTTATGGATTCTCTGTTATAACACACTGATTCTCAAGAATTATTGGTATTTTCAAGCATTTGGACCATGATTTTCATTGAATCAAAATGAATTTTGACTATACAGCACTGATTTTCTTGGATTCTTGGTCATTCCCAACTGATTCTGAAGGTTTTTTTGACTGAATTCAAATTTATTCCCATAAATCATTGAAATTATTGATTCTTCATTAAGGTTATTCTATAAATAAGGGGATTTTAATTTATTTAGACCATGATTCTTAAATTCTTCTATGGATTCTCTGCTATAACGCACTGATTCTCAAGAATTATTGGGATTTTCAAGAATTTTGACCATGATTGTCGTTGAACCAAAATGAATTTTGACTATACAGCACTGATTTTCTAGGATTCTTGGTCATTCCCAACTGATTCTATAATTTTTTTTGACTGAATTCAAATTATTTCCCATGATTCTTTGGAATTTTAGATTGTTGGTCACGGATACTCTCTAAATAATGGGATTTTCAATTATTTAGACCATGATTCTTAATTTCTTTTATGGATTCTCTGTTATAACACACTGATTCTCAAGAATTATTGGGATTATCAAGCATATGGACCATGATTTTCATTGAATCAAAATGAATTTTGTCTATACACCACTGATTTTCTAGGATTCTTGGTCATTCCCAACTGATTCTATAGTTTTTTTTGACTGATTTCAAATTATTTCCCATTAATCATTGAAATTATTGATTCTTCATTAAGGTTATTCTGTAAATAATGGGATTTTAATTTATTGAGACCATGATTCTTAAATTCTTCTATGGTTCTCTGCTATAACGCACTGATTCTCAAGAATTATTGGGATTTTCAAGAATTTGGACCATGATTGTCCTTGAACCAAAATTAATTTTGACTATACACCACTGATTTTCTAGGATTCTTGGTCATTCCCAACTGATTCTGAAGTTTTTTTTGACTGATTTCAAATTAATTCCCATGATTCATTGGAATTTCAGATTGTTGGTTATGGATACTCTCTAAATAATGGGATTTTCAATTATTTAATCCATCATTCTTCATATCTTTTATGGATTCTCTGTTATAACACACTGATTCTCAAGAATTATTGGTATTTTCAAGCATTTGGACCATGATTTTCATTGAATCAAAATGAATTTTGACTATACACCACTGATTTTCTTGGATTCTTGGTCATTCCCAACTGATTCTGAAGGTTTTTTTGACTGAATTCAAATTTATTCCCATAAATCATTGAAATTATTGATTCTTCATTAAGGTTATTCTATAAATAATGGGATTTTAATTTATTTAGACCATGATTCTTAAATTCTTCTATGGATTCTCTGCTATAACGCACTGATTCTCAAGAATTATTGGGATTTTCAAGAATTTTGACCATGATTGTCGTTGAACCAAAATGAATTTTGACTATACAGCACTGATTTTCTAGGATTCTTGGCCATTCACAATTGACTCTGAAGAATTATTTGACTAACTTCAAATTAATTCCCATTAATCATTGAATTTATTGATTCTTATTCAAGGTTATTCTATAAATAATGGGATTTTCATTTATTTACACCATGATTCTTAACTTCTTCTATGGATTCTCTGTTATAACGCACTGAATCTCTAGAATTATAGGGATTTTCAAGAATTTGGACCATGATTTTCATTGAATCAAAATGAATTTTGACTATACAGCACTGATTTTCTAGGATTCTTGGTCATTCCCAACTGATTCTGAAATTTTTTTTGACTGAATTCAAATTAATTCCCATGATTCATTGGAATTTTAGATTGTTGGTCACGGATACTCTCTAAATAATGGGATTTTCAATTATTTAATCCAACATTCTTAATATCTTTTATGGATTCTCTGCTATAACGCACTGATTCTCAAGAATTATTGGGATTTTCAAGAATTTGGACCATGATTGTCGTTGAACCAAAATTAATTTTGACTATACAGCACTGATTTTCTAGGATTCTTCGTCATTCCCAACTGATTCTGAAGTTTTTTTTGACTGATTTCAAATTAATTCCCATGATTCATTGGAATTTCAGATTGTTGGTTATGGATACTCTCTAAATAATGGGATTTTCATTTATTTACACCATGATTCTTAACTTCTTCTATGGATTCTCTGTTATAACGCACTGAATCTCTAGAATTATAGGGATTTTCAAGAATTTGGACCATGATTTTCATTGAATCAAAATGAATTTTGACTATACAGCACTGATTTTCTAGGATTCTTGGTCATTCCCAACTGATTCTATAGTTTTTTTTGACTGATTTCAAATTAATTCCCATTAATCATTGAAATTATTGATTCTTGATTAAGGTTATTCTGTAAATAATGGGATTTTAATTTATTGAGACCATGATTCTTAAATTCTTCTATGGATTCTCTGCTATAACGCACTGATTCTCAAGAATTATTGGGATTTTCAAGAATTTGGACCATGATTGTCGTTGAACCAAAATTAATTTTGACTATACAGCACTGATTTTCTAGGATTCTTCGTCATTCCCAACTGATTCTGAAGTTTTTTTTGACTGATTTCAAATTAATTCCCATGATTCATTGGAATTTCAGATTGTTGGTTATGGATACTCTCTAAATAATGGGATTTTCAATTATTTAATCCATCATTCTTAATATCTTTTATGGATTCTCTGCTAAAACACTCTGATTCTCAAGAATTATTGGGATTTTCAAGCATTTGGACCATGATTTTCATTGAATAAAAATGAATTTTGACTATACACCACTGATTTTCTAGGATTCTTGGTCATTCCTAAATGATTCTGAAGTTTTTTTTGATCGAATTCAAATTAATTCCCATGATTCATTGGAATTTCAGATTGTTGGTTATAGATACTCTCTAAATAATGGGATTTTCAATTATTTTCAATTATTTAATCCAACATTCTTAATATCTTCTATGGATTCTCTGCTATAACGCACTGATTCTCAAGAATTATTGGGATTTTCAAGAATTTGGACCATGATTGTCGTTGAACCAAAATGAATTTTGACTATACAGCACTGATTTTCTAGGATTCTTGGTCATTCCCAACTGATTCTATAATTTTTTTTGACTGAATTCAAATTAATTCCCATGATTCTTTGGAATTTTAGATTGTTGGTCACGGATACTCTCTAAATAATGGGATTTTCAATTATTTAGACCATGATTCTTAATTTCTTTTATGGATTCTCTGTTATAACACACTGATTCTCAAGAATTATTGGGATTATCAAGCATATGGACCATGATTTTCATTGAATCAAAATGAATTTTGTCTATACACCACTGATTTTCTAGGATTCTTGGTCATTCCCAACTGATTCTATAATTTTTTTTGACTGAATTCAAATTATTTCCCATGATTCTTTGGAATTTTAGATTGTTGGTCACGGATACTCTCTAAATAATGGGATTTTCAATTATTTAGACCATGATTCTTAATTTCTTTTATGGATTCTCTGTTATAACACACTGATTCTCAAGAATTATTGGGATTATCAAGCATATGGACCATGATTTTCATTGAATCAAAATGAATTTTGTCTATACACCACTGATTTTCTAGGATTCTTGGTCATTCCCAACTGATTCTATAGTTTTTTTTGACTGATTTCAAATTATTTCCCATTAATCATTGAAATTATTGATTCTTCATTAAGGTTATTCTGTAAATAATGGGATTTTAATTTATTGAGACCATGATTCTTAAATTCTTCTATGGTTCTCTGCTATAACGCACTGATTCTCAAGAATTATTGGGATTTTCAAGAATTTGGACCATGATTGTCCTTGAACCAAAATTAATTTTGACTATACACCACTGATTTTCTAGGATTCTTGGTCATTCCCAACTGATTCTGAAGTTTTTTTTGACTGATTTCAAATTAATTCCCATGATTCATTGGAATTTCAGATTGTTGGTTATGGATACTCTCTAAATAATGGGATTTTCAATTATTTAATCCATCATTCTTCATATCTTTTATGGATTCTCTGTTATAACACACTGATTCTCAAGAATTATTGGTATTTTCAAGCATTTGGACCATGATTTTCATTGAATCAAAATGAATTTTGACTATACACCACTGATTTTCTTGGATTCTTGGTCATTCCCAACTGATTCTGAAGGTTTTTTTGACTGAATTCAAATTTATTCCCATAAATCATTGAAATTATTGATTCTTCATTAAGGTTATTCTATAAATAATGGGATTTTAATTTATTTAGACCATGATTCTTAAATTCTTCTATGGATTCTCTGCTATAACGCACTGATTCTCAAGAATTATTGGGATTTTCAAGAATTTGGACCATGATTGTCGTTGAACCAAAATTAATTTTGACTATACAGCACTGATTTTCTAGGATTCTTCGTCATTCCCAACTGATTCTGAAGTTTTTTTTGACTGATTTCAAATTATTTCCCATTAATCATTGAAATTATTGATTCTTCATTAAGGTTATTCTGTAAATAATGGGATTTTAATTTATTGAGACCATGATTCTTAAATTCTTCTATGGTTCTCTGCTATAACGCACTGATTCTCAAGAATTATTGGGATTTTCAAGAATTTGGACCATGATTGTCCTTGAACCAAAATTAATTTTGACTATACAGCACTGATTTTCTACGATTCATGGTCATTCCCAACTGATTCTGAAGTTTTTTTTGACTGATTTCAAATTAATTCCCATGATTCATTGGAATTTCAGATTGTTGGTTATGGATACTCTCTAAATAATGGGATTTTCAATTATTTAATCCATCATTCTTCATATCTTTTATGGATTCTCTGTTATAACACACTGATTCTCAAGAATTATTGGTATTTTCAAGCATTTGGACCATGATTTTCATTGAATCAAAATGAATTTTGACTATACACCACTGATTTTCTTGGATTCTTGGTCATTCCCAACTGATTCTGAAGGTTTTTTTGACTGAATTCAAATTTATTCCCATAAATCATTGAAATTATTGATTCTTCATTAAGGTTATTCTATAAATAATGGGATTTTAATTTATTTAGACCATGATTCTTAAATTCTTCTATGGATTCTCTGCTATAACGCACTGATTCTCAAGAATTATTGGGATTTTCAAGAATTTTGACCATGATTGTCGTTGAACCAAAATGAATTTTGACTATACAGCACTGATTTTCTAGGATTCTTGGTCATTCCCAACTGATTCTATAATTTTTTTTGACTGAATTCAAATTATTTCCCATGATTCTTTGGAATTTTAGATTGTTGGTCACGGATACTCTCTAAATAATGGGATTTTCAATTATTTAGACCATGATTCTTAATTTCTTTTATGGATTCTCTGTTATAACACACTGATTCTCAAGAATTATTGGGATTATCAAGCATATGGACCATGATTTTCATTGAATCAAAATGAATTTTGTCTATACACCACTGATTTTCTAGGATTCTTGGTCATTCCCAACTGATTCTATAGTTTTTTTTGACTGATTTCAAATTATTTCCCATTAATCATTGAAATTATTGATTCTTCATTAAGGTTATTCTGTAAATAATGGGATTTTAATTTATTGAGACCATGATTCTTAAATTCTTCTATGGTTCTCTGCTATAACGCACTGATTCTCAAGAATTATTGGGATTTTCAAGAATTTGGACCATGATTGTCCTTGAACCAAAATTAATTTTGACTATACACCACTGATTTTCTAGGATTCTTGGTCATTCCCAACTGATTCTGAAGTTTTTTTTGACTGATTTCAAATTAATTCCCATGATTCATTGGAATTTCAGATTGTTGGTTATGGATACTCTCTAAATAATGGGATTTTCAATTATTTAATCCATCATTCTTCATATCTTTTATGGATTCTCTGTTATAACACACTGATTCTCAAGAATTATTGGTATTTTCAAGCATTTGGACCATGATTTTCATTGAATCAAAATGAATTTTGACTATACACCACTGATTTTCTTGGATTCTTGGTCATTCCCAACTGATTCTGAAGGTTTTTTTGACTGAATTCAAATTTATTCCCATAAATCATTGAAATTATTGATTCTTCATTAAGGTTATTCTATAAATAATGGGATTTTAATTTATTTAGACCATGATTCTTAAATTCTTCTATGGATTCTCTGCTATAACGCACTGATTCTCAAGAATTATTGGGATTTTCAAGAATTTGGACCATGATTGTCGTTGAACCAAAATTAATTTTGACTATACAGCACTGATTTTCTAGGATTCTTCGTCATTCCCAACTGATTCTGAAGTTTTTTTTGACTGATTTCAAATTAATTCCCATGATTCATTGGAATTTCAGATTGTTGGTTATGGATACTCTCTAAATAATGGGATTTTCATTTATTTACACCATGATTCTTAACTTCTTCTATGGATTCTCTGTTATAACGCACTGAATCTCTAGAATTATAGGGATTTTCAAGAATTTGGACCATGATTTTCATTGAATCAAAATGAATTTTGACTATACAGCACTGATTTTCTAGGATTCTTGGTCATTCCCAACTGATTCTGAAATTTTTTTTGACTGAATTCAAATTAATTCCCATGATTCATTGGAATTTTAGATTGTTGGTCACGGATACTCTCTAAATAATGGGATTTTCAATTATTTAATCCAACATTCTTAATATCTTTTATGGATTCTCTGCTATAACGCACTGATTCTCAAGAATTATTGGGATTTTCAAGAATTTGGACCATGATTGTCGTTGAACCAAAATTAATTTTGACTATACAGCACTGATTTTCTAGGATTCTTCGTCATTCCCAACTGATTCTGAAGTTTTTTTTGACTGATTTCAAATTAATTCCCATGATTCATTGGAATTTCAGATTGTTGGTTATGGATACTCTCTAAATAATGGGATTTTCAATTATTTAGACCATGATTATTAATTTCTTTTATGGATTCTCTGTTATAACACACTGATTCTCAAGAATTATTGGGATTATCAAGCATATGGACCATGATTTTCATTGAATCAAAATGAATTTTGTCTATACACCACTGATTTTCTAGGATTCTTGGTCATTCCCAACTGATTCTATAGTTTTTTTTGACTGATTTCAAATTAATTCCCATTAATCATTGAAATTATTGATTCTTGATTAAGGTTATTCTGTAAATAATGGGATTTTTATTTATTGAGACCATGATTCTTAAATTCTTCTATGGATTCTCTGCTATAACGCACTGATTCTCAAGAATTATTGGGATTTTCAAGAATTTGGACCATGATTGTCGTTGAACCAAAATTAATTTTGACTATACAGCACTGATTTTCTAGGATTCTTCGTCATTCCCAACTGATTCTGAAGTTTTTTTTGACTGATTTCGAATTAATTCCCATGATTCATTGGAATTTCAGATTGTTGGTTATGGATACTCTCTAAATAATGGGATTTTCAATTATTTAATCCATCATTCTTAATATCTTTTATGGATTCTCTGCTAAAACACTCTGATTCTCAAGAATTATTGGGATTTTCAAGCATTTGGACCATGAATTTCATTGAATCAAAACGAATTTTGTCTATACACCACTGATTTTCTAGGATTCATGGTCATTCCCAACTGATTCTGAAGTTTTTTTTGACTGAATTCAAATTTATTCCCATTAATCATTGAAATTATTGATTCTTCATTAAGGTTATTCTATAAATAATGGGATTTTAATTTATTTAGACTATGATTCTTAAATTCTTCTAGGGAGTCTCTGCTAAAACCCTCTGATTCTCAAGAATTATTGGGATTTTCAAGCATTTGGACCATGATTTTCATTGAATCAAAATGAATTTTGTCTATACACCACTGATTTTCTAGGATTCTTGGTCATTCCCAACTGATTCTATAATTTTTTTTGACTGAATTCAAATTAATTCCCATGGTTCGTTGGAATTTTAGATTGTTGTTCACGGATACTCTCTAAATAATGGGACTTTCAATTATTTAGACCATGATTCTTAATTTCTTTTATGGATTCTCTGTTATAACACATTGATTCTCAAGAATTATTGGGATTTTCAAGCATTTGGACCATGATTTTCATTGAATCAAAATGATTTTTGACTATACCGCACTGATTTTCTAGGATTCTATGGATTTTCAAGTATTTGGACCATGTTTTTAATTGAATGAAAATTGTTTTTGACCATACTGCACAGATTTTCAAGAATAATTGGAATTTTCAAGCATTTGGACCAAGATTTTCAATGAATCAAAAATATTCTTGACCGTACTGCACTGATTTTCTAGGATTGTTGGTCATTCCCAACTGATTTTGAAAACTATTGTGACTGAATTCAATTAAAATCCAAAGATTTATTTGAATTTTAGATTGTCGGTAAAAGTTACTTTCAAAATAATGGGATTTTCAATTATTTATACAATTATTCTTAATATCTTTTATGGATTCTCTGCTATAACGCACTGATTTTCAAGAATTATTGGTCATTTCCAACTGATTCTGAAGTTTTTTTTTACTGAATTCAAATTAATTCCCATTATTCATTGAAATAATTGAATCTTCATCAAGGTTATTCTATAAATAATGGGATTTTCCATTATTTAGACCATGATACTTAATTTATTTTATGGATTCTCTGCTAAAACGCAGTGATTCTCAAGAATTATTTGAATTTTCAAGAATTTGGACCATGATTTTCATTGAATCAAAATTGTTTTTGACTATACCGCACTGATTTTCTAGGATTCTTGGTCATTCCCAACTGATTCTGAAGGTTTTTTTGACTGAATTCAAATTAATTCCCATTAATCATTGAATTTATTGATTCTTATTCAAGGTTATTCTATAAATAATGGGATTTTCATTTATTTACACCATGATTCTTAACTTCTTCTATGGATTCTCTGTTATAACGCACTGAATCTCTAGAATTATAGGGATTTTCAAGAATTTGGACCATGATTTTCATTGAATCAAAATGAATTTTGACTATACACCACTGATTTTCTTGGATTCTTGGTCATTCCCAACTGATTCTGAAGGTTTTTTTGACTGAATTCAAATTTATTCCCATAAATCATTGAAATTATTGATTCTTCATTAAGGTTATTCTATAAATAATGGGATTTTAATTTATTTAGACCATGATTCTTAAATTCTTCTATGGATTCTCTGCTATAACGCACTTATTCTCAAGAATTATTGGGATTTTCAAGAATTTTGACCATGATTGTCGTTGAACCAAAATGAATTTTGACTATACAGCACTGATTTTCTAGGATTCTTGGTCATTCCCAACTGATTCTATAATTTTTTTTGACTGAATTCAAATTATTTCCCATGATTCTTTGGAATTTTAGATTGTTGGTCACGGATACTCTCTAAATAATGGGATTTTCAATTATTTAGACCATGATTCTTAATTTCTTTTATGGATTCTCTGTTATAACACACTGATCCTCAAGAATTATTGGGATTTTCAAGAATTTGGACCATGATTGTCGTTGAACCAAAATGAATTTTGACTATACAGCACTGATTTTCTAGGATTCTTGGTCATTCCCAACTGATTCTATAATTTTTTTTGACTGAATTCAAATTAATTCCCATGATTCTTTGGAATTTTAGATTGTTGGTCACGGATACTCTCTAAATAATGGGATTTTCAATTATTTAGACCATGATTCTTAATTTCTTTTATGGATTCTCTGTTATAACACACTGATTCTCAAGAATTATTGGGATTATCAAGCATTTGGACCATGATTTTCATTGAATAAAAATGAATTTTGACTATACACCACTGATTTTCTAGGATTCTTGGTCATTCCTAAATGATTCTGAAGTTTTTTTTGACCGAATTCAAATTAATTCCCATGATTCATTGGAATTTCAGATTGTTGGTTATAGATACTCTCTAAATAATGGGATTTTCAATTATTTTCAATTATTTAATCCAACATTCTTAATATCTTCTATGGATTCTCTGCTATAACGCACTGATTCTCAAGAATTATTGGGATTTTCAAGAATTTGGACCATGATTGTCGTTGAACCAAAATGAATTTTGACTATACAGCACTGATTTTCTAGGATTCTTGGTCATTCCCAACTGATTCTATAATTTTTTTTGACTGAATTCAAATTAATTCCCATGATTCTTTGGAATTTTAGATTGTTGGTCACGGATACTCTCTAAATAATGGGATTTTCAATTTTTTAGACCATGATTCTTAATTTCTTTTATGGATTCTCTGTTATAACACACTGATTCTCAAGAATTATTGGGATTATCAAGCATTTGGACCATGATTTTCATTGAATCAAAATGAATTTTGTCTATACACCACTGATTTTCTAGGATTCTTGGTCATTCCCAACTGATTCTAAAGTTTTTTTTGACTGATTTCAAATTATTTCCCATTAATCATTGAAATTATTGATTCTTCATTAAGGTTATTCTGTAAATAATGGGATTTTAATTTATTGAGACCATGATTCTTAAATTCTTCTATGGTTCTCTGCTATAACGCACTGATTCTCAAGAATTATTGGGATTTTCAAGAATTTGGACCATGATTGTCGTTGAACCAAAATTAATTTTGACTATACAGCACTGATTTTCTAGGATTCTTGGTCATTCCCAACTGATTCTGAAGTTTTTTTTGATTGATTTCAAATTAATTCCCATGATTCATTGGAATTTCAGATTGTTGGTTATGGATACTCTCTAAATAATGGGATTTTCAATTATTTAATCCATCATTCTTCATATCTTTTATGGATTCTCTGTTATAACACACTGATTCTCAAGAATTATTGGTATTTTCAAGCATTTGGACCATGATTTTCATTGAATCAAAATGAATTTTGACTATACACCACTGATTTTCTTGGATTCTTGGTCATTCCCAACTGATTCTGAAGGTTTTTTTGACTGAATTCAAATTTATTCCCATAAATCATTGAAATTATTGATTCTTCATTAAGGTTATTCTATAAATAATGGGATTTTAATTTATTTAGACCATGATTCTTAAATTCTTCTATGGATTCTCTGCTATAACGCACTGATTCTCAAGAATTATTGGGATTTTCAAGAATTTTGACCATGATTGTCGTTGAACCAAAATGAATTTTGACTATACAGCACTGATTTTCTAGGATTCTTGGTCATTCCCAACTGATTCTATAATTTTTTTTGACTGAATTCAAATTAATTCCCATGATTCTTTGGAATTTTAGATTGTTGGTCACGGATACTCTCTAAATAATGGGATTTTCAATTATTTAGACCATGATTCTTAATTTCTTTTATGGATTCTCTGTTATAACACACTGATTCTCAAGAATTATTGGGATTTTCAAGCATTTGGACCATGATTTTCATTGAATAAAAATGAATTTTGACTATACACCACTGATTTTCTAGGATTCTTGGTCATTCCTAAATGCACCTGAAGTTTTTTTTGACCGAATTCAAATTAATTCCCATGATTCATTGGAATTTCAGATTGTTGGTTATAGATACTCTCTAAATAATGGGATTTTCAATTATTTTCAATTATTTAATCCAACATTCTTAATATCTTCTATGGATTCTCTGCTATAACGCACTGATTCTCAAGAATTATTGGGATTTTCAAGAATTTGGACCATGATTGTCGTTGAACCAAAATGAATTTTGACTATACAGCACTGATTTTCTAGGATTCTTGGTCATTCCCAACTGATTCTATAATTTTTTTTGACTGAATTCAAATTAATTCCCATGATTCTTTGGAATTTTAGATTGTTGGTCACGGATACTCTCTAAATAATGGGATTTTCAATTATTTAGACCATGATTCTTAATTTCTTTTATGGATTCTCTGTTATAACACACTGATTCTCAAGAATTATTGGGATTTTCAAGAATTTGGACCATGATTGTCGTTGAACCAAAATTAATTTTGACTATACAGCACTGATTTTCTAGGATTCTTGGTCATTCCCAACTGATTCTATAATTTTTTTTGACTGAATTCAAATTAATTCCCATGATTCTTTGGAATTTTAGATTGTTGGTCACGGATACTCTCTAAATAATGGGATTTTCAATTATTTAGACCATGATTCTTAATTTCTTTTATGGATTCTCTGTTATAACACACTGATTCTCAAGAATTATTGGGATTTTCAAGAATTTGGACCATGATTGTCGTTGAACCAAAATTAATTTTGACTATACAGCACTGATTTTCTAGGATTCTTGGTCATTCCCAACTGATTCTATAATTTTTTTTGACTGAATACAAATTAATTCCCATGATTCTTTGGCATTTTAGATTGTTGGTCACGGATACTCTCTAAATAATGGGATTTTCAATTATTTAGACCATGATTCTTAATTTCTTTTATGGATTCTCTGTTATAACACACTGATTCTCAAGAATTATTGGGATTATCAAGCATTTGGACCATGATTTTCATTGAATCAAAATGAATTTTGTCTATACACCACAGATTTTCTAGGATTCTTGGTCATTCCCAACTGATTCTAAAGTTTTTTTTGACTGATTTCAAATTATTTCCCATTAATCATTGAAATTATTGATTCTTCATTAAGGTTATTCTGTAAATAATGGGATTTTAATTTATTGAGACCATGATTCTTAAATTCTTCTATGGACTCTCTGCTATAACGCACTGATTCTCAAGAATTATTGGGATTTTCAAGAATTTGAATCATGATTGTCGTTGAACCAAAATTAATTTTGACTATACAGCACTGATTTTCTAGGATTCTTGGTCATTCCCAACTGATTCTAAAGTTTTTTTTGACTGATTTCAAATTAATTCCCATTAATCATTGAAATTATTGATTCTTCATTAAGGTTATTCTGTAAATAATGGGATTTTAATTTATTGAGACCATGATTCTTAAATTCTTCTATGGTTCTCTGCTATAACGCACTGATTCTCAAGAATTATTGGGATTTTCAAGAATTTGGACCATGATTGTCGTTGAACCAAAATTAATTTTGACTATACACCACTGATTTTCTAGGATTCTTGGTCAATCCCAACTGATTCTGAACTTTTTTTTTGACTGATTTCAAATTAATTCCCATGATTCATTGGAATTTCAGATTGTTGGTTATGGATACTCTCTAAATAATGGGATTTTCAATTATTTAATCCATCATTCTTCATATCTTTTATGGATTCTCTGTTATAACACACTGATTCTCAAGAATTATTGGGATTTTCAAGCATTTGGACCATGATTTTCATTGAATCAAAATGAATTTTGACTATACACCACTGATTTTCTTGGATTCTTGGTCATTACCAACTGATTCTGAAGTTTTTTTTGACTGAATTCAAATTTATTCCCATAAATCATTGAAATTAATTATTCTTCATTAAGGTTATTCTATAAATAATGGGATTTTAATTTATTTAGACCATGATTCTTAAATTCTTCTATGGATTCTCTGCTATAACGCACTGATTCTCAAGAATTATTGGGATTTTCAAGAATTTTGACCATGATTGTCGTTGAACCAAAATGAATTTTGACTATACAGCACTGATTTTCTAGGATTCTTGGTCATTCCCAACTGATTCTATAATTTTTTTTGTCTGAATTCAAATTAATTCCCATGATTCTTTGGAATTTTAGATTGTTGGTCACGGATACTCTCTAAATAATGGGATTTTCAATTATTTAGACCATGATTCTTAATTTCTTTTATGGATACTCTGTTATAACACACTGATTCTCAAGAATTATTGGGATTATCAAGAATTTGGACCATGATTGTCGTTTAACCAAAATTAATTTTGACTATACAGCACTGATTTTCTAGGATTCTTGGTCATTCCCAACTGATTCTAAAGTTTTTTTTGACTGATTTCAAATTAATTCCCATTAATCATTGAAATTATTGATTCTTCATTAAGGTTATTCTGTAAATAATGGGATTTTAATTTATTGAGACCATGATTCTTAAATTCTTCTATGGTTCTCTGCTATAACGCACTGATTCTCAAGAATTATTGGGATTTTCAAGAATTTGGACCATGATTGTCGTTGAACCAAAATTAATTTTGACTATACACCACTGATTTTCTAGGATTCTTGGTCAATCCCAACTGATTCTGAACTTTTTTTTTGACTGATTTCAAATTAATTCCCATGATTCATTGGAATTTCAGATTGTTGGTTATGGATACTCTCTAAATAATGGGATTTTCAATTATTTAATCCATCATTCTTCATATCTTTTATGGATTCTCTGTTATAACACACTGATTCTCAAGAATTATTGGGATTTTCAAGCATTTGGACCATGATTTTCATTGAATTAAAATGAATTTTGACTATACACCACTGATTTTCTTGGATTCTTGGTCATTACCAACTGATTCTGAAGTTTTTTTTGACTGAATTCAAATTTATTCCCATAAATCATTGAAATTATTGATTCTTCATTAAGGTTATTCTATAAATAATGGGATTTTAATTTATTTAGACCATGATTCTTAATTTCTTTTATGGATTCTCTGTTATAACACACTGATTCTCAAGAATTATTGGGATTTTCAAGAATTTGGACCATGATTGTCGTTGAACCAAAATTAATTTTGACTATACAGCACTGATTTTCTAGGATTCTTGGTCATTCCCAACTGATTCTATAATTTTTTTTGACTGAATACAAATTAATTCCCATGATTCTTTGGCATTTTAGATTGTTGGTCACGGATACTCTCTAAATAATGGGATTTTCAATTATTTAGACCATGATTCTTAATTTCTTTTATGGATTCTCTGTTATAACACACTGATTCTCAAGAATTATTGGGATTTTCAAGAATTTGGACCATGATTGTCGTTGAACCAAAATTAATTTTGACTATACAGCACTGATTTTCTAGGATTCTTGGTCATTCCCAACTGATTCTATAATTTTTTTTGACTGAATACAAATTAATTCCCATGATTCTTTGGAATTTTAGATTGTTGGTCACGGATACTCTCTAAATAATGGGATTTTCAATTATTTAGACCATGATTCTTAATTTCTTTTATGGGTTCTCTGTTATAACACACTGATTCTCAAGAATTATTGGGATTGTCAAGCATTTGGACCATGATTTTCATTGAATCAAAATGAATTTTGTCTATACACCACTGATTTTCTAGGATTCTTGGTCATTCCCAACTGATTCTAAAGTTTTTTTTGACTGATTTCAAATTAATTCCCATTAATCATTGAAATTATTGATTCTTCATTAAGGTTATTCTGTAAATAATGGGATTTTAATTTATTGAGACCATGATTCTTAAATTCTTCTATGGATTCTCTGCTATAACGCACTGATTCTCAAGAATTATTGGGATTTTCAAGAATTTGGACAATGATTGTCGTTGAACCAAAATTAATTTTGACTATACAGCACTGATTTTCTAGGATTCTTGGTCAATCCCAACTGATTCTGAACTTTTTTTTTGACTGATTTCAAATTAATTCCCATGATTCATTGGAATTTCAGATTGTTGGTTATGGATACTCTCTAAATAATGGGATTTTCAATTATTTAATCCATCATTCTTCATATCTTTTATGGATTCTCTGTTATAACACACTGATTCTCAAGAATTATTGGGATTTTCAAGCATTTGGACCATGATTTTCATTGAATCAAAATGAATTTTGACTATACACCACTGATTTTCTTGGATTCTTGGTCATTCCCAACTGATTCTGAAGTTTTTTTTGACTGAATTCAAATTTATTCCCATAAATCATTGAAATTATTGATTCTTCATTAAGGTTATTCTATAAATAATGGGATTTTAATTTATTTAGACCATGATTCTTAAATTCTTCTATGGATTCTATGCTATAACGCACTGATTCTCAAGAATTATTGGGATTTTCAAGAATTTGGACCATGATTGTCGTTGAACCAAAATGAATTTTGACTATACAGCACTGATTTTCTAGGATTCTTGGTCATTCCCAACTGATTCTATAATTTTTTTTTGACTGAATTTAAATTAATTCCCATGATTCTTTGGAATTTTAGATTGTTGGTCACGGATACTCTCTAAATAATGGGATTTTCAATTATTTAGACCATGATTCTTAATTTCTTTTATGGATTCTCTGTTATAACACACTGATTCTCAAGAATTATTGGGATTTTCAAGAATTTGGACCATGATTGTCGTTGAACCAAAATTAATTTTGACTATACAGCACTGATTTTCTAGGATTCTTGGTCATTCCCAACTGATTCTATAATTTTTTTTGACTGAATACAAATTAATTCCCATGATTCTTTGGCATTTTAGATTGTTGGTCACGGATACTCTCTAAATAATGGGATTTTCAATTATTTAGACCATGATTCTTAATTTCTTTTATGGATTCTCTGTTATAACACACTGATTCTCAAGAATTATTGGGATTATCAAGCATTTGGACCATGATTTTCATTGAATCAAAATGAATTTTGTCTATACACCACAGATTTTCTAGGATTCTTGGTCATTCCCAACTGATTCTAAAGTTTTTTTTGACTGATTTCAAATTATTTCCCATTAATCATTGAAATTATTGATTCTTCATTAAGGTTATTCTGTAAATAATGGGATTTTAATTTATTGAGACCATGATTCTTAAATTCTTCTATGGACTCTCTGCTATAACGCACTGATTCTCAAGAATTATTGGGATTTTCAAGAATTTGAATCATGATTGTCGTTGAACCAAAATTAATTTTGACTATACAGCACTGATTTTCTAGGATTCTTGGTCATTCCCAACTGATTCTAAAGTTTTTTTTGACTGATTTCAAATTAATTCCCATTAATCATTGAAATTATTGATTCTTCATTAAGGTTATTCTGTAAATAATGGGATTTTAATTTATTGAGACCATGATTCTTAAATTCTTCTATGGTTCTCTGCTATAACGCACTGATTCTCAAGAATTATTGGGATTTTCAAGAATTTGGACCATGATTGTCGTTGAACCAAAATTAATTTTGACTATACAGCACTGATTTTCTAGGATTCTTGGTCAATCCCAACTGATTCTGAACTTTTTTTTTGACTGATTTCAAATTAATTCCCATGATTCATTGGAATTTCAGATTGTTGGTTATGGATACTCTCTAAATAATGGGATTTTCAATTATTTAATCCATCATTCTTCATATCTTTTATGGATTCTCTGTTATAACACACTGATTCTCAAGAATTATTGGGATTTTCAAGCATTTGGACCATGATTTTCATTGAATCAAAATGAATTTTGACTATACACCACTGATTTTCTTGGATTCTTGGTCATTACCAACTGATTCTGAAGTTTTTTTTGACTGAATTCAAATTTATTCCCATAAATCATTGAAATTAATTATTCTTCATTAAGGTTATTCTATAAATAATGGGATTTTAATTTATTTAGACCATGATTCTTAAATTCTTCTATGGATTCTCTGCTATAACGCACTGATTCTCAAGAATTATTGGGATTTTCAAGAATTTTGACCATGATTGTCGTTGAACCAAAATGAATTTTGACTATACAGCACTGATTTTCTAGGATTCTTGGTCATTCCCAACTGATTCTATAATTTTTTTTGTCTGAATTCAAATTAATTCCCATGATTCTTTGGAATTTTAGATTGTTGGTCACGGATACTCTCTAAATAATGGGATTTTCAATTATTTAGACCATGATTCTTAATTTCTTTTATGGATTCTCTGTTATAACACACTGATTCTCAAGAATTATTGGGATTATCAAGCATTTGGACCATGATTTTCATTGAATCAAAATGAATTTTGTCTATACACCACAGATTTTCTAGGATTCTTGGTCATTCCCAACTGATTCTAAAGTTTTTTTTGACTGATTTCAAATTATTTCCCATTAATCATTGAAATTATTGATTCTTCATTAAGGTTATTCTGTAAATAATGGGATTTTAATTTATTGAGACCATGATTCTTAAATTCTTCTATGGACTCTCTGCTATAACGCACTGATTCTCAAGAATTATTGGGATTTTCAAGAATTTGAATCATGATTGTCGTTGAACCAAAATTAATTTTGACTATACAGCACTGATTTTCTAGGATTCTTGGTCATTCCCAACTGATTCTGAAATTTTTTTTGACTGAATTCAAATTAATTCCCATGATTCATTGGAATTTTAGATTGTTGGTCACGGATACTCTCTAAATAATGGGATTTTCAATTATTTAATCCAACATTCTTAATATCTTTTATGGATTCTCTGCTATAACGCACTGATTCTCAAGAATTATTGGGATTTTCAAGAATTTGGACCATGATTGTCGTTGAACCAAAATTAATTTTGACTATACACCACTGATTTTCTAGGATTCTTGGTCAATCCCAACTGATTCTGAACTTTTTTTTTGACTGATTTCAAATTAATTCCCATGATTCATTGGAATTTCAGATTGTTGGTTATGGATACTCTCTAAATAATGGGATTTTCAATTATTTAATCCATCATTCTTCATATCTTTTATGGATTCTCTGTTATAACACACTGATTCTCAAGAATTATTGGGATTTTCAAGCATTTGGACCATGATTTTCATTGAATCAAAATGAATTTTGACTATACACCACTGATTTTCTTGGATTCTTGGTCATTACCAACTGATTCTGAAGTTTTTTTTGACTGAATTCAAATTTATTCCCATAAATCATTGAAATTATTGATTCTTCATTAAGGTTATTCTATAAATAATGGGATTTTAATTTATTTAGACCATGATTCTTAAATTCTTCTATGGATTCTCTGCTATAACGCACTGATTCTCAAGAATTATTGGGATTTTCAAGAATTTTGACCATGATTGTCGTTGAACCAAAATG
Source organism: Rhopalosiphum nymphaeae (assembly GCA_036289425.1). Taxonomy (NCBI): domain Eukaryota; kingdom Metazoa; phylum Arthropoda; class Insecta; order Hemiptera; family Aphididae; genus Rhopalosiphum; species Rhopalosiphum nymphaeae. The sequence continues at coordinate 2,828,386 of JAZAQC010000011.1, read as the reverse complement.
AATTTTGACTATACAGCACTGATTTTCTAGGATTCTTGGTCATTCCCAACTGATTCTATAATTTTTTTTGACTGAATACAAATTAATTCCCATGATTATTTGGAATTTTAGATTGTTGGTCACGGATACTCTCTAAATAATGGGATTTTCAATTATTTAGACCATGATTCTTAATTTCTTTTATGGGTTCTCTGTTATAACACACTGATTCTCAAGAATTATTGGGATTATCAAGCATTTGGACCATGATTTTCATTGAATCAAAATGAATTTTGTCTATACACCACTGATTTTCTAGGATTCTTGGTCATTCCTAACTGATTCTAAAGTTTTTTTTGACTGATTTCAAATTATTTCCCATTAATCATTGAAATTATTGATTCTTCATTAAGGTTATTCTGTAAATAATGGGATTTTAATTTATTGAGACCATGATTCTTAAATTCTTCTATGGATTCTCTGCTATAACGCACTGATTCTCAAGAATTATTGGGATTTTCAAGAATTTGGACCATGATTGTCGTTGAACCAAAATTAATTTTGACTATACAGCACTGATTTTCTAGGATTCTTGGTCATTCCCAACTGATTCTAAAGTTTTTTTTGACTGATTTCAAATTAATTCCCATTAATCATTGAAATTATTGATTCTTCATTAAGGTTATTCTGTAAATAATGGGATTTTAATTTATTGAGACCATGATTCTTAAATTCTTCTATGGTTCTCTGCTATAACGCACTGATTCTCAAGAATTATTGGGATTTTCAAGAATTTGGACCATGATTGTCGTTGAACCAAAATTAATTTTGACTATACAGCACTGATTTTCTACGATTCTTGGTCATTCCCAACTTATTCTGAAGTTTTTTTAGACTGATTTCAAATTAATTCCCATGATTCATTGGAATTTCAGATTGTTGGTTATGAATACTCTCTAAATAATGGGATTTTAATTTATTGAGACCATGATTCTTAAATTCTTCTATGGTTCTCTGCTATAACGCACTGATTCTCAAGAATTATTGGGATTTTCAAGCATTTGGACCATGATTTTCATTGAATCAAAATGAATTTTGACTATACACCACTGATTTTCTTGGATTCTTGGTCATTCCCAACTGATTCTGAAGTTTTTTTTGACTGAATTCAAATTTATTCCCATAAATCATTGAAATTATTGATTCTTCATTAAGGTTATTCTATAAATAATGGGATTTTAATTTATTTAGACCATGATTCTTAAATTCTTCTATGGATTCTCTGCTATAACGCACTGATTCTCAAGAATTATTGGGATTTTCAAGAATTTGGACCATGATTGTCGTTGAACCAAAATGAATTTTGACTATACAGCACTGATTTTCTAGGATTCTTGGTCATTCCCAACTGATTCTATAATTTTTTTTGACTGAATTTAAATTAATTCCCATGATTCTTTGGAATTTTAGATTGTTGGTCACGGATACTCTCTAAATAATGGGATTTTCAATTATTTAGACCATGATTCTTAATTTCTTTTATGGATTCTCTGTTATAACACACTGATTCTCAAGAATTATTGGGATTTTCAAGAATTTGGACCATGATTGTCGTTGAACCAAAATTAATTTTGACTATACAGCACTGATTTTCTAGGATTCTTGGTCATTCCCAACTGATTCTATAATTTTTTTTGACTGAATACAAATTAATTCCCATGATTCTTTGGAATTTTAGATTGTTGGTCACGGATACTCTCTAAATAATGGGATTTTCAATTATTTAGACCATGATTCTTAATTTCTTTTATGGATTCTCTGTTATAACACACTGATTCTCAAGAATTATTGGGATTTTCAAGAATTTGGACCATGATTGTCGTTGAACCAAAATTAATTTTGACTATACAGCACTGATTTTCTACGATTCTTGGTCATTCCCAACTGATTCTGAAGTTTTTTTAGACTGATTTCAAATTAATTCCCATGATTCATTGGAATTTCAGATTGTTGGTTATGGATACTCTCTAAATAATGGGATTTTAATTTATTGAGACCATGATTCTTAAATTCTTCTATGGTTCTCTGCTATAACGCACTGATTCTCAAGAATTATTGGGATTTTCAAGCATTTGGACCATGATTTTCATTGAATCAAAATGAATTTTGACTATACACCACTGATTTTCTTGGATTCTTCGTCATTCCCAACTGATTCTGAAGTTTTTTTTGACTGAATTCAAATTTATTCCCATAAATCATTGAAATTATTGATTCTTCATTAAGGTTATTCTATAAATAATGGGATTTTAATTTATTTAGACCATGATTCTTAAATTCTTCTATGGATTCTCTGCTATAACGCACTGATTCTCAAGAATTATTGGGATTTTCAAGAATTTGGACCATGATTGTCGTTGAACCAAAATGAATTTTGACTATACAGCACTGATTTTCTAGGATTCTTGGTCATTCCCAACTGATTCTATAATTTTTTTTGACTGAATTCAAATTAATTCCCATGATTCTTTGGAATTTTAGATTGTTGGTCACGGATACTCTCTAAATAATGGGATTTTCAATTATTTAGACCATGATTCTTAATTTCTTTTATGGATACTCTGTTATAACACACTGATTCTCAAGAATTATTGGGATTTTCAAGAATTTGGACCATGATTGTCGTTGAACCAAAATTAATTTTGACTATACAGCACTGATTTTCTAGGATTCTTGGTCATTCCCAACTGATTCTAAAGTTTTTTTTGACTGATTTCAAATTAATTCCCATTAATCATTGAAATTATTGATTCTTCATTAAGGTTATTCTGTAAATAATGGGATTTTAATTTATTGAGACCATGATTCTTAAATTCTTCTATGGTTCTCTGCTATAACGCACTGATTCTCAAGAATTATTGGGATTTTCAAGAATTTGTCCATGATTGTCGTTGAACCAAAATTAATTTTGACTATACAGCACTGATTTTCTAGGATTCTTGGTCAATCCCAACTGATTCTGAACTTTTTTTTTGACTGATTTCAAATTAATTCCCATGATTCATTGGAATTTTAGATTGTTGGTCACGGATACTCTCTAAATAATGGGATTTTCAATTATTTAGACCATGATTCTTAATTTCTTTTATGGATACTCTGTTATAACACACTGATTCTCAAGAATTATTGGGATTTTCAAGAATTTGGACCATGATTGTCGTTGAACCAAAATTAATTTTGACTATACAGCACTGATTTTCTAGGATTCTTGGTCATTCCCAACTGATTCTAAAGTTTTTTTTGACTGATTTCAAATTAATTCCCATTAATCATTGAAATTATTGATTCTTCATTAAGGTTATTCTGTAAATAATGGGATTTTAATTTATTGAGACCATGATTCTTAAATTCTTCTATGGTTCTCTGCTATAACGCACTGATTCTCAAGAATTATTGGGATTTTCAAGAATTTGGACCATGATTGTCGTTGAACCAAAATTAATTTTGACTATACAGCACTGATTTTCTAGGATTCTTGGTCAATCCCAACTGATTCTGAACTTTTTTTTTGACTGATTTCAAATTAATTCCCATGATTCATTGGAATTTCAGATTGTTGGTTATGGATACTCTCTAAATAATGGGATTTTCAATTATTTAATCCATCATTCTTCATATCTTTTATGGATTCTCTGTTATAACACACTGATTCTCAAGAATTATTGGGATTTTCAAGCATTTGGACCATGATTTTCATTGAATCAAAATGAATTTTGACTATACACCACTGATTTTCTTGGATTCTTGGTCATTACCAACTGATTCTGAAGTTTTTTTTGACTGAATTCAAATTTATTCCCATAAATCATTGAAATTAATTATTCTTCATTAAGGTTATTCTATAAATAATGGGATTTTAATTTATTTAGACCATGATTCTTAAATTCTTCTATGGATTCTCTGCTATAACGCACTGATTCTCAAGAATTAGTGGGATTTTCAAGAATTTTGACCATGATTGTCGTTGAACCAAAATGAATTTTGACTATACAGCACTGATTTTCTAGGATTCTTGGTCATTCCCAACTGATTCTATAATTTTTTTTGTCTGAATTCAAATTAATTCCCATGATTCTTTGGAATTTTAGATTGTTGGTCACGGATACTCTCTAAATAATGGGATTTTCAATTATTTAGACCATGATTCTTAATTTCTTTTATGGATTCTCTGTTATAACACACTGATTCTCAAGAATTATTGGGATTATCAAGCATTTGGACCATGATTTTCATTGAATCAAAATGAATTTTGTCTATACACCACAGATTTTCTAGGATTCTTGGTCATTCCCAACTGATTCTAAAGTTTTTTTTGACTGATTTCAAATTATTTCCCATTAATCATTGAAATTATTGATTCTTCATTAAGGTTATTCTGTAAATAATGGGATTTTAATTTATTGAGACCATGATTCTTAAATTCTTCTATGGACTCTCTGCTATAACGCACTGATTCTCAAGAATTATTGGGATTTTCAAGAATTTGAATCATGATTGTCGTTGAACCAAAATTAATTTTGACTATACAGCACTGATTTTCTAGGATTCTTGGTCATTCCCAACTGATTCTAAAGTTTTTTTTGACTGATTTCAAATTAATTCCCATTAATCATTGAAATTATTGATTCTTCATTAAGGTTATTCTGTAAATAATGGGATTTTAATTTATTGAGACCATGATTCTTAAATTCTTCTATGGTTCTCTGCTATAACGCACTGATTCTCAAGAATTATTGGGATTTTCAAGAATTTGGACCATGATTGTCGTTGAACCAAAATTAATTTTGACTATACACCACTGATTTTCTAGGATTCTTGGTCAATCCCAACTGATTCTGAACATTTTTTTTGACTGATTTCAAATTAATTCCCATGATTCATTGGAATTTCAGATTGTTGGTTATGGATACTCTCTAAATAATGGGATTTTCAATTATTTAATCCATCATTCTTCATATCTTTTATGGATTCTCTGTTATAACACACTGATTCTCAAGAATTATTGGGATTTTCAAGCATTTGGACCATGATTTTCATTGAATCAAAATGAATTTTGACTATACACCACTGATTTTCTTGGATTCTTGGTCATTCCCAACTGATTCTATAATTTTTTTTGACTGAATACAAATTAATTCCCATGATTCTTTGGAATTTTAGATTGTTGGTCACGGATACTCTCTAAATAATGGGATTTTCAATTATTTAGACCATGATTCTTAATTTCTTTTATGGGTTCTCTGTTATAACACACTGATTCTCAAGAATTATTGGGATTATCAAGCATTTGGACCATGATTTTCATTGAATCAAAATGAATTTTGTCTATACACCACTGATTTTCTAGGATTCTTGGTCATTCCTAACTGATTCTAAAGTTTTTTTTGACTGATTTCAAATTATTTCCCATTAATCATTGAAATTATTGATTCTTCATTAAGGTTATTCTGTAAATAATGGGATTTTAATTTATTGAGACCATGATTCTTAAATTCTTCTATGGATTCTCTGCTATAACGCACTGATTCTCAAGAATTATTGGGATTTTCAAGAATTTGGACCATGATTGTCGTTGAACCAAAATTAATTTTGACTATACAGCACTGATTTTCTAGGATTCTTGGTCATTCCCAACTGATTCTAAAGTTTTTTTTGACTGATTTCAAATTAATTCCCATTAATCATTGAAATTATTGATTCTTCATTAAGGTTATTCTGTAAATAATGGGATTTTAATTTATTGAGACCATGATTCTTAAATTCTTCTATGGTTCTCTGCTATAACGCACTGATTCTCAAGAATTATTGGGATTTTCAAGAATTTGGACCATGATTGTCGTTGAACCAAAATTAATTTTGACTATACAGCACTGATTTTCTACGATTCTTGGTCATTCCCAACTTATTCTGAAGTTTTTTTAGACTGATTTCAAATTAATTCCCATGATTCATTGGAATTTCAGATTGTTGGTTATGAATACTCTCTAAATAATGGGATTTTAATTTATTGAGACCATGATTCTTAAATTCTTCTATGGTTCTCTGCTATAACGCACTGATTCTCAAGAATTATTGGGATTTTCAAGCATTTGGACCATGATTTTCATTGAATCAAAATGAATTTTGACTATACACCACTGATTTTCTTGGATTCTTGGTCATTCCCAACTGATTCTGAAGTTTTTTTTGACTGAATTCAAATTTATTCCCATAAATCATTGAAATTATTGATTCTTCATTAAGGTTATTCTATAAATAATGGGATTTTAATTTATTTAGACCATGATTCTTAAATTCTTCTATGGATTCTCTGCTATAACGCACTGATTCTCAAGAATTATTGGGATTTTCAAGAATTTGGACCATGATTGTCGTTGAACCAAAATGAATTTTGACTATACAGCACTGATTTTCTAGGATTCTTGGTCATTCCCAACTGATTCTATAATTTTTTTTGACTGAATTTAAATTAATTCCCATGATTCTTTGGAATTTTAGATTGTTGGTCACGGATACTCTCTAAATAATGGGATTTTCAATTATTTAGACCATGATTCTTAATTTCTTTTATGGATTCTCTGTTATAACACACTGATTCTCAAGAATTATTGGGATTTTCAAGAATTTGGACCATGATTGTCGTTGAACCAAAATTAATTTTGACTATACAGCACTGATTTTCTAGGATTCTTGGTCATTCCCAACTGATTCTATAATTTTTTTTGACTGAATACAAATTAATTCCCATGATTCTTTGGAATTTTAGATTGTTGGTCACGGATACTCTCTAAATAATGGGATTTTCAATTATTTAGACCATGATTCTTAATTTCTTTTATGGATTCTCTGTTATAACACACTGATTCTCAAGAATTATTGGGATTTTCAAGAATTTGGACCATGATTGTCGTTGAACCAAAATTAATTTTGACTATACAGCACTGATTTTCTACGATTCTTGGTCATTCCCAACTGATTCTGAAGTTTTTTTAGACTGATTTCAAATTAATTCCCATGATTCATTGGAATTTCAGATTGTTGGTTATGGATACTCTCTAAATAATGGGATTTTAATTTATTGAGACCATGATTCTTAAATTCTTCTATGGTTCTCTGCTATAACGCACTGATTCTCAAGAATTATTGGGATTTTCAAGCATTTGGACCATGATTTTCATTGAATCAAAATGAATTTTGACTATACACCACTGATTTTCTTGGATTCTTCGTCATTCCCAACTGATTCTGAAGTTTTTTTTGACTGAATTCAAATTTATTCCCATAAATCATTGAAATTATTGATTCTTCATTAAGGTTATTCTATAAATAATGGGATTTTAATTTATTTAGACCATGATTCTTAAATTCTTCTATGGATTCTCTGCTATAACGCACTGATTCTCAAGAATTATTGGGATTTTCAAGAATTTGGACCATGATTGTCGTTGAACCAAAATGAATTTTGACTATACAGCACTGATTTTCTAGGATTCTTGGTCATTCCCAACTGATTCTATAATTTTTTTTGACTGAATTCAAATTAATTCCCATGATTCTTTGGAATTTTAGATTGTTGGTCACGGATACTCTCTAAATAATGGGATTTTCAATTATTTAGACCATGATTCTTAATTTCTTTTATGGATACTCTGTTATAACACACTGATTCTCAAGAATTATTGGGATTTTCAAGAATTTGGACCATGATTGTCGTTGAACCAAAATTAATTTTGACTATACAGCACTGATTTTCTAGGATTCTTGGTCATTCCCAACTGATTCTAAAGTTTTTTTTGACTGATTTCAAATTAATTCCCATTAATCATTGAAATTATTGATTTTTCATTAAGGTTATTCTGTAAATAATGGGATTTTAATTTATTGAGACCATGATTCTTAAATTCTTCTATGGTTCTCTGCTATAACGCACTGATTCTCAAGAATTATTGGGATTTTCAAGAATTTGGACCATGATTGTCGTTGAACCAAAATGAATTTTGACTATACAGCACTGATTTTCTAGGATTCTTGGTCATTCCCAACTGATTCTATAATTTTTTTTGACTGAATTCAAATTAATTCCCATGATTCATTGGAATTTCAGATTGTTGGTTATGGATACTCTCTAAATAATGGGATTTTCAATTATTTAATCCATCATTCTTCATATCTTTTATGGATTCTCTGTTATAACACACTGATTCTCAAGAATTATTGGGATTTTCAAGCATTTGGACCATGATTTTCATTGAATCAAAATGAATTTTGACTATACACCACTGATTTTCTTGGATTCTTGGTCATTACCAACTGATTCTGAAGTTTTTTTTGACTGAATTCAAATTTATTCCCATAAATCATTGAAATTATTGATTCTTCATTAAGGTTATTCTATAAATAATGGGATTTTAATTTATTTAGACCATGATTCTTAAATTCTTCTATGGATTCTCTGCTATAACACACTGATTCTCAAGAATTATTGGGATTTTCAAGAATTTGGACCATGATTGTCGTTGAACCAAAATTAATTTTGACTATACAGCACTGATTTTCTAGGATTCTTGGTCATTCCCAACTGATTCTATAATTTTTTTTGACTGAATACAAATTAATTCCCATGATTCTTTGGAATTTTAGATTGTTGGTCACGGATACTCTCTAAATAATGGGATTTTCAATTATTTAGACCATGATTCTTAATTTCTTTTATGGGTTCTCTGTTATAACACACTGATTCTCAAGAATTATTGGGATTATCAAGCATTTGGACCATGATTTTCATTGAATCAAAATGAATTTTGTCTATACACCACTGATTTTCTAGGATTCTTGGTCATTCCTAACTGATTCTAAAGTTTTTTTTGACTGATTTCAAATTATTTCCCATTAATCATTGAAATTATTGATTCTTCATTAAGGTTATTCTGTAAATAATGGGATTTTAATTTATTGAGACCATGATTCTTAAATTCTTCTATGGATTCTCTGCTATAACGCACTGATTCTCAAGAATTATTGGGATTTTCAAGAATTTGGACCATGATTGTCGTTGAACCAAAATTAATTTTGACTATACAGCACTGATTTTCTAGGATTCTTGGTCATTCCCAACTGATTCTAAAGTTTTTTTTGACTGATTTCAAATTAATTCCCATTAATCATTGAAATTATTGATTCTTCATTAAGGTTATTCTGTAAATAATGGGATTTTAATTTATTGAGACCATGATTCTTAAATTCTTCTATGGTTCTCTGCTATAACGCACTGATTCTCAAGAATTATTGGGATTTTCAAGAATTTGGACCATGATAGTCGTTGAACCAAAATTAATTTTGACTATACAGCACTGATTTTCTACGATTCTTGGTCATTCCCAACTGATTCTGAAGTTTTTTTAGACTGATTTCAAATTAATTCCCATGATTCATTGGAATTTCAGATTGTTGGTTATGGATACTCTCTAAATAATGGGATTTTAATTTATTGAGACCATGATTCTTAAATTCTTCTATGGTTCTCTGCTATAACGCACTGATTCTCAAGAATTATTGGGATTTTCAAGCATTTGGACCATGATTTTCATTGAATCAAAATGAATTTTGACTATACACCACTGATTTTCTTGGATTCTTCGTCATTCCCAACTGATTCTGAAGTTTTTTTTGACTGAATTCAAATTTATTCCCATAAATCATTGAAATTATTGATTCTTCATTAAGGTTATTCTATAAATAATGGGATTTTAATTTATTTAGACCATGATTCTTAAATTCTTCTATGGATTCTCTGCTATAACGCACTGATTCTCAAGAATTATTGGGATTTTCAAGAATTTGGACCATGATTGTCGTTGAACCAAAATTAATTTTGACTATACAGTACTGATTTTCTAGGATTCTTGGTCATTCCCAACTGATTCTAAAGTTTTTTTTGACTGTTTTCAAATTAATTCCCATTAATCATTGAAATTATTGATTCTTCATTAAGGTTATTCTGTAAATAATGGGATTTTAATTTATTGAGACCATGATTCTTAAATTCTTCTATGGACTCTCTGCTATAACGCACTGATTCTCAAGAATTATTGGGATTTTCAAGAATTTGAATCATGATTGTCGTTGAACCAAAATTAATTTTGACTATACAGCACTGATTTTCTAGGATTCTTGGTCATTCCCAACTGATTCTAAAGTTTTTTTTGACTGATTTCAAATTAATTCCCATTAATCATTGAAATTATTGATTCTTCATTAAGGTTATTCTGTAAATAATGGGATTTTAATTTATTGAGACCATGATTCTTAAATTCTTCTATGGTTCTCTGCTATAACGCACTGATTCTCAAGAATTATTGGGATTTTCAAGAATTTGGACCATGATTGTCGTTGAACCAAAATTAATTTTGACTATTCAGCACTGATTTTCTAGGATTCTTGGTCAATCCCAACTGATTCTGAACTTTTTTTTTGACTGAATTCAAATTAATTCCCATGATTCTTTGGAATTTTAGATTGTTGGTCACGGATACTCTCTAAATAATGGGATTTTCAATTATTTAGACCATGATTCTTAAATTCTTCTATGGTTCTCTGCTATAACGCACTGATTCTCAAGAATTATTGGGATTTTCAAGAATTTGGACCATGATTGTCGTTGAACCAAAATGAATTTTGACTATACAGCACTGATTTCTAGGATTCTTGGTCATTCCCAACTGATTCTATAATTTTTTTTGACTGAATTCAAATTAATTCCCATGATTCCTTGGAATTTTAGATTGTTGGTCACGGATACTCTCTAAATAATGGGATTTTCAATTATTTAGACCATGATTCTTAATTTCTTTTATGGATTCTCTGTTATAACACACTGATTCTCAAGAATTATTGGGATTATCAAGCATATAGACCATGATTGTCGTTGAACCAAAATTAATTTTGACTATACAGCACTGATTTTCTAGGATTCTTGGTCATTCCCAACTGATTCTGAACTTTTTTTTTGACTGATTTCAAATTAATTCCCATGATTCATTGGAATTTCAGATTGTTGGTTATGGATACTCTCTAAATAATGGGATTTTCAATTATTTAATCCATCATTCTTCATATCTTTTATGGATTCTCTGTTATAACACACTGATTCTCAAGAAATATTGGGATTTTCAAGCATTTGGACCATGATTTTCATTGAATCAAAATGAATTTTGACTATACACCACTGATTTTCTTGGATTCTTGGTCATTCCCAACTGATTCTGAAGTTTTTTTTGACTGAATTCAAATTTATTCCCATAAATCATTGAAATTATTGATTCTTCATTAAGGTTATTCTATAAATAATGGGATTTTAATTTATTTAGTCCATGATTCTTAAATTCTTCTATGGATTCTCTGCTATAACGCACTGATTCTCAAGAATTATTTTTGACTGAATTCAAATTTATTCCCATAAATCATTGAAATTATTGATTCTTCATTAAGGTTATTCTATAAATAATGGGAGTTTAATTTATTTAGACCATGATTCTTAAATTCTTCTATGGATTCTCTGCTATAACGCACTGATTCTCAAGAATTATTGGGATTTTCAAGAATTTGGACCATGATTGTCGTTGAACCAAAATTAATTTTGACTATACAGCACTGATTTTCTACGATTCTTGGTCATTCCCAACTGATTCTATAATTTTTTTTGACTGAATACAAATTAATTCCCATGATTCTTTGGAATTTTAGATTGTTGGTCACGGATACTCTCTAAATAATGGGATTTTCAGTTATTTAGACCATGATTCTTATTTTCTTTTATGGATTCTCTGTTATAACGCACTAATTCTCAAGAATTATTGGGATTTTCAAGCATTTGGACCATGATTTTCATTGAATCAAAATGAATTTTGACTATACACCACTGATTTTCTTGGATTCTTGGTCATTCCCAACTGATTCTGAAGTTTTTTTTGACTGAATTCAAATTTATTCCCATAAATCATTGAAATTATTGATTCTTCATTAAGGTTATTCTATAAATAATGGGATTTTAATTTATTTAGACCATGATTCTTAAATTCTTCTATGGATTCTCTGCTATAACGCACTGATTCTCAAGAATTATTGGGATTTTCAAGAATTTGGACCATGATTGTCGTTGAACCAAAATGAATTTTGACTATACAGCACTGATTTTCTAGGATTCTTGGTCATTCCCAACTGATTCTATAATTTTTTTTGACTGAATTCAAATTAATTCCCATGATTCTTTGGAATTTTAGATTGTTGGTCACGGATACTCTCTAAATAATGGGATTTTCAATTATTTAGACCATGATTCTTAATTTCTTTTATGGATACTCTGTTATAACACACTGATTCTCAAGAATTATTGGGATTTTCAAGAATTTGGACCATGATTGTCGTTGAACCAAAATTAATTTTGACTATACAGCACTGATTTTCTAGGATTCTTGGTCATTCCCAACTGATTCTATAATTTTTTTTGACTGAATACAAATTAATTCCCATGATTCTTTGGAATTTTAGATTGTTGGTCACGGATACTCTCTAAATAATGGGATTTTCAATTATTTAGACCATGATTCTTAATTTCTTTTATGGATTCTCTGTTATAACACACTGATTCTCAAGAATTATTGGGATTATCAAGCATTTGGACCATGATTTTCATTGAATCAAAATGAATGTTGTCTATACACAACAGATTTTCTAGGATTCTTGGTCATTCCCAACTGATACTAAAGTTTTTTTTGACTGATTTCAAATTATTTCCCATTAATCATTGAAATTATTGATTCTTCATTAAGGTTATTCTGTAAATAATGGGATTTTAATTTATTGAGACCATGATTCTTAAATTCTTCTATGGATTCTCTGCTATAACGCACTGATTCTCAAGAATTATTGGGATTTTCAAGAATTTGGACCATGATTGTCGTTGAACCAAAATTAATTTTGACTATACAGTACTGATTTTCTAGGATTCTTGGTCATTCCCAACTGATTCTAAAGTTTTTTTTGACTGATTTCAAATTAATTCCCATTAATCATTGAAATTATTGATTCTTCATTAAGGTTATTCTGTAAATAATGGGATTTTAATTTATTGAGACCATGATTCTTAAATTCTTCTATGGTTCTCTGCTATAACGCACTGATTCTCAAGAATTATTGGGATTTTCAAGAATTTGGACCATGATTGTCGTTGAACCAAAATGAATTTTGACTATACAGCACTGATTTCTAGGATTCTTGGTCATTCCCAACTGATTCTATAATTTTTTTTGACTGAATTCAAATTAATTCCCATGATTCCTTGGAATTTTAGATTGTTGGTCACGGATACTCTCTAAATAATGGGATTTTCAATTATTTAGACCATGATTCTTAATTTCTTTTATGGATTCTCTGTTATAACACACTGATTCTCAAGAATTATTGGGATTATCAAGCATATAGACCATGATTTTCATTGAATCAAAATGAATTTTGTCTATACACCACTGATTTTCTAGGATTCTTGGTCATTCCCAACTGATTCTATAGTTTTTTTTGACTGATTTCAAATTAATTCCCATTAATCATTGAAATTATTGATTCTTCATTAAGGTTATTCTGTAAATAATGGGATTTTAATTTATTGAGACCATGATTCTTAAATTCTTCTATGGTTCTCTGCTATAACGCACTGATTCTCAAGAATTATTGGGATTTTCAAGAATTTGGACCATGATTGTCGTTGAACCAAAATTAATTTTGACTATACAGCACTGATTTTCTAGGATTCTTGGTCATTCCCAACTGATTCTGAACTTTTTTTTTGACTGATTTCAAATTAATTCCCATGATTCATTGGAATTTCAGATTGTTGGTTATGGATACTCTCTAAATAATGGGATTTTAATTTATTGAGACCATGATTCTTAAATTCTTCTATGGTTCTCTGCTATAACGCACTGATTCTCAAGAATTATTGGGATTTTCAAGCATTTGGACCATGATTTTCATTGAATCAAAATGAATTTTGACTATACACCACTGATTTTCTTGGATTCTTGGTCATTCCCAACTGATTCTGAAGTTTTTTTTGACTGAATTCAAATTTATTCCCATAAATCATTGAAATTATTGATTCTTCATTAAGGTTATTCTATAAATAATGGGATTTTAATTTATTTAGACCATGATTCTTAAATTCTTCTATGGATTCTCTGCTATAACGCACTGATTCTCAAGAATTATTGGGATTTTCAAGAATTTGGACCATGATTGTCGTTGAACCAAAATGAATTTTGACTATACAGCACTGATTTTCTAGGATTCTTGGTCATTCCCAACTGATTCTATAATTTTTTTTGACTGAATTCAAATTAATTCCCATGATTCCTTGGAATTTTAGATTGTTGGTCACGGATACTCTCTAAATAATGGGATTTTCAATTATTTAGACCATGATTCTTAATTTCTTTTATGGATTCTCTGTTATAACACACTGATTCTCAAGAATTATTGGGATTATCAAGCATATGGACCATGATTTTCATTGAATCAAAATGAATTTTGTCTATACACCACTGATTTTCTAGGATTCTTGGTCATTCCCAACTGATTCTATAGTTTTTTTTGACTGATTTCAAATTAATTCCCATTAATCATTGAAATTATTGATTCTTGATTAAGGTTATTCTGTAAATAATGGGATTTTAATTTATTGAGACCATGATTCTTAAATTCTTCTATGGATTCTCTGCTATAACGCACTGATTCTCAAGAATTATTGGGATTTTCAAGAATTTGGACCATGATTGTCGTTGAACCAAAATTAATTTTGACTATACAGCACTGATTTTCTAGGATTCTTCGTCATTCCCAACTGATTCTGAAGTTTTTTTTGACTGATTTCAAATTAATTCCCATGATTCATTGGAATTTCAGATTGTTGGTTATGGATACTCTCTAAATAATGGGATTTTCAATTATTTTCAATTATTTAATCCAACATTCTTAATATCTTCTATGGATTCTCTGCTATAACGCACTGATTCTCAAGAATTATTGGGATTTTCAAGAATTTGGACCATGATTGTCGTTGAACCAAAATGAATTTTGACTATACAGCACTGATTTTCTAGGATTCTTGGTCATTCCCAACTGATTCTATAATTTATTTTGACTGAATTCAAATTAATTCCCATGATTCTTTGGAATTTTAGATTGTTGGTCACGGATACTCTCTAAATAATGGGATTTTCAATTATTTAGACCATGATTCTTAATTTCTTTTATGGATTCTCTGTTATAACACACTGATTCTCAAGAATTATTGGGATTTTCAAGAATTTGGACCATGATTGTCGTTGAACCAAAATTAATTTTGACTATACAGCACTGATTTTCTAGGATTCTTGGTCATTCCCAACTGATTCTATAATTTTTTTTGACTGAATACAAATTAATTCCCATGATTCTTTGGAATTTTAGATTGTTGGTCACGGATACTCTCTAAATAATGGGATTTTCAGTTATTTAGACCATGATTCTTATTTTCTTTTATGGATTCTCTGTTATAACACACTGATTCTCAAGAATTATTGGGATTATCAAGCATATGGACCATGATTTTCATTGAATCAAAATGAATTTTGTCTATACACCACTGATTTTCTAGGATTCTTGGTCATTCCCAACTGATTCTATAGTTTTTTTTGACTGATTTCAAATTAATTCCCATTAATCATTGAAATTATTGATTCTTGATTAAGGTTATTCTGTAAATAATGGGATTTTAATTTATTGAGACCATGATTCTTAAATTCTTCTATGGATTCTCTGCTATAACGCACTGATTCTCAAGAATTATTGGGATTTTCAAGAATTTGGACCATGATTGTCGTTGAACCAAAATTAATTTTGACTATACAGCACTGATTTTCTAGGATTCTTCGTCATTCCCAACTGATTCTGAAGTTTTTTTTGACTGATTTCAAATTAATTCCCATGATTCATTGGAATTTCAGATTGTTGGTTATGGATACTCTCTAAATAATGGGATTTTCAATTATTTTCAATTATTTAATCCAACATTCTTAATATCTTCTATGGATTCTCTGCTATAACGCACTGATTCTCAAGAATTATTGGGATTTTCAAGAATTTGGACCATGATTGTCGTTGAACCAAAATGAATTTTGACTATACAGCACTGATTTTCTAGGATTCTTGGTCATTCCCAACTGATTCTATAATTTATTTTGACTGAATTCAAATTAATTCCCATGATTCTTTGGAATTTTAGATTGTTGGTCACGGATACTCTCTAAATAATGGGATTTTCAATTATTTAGACCATGATTCTTAATTTCTTTTATGGATTCTCTGTTATAACACACTGATTCTCAAGAATTATTGGGATTTTCAAGAATTTGGACCATGATTGTCGTTGAACCAAAATTAATTTTGACTATACAGCACTGATTTTCTAGGATTCTTGGTCATTCCCAACTGATTCTATAATTTTTTTTGACTGAATACAAATTAATTCCCATGATTCTTTGGAATTTTAGATTGTTGGTCACGGATACTCTCTAAATAATGGGATTTTCAGTTATTTAGACCATGATTCTTATTTTCTTTTATGGATTCTCTGTTATAACGCACTAATTCTCAAGAATTATTGGGATTTTCAAGCATTTGGACCATGATTTTCATTGAATCAAAATGAATTTTGACTATACACCACTGATTTTCTTGGATTCTTGGTCATTCCCAACTGATTCTGAAGTTTTTTTTGACTGAATTCAAATTTATTCCCATAAATCATTGAAATTATTGATTCTTCATTAAGGTTATTCTATAAATAATGGGATTATAATTTATTTAGACCATGATTCTTAAATTCTTCTATGGATTCTCTGCTATAACGCACTGATTCTCAAGAATTATTGGGATTTTCAAGAATTTGGACCATGATTGTCGTTGAACCAAAATGAATTTTGACTATACAGCACTGATTTTCTAGGATTCTTGGTCATTCCCAACTGATTCTATAATTTTTTTTGACTGAATTCAAATTAATTCCCATGATTCTTTGGAATTTTAGATTGTTGGTCACGGATACTCTCTAAATAATGGGATTTTCAATTATTTAGACCATGATTCTTAATTTCTTTTATGGATTCTCTGTTATAACACACTGATTCTCAAGAATTATTGGGATTATCAAGCATTTGGACCATGATTTTCATTGAATCAAAATGAATTTTGTCTATACACCACTGATTTTCTAGGATTCTTGGACATTCCCAACTGATTCTAAAGTTTTTTTTGACTGATTTCAAATTAATTCCCATTAATCATTGAAATTATTGATTCTTCATTAAGGTTATTCTGTAAATAATAGGATTTTAATTTATTGAGACCATGATTCTTAAATTCTTCTATGGTTCTCTGCTATAACGCACTGATTCTCAAGAATTATTGGGATTTTCAAGAATTTGGACCATGATTGTCGTTGAACCAAAATTAATTTTGACTATACAGAACTGATTTTCTAGGATTCTTGGTCATTCCCAACTGATTCTGAAGTTTTTTTTGACTGATTTCAAATTAATTCCCATGATTCATTGGAATTTCAGTTTGTTGGTTATGGATACTCTCTAAATAATGGGATTTTCAATTATTTAATCCATCATTCTTCATATCTTTTATGTATTCTCTGTTATAACACACTGATTCTCAAGAATTATTGGGATTTTCAAGCATTTGGACCATGATTTTCATTGAATCAAAATGAATTTTGACTATACACCACTGATATTCTTGGATTCTAGGTCATTCCCAACTGATTCTGAAGTTTTTTTTGACTGAATTCAAATTTATTCCCATAAATCATTGAAATTATTGATTCTTCATTAAGGTTATTCTATAAATAATGGGATTTTAATTTATTAAGACCATGATTCCTAATTTCTTTTATGGATTCTCTGTTATAACACACTGATTCTCAAGAATTATTGGGATTATCAAGCATTTGGACCATGATTTTCATTGAATCAAAATGAATATTGTCTATACACCACTGATTTTCTAGGATTCTTGGTCATTCCCAACTGATTCTAAAGTTTTTTTTGACTGATTTCAAATTAATTCCCATTAATCATTGAAATTATTGATTCTTCATTAAGGTTATTCTGTAAATAATGGGATTTTAATTTATTGAGACCATGATTCTTAAATTCTTCTATGGATTCTCTGCTATAACGCACTGATTCTCAAGAATTATTGGGATTTTCAAGAATTTGGACCATGATTTTCATTGAATCAAAATGAATTTTGACCATACAGCACTGATTTTCTAGGATTCTTGGTCATTTCTAAATGATTCTGAAGTTTTTTTTGACCGAATTCAAATTAATTCCCATGATTCATTGGAATTTCAGATTGTTGGTTATGGATACTCTCTAAATAATGGGATTTTCAATTATTTAATCCAACATTCTTAATATCTTCTATAGATTCTCTGCTATAACGCACTGATTCTCAAGAATTATTGGGATTTTCAAGAATTTGGACCATGATTTTCATTGAATCAAAATGAATTTTGACTATACACCACTGATTTTCTAGGACTCTTGGTCATTCCCAACTGATTCTGAAGTTTTTTTTGACTGATTTCAAATTAATTCCCATGATTCATTGGAATTTCAGATTGTTGGTTATGGATACTCTTTAAATAATGGGATTTTCAATTATTTAATCCATCATTCTTAATATCTTTTATGGATTCTCTGCTAAAACACTCTGATTCTCAAGAATTATTGGGATTTTCAAGCATTTGGACCATGATTTTCATTGAATCAAAATGAATTTTGTCTATACACCACTGATTTTCTAGGATTCTTGGTCATTCCCAACTGATTCTAAAGTTTTTTTTGACTGATTTCAAATTAATTCCCATTAATCATTGAAATTATTGATTCTTCATTAAGGTTATTCTGTAAATAATGGGATTTTAATTTATTGAGACCATGATTCTTAAATTCTTCTATGGATTCTCTGCTATAACGCACTGATTCTCAAGAATTATTGGGATTTTCAAGAATTTGGACCATGATTTTCATTGAATCAAAATGAATTTTGACTATACACCACTGATTTTCTAGGACTCTTGGTCATTCCCAACTGATTCTGAAGTTTTTTTTTGACTGATTTCAAATTAATTCCCATGATTCATTGGAATTTCAGATTGTTGGTTATGGATACTCTTTAAATAATGGGATTTTCAATTATTTAATCCATCATTCTTAATATCTTTTATGGATTCTCTGCTAAAACACTCTGATTCTCAAGAATTATTGGGATTTTCAAGCATTTGGACCATGATTTTCATTGAATCAAAATGAATTTTGTCTATACACCACTGATTTTCTAGGATTCTTGGTCATTCCCAACTGATTCTAAAGTTTTTTTTGACTGATTTCAAATTAATTCCCATTAATCATTGAAATTATTGATTCTTCATTAAGGTTATTCTGTAAATAATGGGATTTTAATTTATTGAGACCATGATTCTTAAATTCTTCTATGGATTCTCTGCTATAACGCACTGATTCTCAAGAATTATTGGGATTTTCAAGAATTTGGACCATGATTTTCATTGAATCAAAATGAATTTTGACCATACAGCACTGATTTTCTAGGATTCTTGGTCATTCCTAAATGATTCTGAAGTTTTTTTTGACCGAATTCAAATTAATTCCCATGATTCATTGGAATTTCAGATTGTTGGTTATGGATACTCTCTAAATAATGGGATTTTCAATTATTTAATCCAACATTCTTAATATCTTCTATAGATTCTCTGCTATAACGCACTGATTCTCAAGAATTATTGGGATTTTCAAGAATTTGGACCATGATTGTCGTTGAACCAAAATGAATTTTGACTATACAGCACTGATTTTCTAGGATTCTTGGTCATTCCCAACTGATTCTATAATTTTTTTTGACTGAATTCAAATTAATTCCCATCATTCTTTGGAATTTTAGATTGTTGGTCACGGATACTCTCTAAATAATGGGATTTTCAATTATTTAGACCATGATTCTTAATTTCTTTTATGGGTTCTCTGTTATAACACACTGATTCTCAAGAATTATTGGGATTATCAAGCATTTGGACCATGATTTTCATTGAATCAAAATGAATTTTGTCTATACACCACTGATTTTCTAGGATTCTTGGTCATTCCCAACTGATTCTAAAGTTTTTTTTGACTGATTTCAAATTAATTCCCATTAATCATTGAAATTATTGATTCTTCATTAAGGTTTTTCTGTTAATAATGGGATTTTAATTTATTGAGACCATGATTCTTAAATTCTTCTATGGATTCTCTGCTATAACGCACTGATTCTCAAGAATTATTGGGATTTTCAAGAATTTGGACCATGATTTTCATTGAATCAAAATGAATTTTGACTATACAGCACTGATTTTCTAGGATTCTTGGTCATTCCCAACTGATTCTATAATTTTTTTTGACTGATTTCAAATTAATTCCCATGATTCATTGGAATTTCAGATTGTTGGTTATGGATACTCTCTAAATAATGGGATTTTCAATTATTTAATCCATCATTCTTAATATCTTTTATGGATTCTCTGCTAAAACACTCTGATTCTCAAGAATTATTGGGATTTTCAAGCATTTGGACCATGATTTTCATTGAATCAAAATGAATTTTGTCTATACACCACTGATTTTCTAGGATTCTTGGTCATTCCCAACTGATTCTAAAGTTTTTTTTGACTGATTTCAAATTAATTCCCATTAATCATTGAAATTATTGATTCTTCATTAAGGTTATTCTGTAAATAATGGGATTTTAATTTATTGAGACCATGATTCTTAAATTCTTCTATGGATTCTCTGCTATAACGCACTGTTTCTCAAGAATTATTGGGATTTTCAAGAATTTGGACCATGATTTTCATTGAATCAAAATGAATTTTGACCATACAGCACTGATTTTCTAGGATTCTTGGTCATTCCTAAATGATTCTGAAGTTTTTTTTGACCGAATTCAAATTAATTCCCATGATTCATTGGAATTTCAGATTGTTGGTTATGGATACTCTCTAAATAATGGGATTTTCAATTATTTAATCCAACATTCTTAATATCTTCTATAGATTCTCTGCTATAACGCACTGATTCTCAAGAATTATTGGGATTTTCAAGAATTTGGACCATGATTGTCGTTGAACCAAAATGAATTTTGACTATACAGCACTGATTTTCTAGGATTCTTGGTCATTCCCAACTGATTCTATAATTTTTTTTGACTGAATTCAAATTAATTCCCATCATTCTTTGGAATTTTAGATTGTTGGTCACGGATACTCTCTAAATAATGGGATTTTCAATTATTTAGACCATGATTCTTAATTTCTTTTATGGGTTCTCTGTTATAACACACTGATTCTCAAGAATTATTGGGATTATCAAGCATTTGGACCATGATTTTCATTGAATCAAAATGAATTTTGTCTATACACCACTGATTTTCTAGGATTCTTGGTCATTCCCAACTGATTCTAAAGTTTTTTTTGACTGATTTCAAATTAATTCCCATTAATCATTGAAATTATTGATTCTTCATTAAGGTTTTTCTGTTAATAATGGGATTTTAATTTATTGAGACCATGATTCTTAAATTCTTCTATGGATTCTCTGCTATAACGCACTGATTCTCAAGAATTATTGGGATTTTCAAGAATTTGGACCATGATTTTCATTGAATCAAAATGAATTTTGACTATACAGCACTGATTTTCTAGGATTCTTGGTCATTCCCAACTGATTCTATAATTTTTTTTGACTGATTTCAAATTAATTCCCATGATTCATTGGAATTTCAGATTGTTGGTTATGGATACTCTCTAAATAATGGGATTTTCAATTATTTAATCCATCATTCTTAATATCTTTTATGGATTCTCTGCTAAAACACTCTGATTCTCAAGAATTATTGGGATTTTCAAGCATTTGGACCATGATTTTCATTGAATCAAAATGAATTTTGTCTATACACCACTGATTTTCTAGGATTCTTGGTCATTCCCAACTGATTCTAAAGTTTTTTTTGACTGATTTCAAATTAATTCCCATTAATCATTGAAATTATTGATTCTTCATTAAGGTTATTCTGTAAATAATGGGATTTTAATTTATTGAGACCATGATTCTTAAATTCTTCTATGGATTCTCTGCTATAACGCACTGTTTCTCAAGAATTATTGGGATTTTCAAGAATTTGGACCATGATTTTCATTGAATCAAAATGAATTTTGACCATACAGCACTGATTTTCTAGGATTCTTGGTCATTCCTAAATGATTCTGAAGTTTTTTTTGACCGAATTCAAATTAATTCCCATGATTCATTGGAATTTCAGATTGTTGGTTATGGATACTCTCTAAATAATGGGATTTTCAATTATTTAATCCAACATTCTTAATATCTTCTATAGATTCTCTGCTATAACGCACTGATTCTCAAGAATTATTGGGATTTTCAAGAATTTGGACCATGATTTTCATTGAATCAAAATGAATTTTGACTATACAGCACTGATTTTCTAGGATTCTTGGTCATTCCCAACTGATTCTATAATTTTTTTTGACTGAATTCAAATTAATTCCCATGATTCTTTGGAATTTTAGATTGTTGGTCACGGATACTCTCTAAATAATGGGATTTTCAATTATTTAGACCATGATTCTTTTTTCTTTTATGGATTCTCTGTTATAACACAATGATTCTCAAGAATTATTGGGATTATCAAGCATTTGGACCATGATTTTCATTGAATCAAAATGAATTTTGTCTTTACACCACTGATTTTCTAGGATTCTTGGTCATTCCCAACTGATTCTAAAGTTTTTTTTGACTGATTTCAAATTAATTCCCATAAATCATTGAAATTATTGATTCTTCATTAAGGTTATTCTATAAATAATGGGATTTTAATTTATTTAGACAATGATTCTTAAATTCTTCTATGGATTCTCTGCTATAATGCACTGATTCTCAAGAATTATTGGGATTTTCAAGAATTTGGACCATGATTTTCGTTGAACCAAAATGAATTTTGACTATACAGCACTGATTTTCTAGGATTCTTGGTCATTCCTAAATGATTCTGAAGTTTTTTTTGACCGAATTCAAATTAATTCCCATGATTCATTGGAATTTCAGATTGTTGGTTATGGATACTCTCTAAATAATGGGATTTTAATTTATTGAGACCATGATTCTTAAATTCTTCTATGGATTCTCTGCTATAATGCACTGATTCTCAAGAATTATTGGGATTTTCAAGAATTTGGACCATGATTTTCGTTGAACCAAAATGAATTTTGACTATACAGCACTGATTTTCTAGGATTCTTGGTCATTCCCAACTGATTCTGAAGTTTTTTTTGACTGATTTCAAATTAATTCCCATGATTCTTTGGAATTTTAGATTGTTGGTCACGGATACTCTCTAAATAATGGGATTTTCAATTATTTAGACCATGATTCTTAATTTCTTTTATGGATTCTCTGTTATAACACACTGATTCTCAAGAATTATTGGGATTATCAAGCATTTGGACCATGATTGTCGTTGAACCAAAATGAATTTTGTCTATACACCACTGATTTTCTAGGATTCTTGGTCATTCCCAACTGATTCTAAAGTTTTTTTTGACTGATTTCAAATTAATTCCCATTAATCATTGAAATTATTGATTCTTCATTAAGGTTATTCTATAAATAATGGGATTTTAATTTATTTAGACAATGATTCTTAAATTCTTCTATGGATTCTCTGCTAAAACACTCTGATTCTCAAGAATTATTGGGATTTTCAAGCATTTGGACCATGATTTTCATTGAATAAAAATGAATTTTGACTATACACCACTGATTTTCTAGGATTCTTGGTCATTCCCAACTGATTCTGAAGTTTTTTTTGACTGAATTCAAATTTATTCCCATAAATCATTGAAATTATTGATTCTTCATTAAGGTTATTCTATAAATAATGGGATTTTAATTTATTTAGACCATGATTCTTAAATTCTTCTATGGATTCTCTGCTATAATGCACTGATTCTCAAGAATTATTGGGATTTTCAAGAATTTGGACCATGATTGTCGTTGAACCAAAATGAATTTTGACTATACAGCACTGATTTTCTAGGATTCTTGGTCATTCCCAACTGATTCTATAATTTTTTTTGACTGAATTCAAATTAATTCCCATGATTCTTTGGAATTTTAGATTGTTGGTCACGGATACTCTCTAAATAATGGGATTTTCAATTATTTAGACCATGATTCTTTTTTTCTTTTATGGATTCTCTGTTATAACACAATGATTCTCAAGAATTATTGGGATTATCAAGCATTTGGACCATGATTTTCATTGAATCAAAATGAATTTTGTCTTTACACCACTGATTTTCTAGGATTCTTGGTCATTCCCAACTGATTCTAAAGTTTTTTTTGACTGATTTCAAATTAATTCCCATTAATCATTGAAATTATTGATTCTTCATTATGGTTATTCTGTAAATAATGGGATTTTAATTTATTGAGACCATGATTCTTAAATTCTTCTATGGATTCTCTGCTATAATGCACTGATTCTCAAGAATTATTGGGATTTTCAAGAATTTGGACCATGATTTTCGTTGAACCAAAATGAATTTTGACTATACAGCGCTGATTTTCTAGGATTCTTGGTCATTCCCAACTGATTCTGAAGTTTTTTTTGACTGATTTCAAATTAATTCCCATGATTCTTTGGAATTTTGGATTGTTGGTCACGGATACTCTCTAAATAATGGGATTTTCAATTATTTAGACCATGATTCTTAATTTCTTTTATGGATTCTCTGTTATAACACACTGATTCTCAAGAATTATTGGGATTATCAAGCATTTGGACCATGATTTTCATTGAATCAAAATGAATTTTGTCTATACACAACTGATTATCTAGGATTCTTGGTCATTCCCAACTGATTCTAAAGTTTTTTTTGACTAATTTCAAATTAATTCCCATTAATCATTGAAATTATTGATTCTTCATTAAGGTTATTCTGTAAATAATGGGATTTTAATTTATTGAGACCATGATTCTTAAATTCTTCTATGGATTCTCTGCTATAATGCACTGATTCTCAAGAATTATTGGGATTTTCAAGAATTTGGACCATGATTTTCGTTGAACCAAAATGAATATTGACTATACAGCACTGATTTTCTAGGATTCTTGGTCATTCCCAACTGATTCTGAAGTTTTTTTTGACTGATTTCAAATTAATTCCCATGATTCTTTGGAATTTTAGATTGTTGGTCACGGATACTCTCTAAATAATGGGATTTTCAATTATTTAGACCATGATTCTTAATTTCTTTTATGGATTCTCTGTTATAACACACTGATTCTCAAGAATTATTGGGATTATCAAGCATTTGGACCATGATTTTCATTGAATCAAAATGAATTTTGTCTATACACCACTGATTTTCTAGGATTCTTGGTCATTTCCAACTGATTCTAAAGTTTTTTTTGACTGATTTCAAATTAATTCCCATTAATCATTGAAATTATTGATTCTTCATTAAGGTTATTCTATAAATAATGGGATTTTAATTTATTTAGACAATGATTCTTAAATTCTTCTATGGATTCTCTGCTAAAACACTCTGATTCTCAAGAATTATTGGGATTTTCAAGCATTTGGACCATGATTTTCATTGAATAAAAATGAATTTTGACTATACACCACTGATTTTCTAGGATTCTTGGTCATTCCTAAATGATTCTGAAGTTTTTTTTGACCGAATTCAAATTAATTCCCATGATTCTTTGGAATTTTAGATTGTTGGTCACGGATACTCTCTAAATAATGGGATTTTCAATTATTTAGACCATGATTCTTAATTTCTTTTATGGGTTCTCTGTTATAACACACTGATTCTCAAGAATTATTGGGATTATCAAGCATTTGGACCATGATTTTCATTGAATCAAAATGAATTTTGTCTATACACCACTGATTTTCTAGGATTCTTGGTCATTCCCAACTGATTCTAAAGTTTTTTTTGACTGATTTCAAATTAATTCCCATTAATCATTGAAATTATTGATTCTTCATTAAGGTTTTTCTGTAAATAATGGGATTTTAATTTATTGAGACCATGATTCTTAAATTCTTCAATGGATTCTCTGCTATAACGCACTGATTCTCAAGAATTATTGGGATTTTCAAGAATTTGGACCATGATTTTCATTGAATCAAAATGAATTTTGACTATACACCACTGATTTTCTAGGATTCTTGGTCATTCCCAACTGATTCTGAAGTTTTTTTTGACTGAATTCAAATTTATTCCCATAAATCATTGAAATTATTGATTCTTCATTAAGGTTATTCTATAAATAATGGGATTTTAATTTATTTAGACCATGATTCTTAAATTCTTCTATGGATTCTCTGCTATAATGCACTGATTCTCAAGAATTATTGGGATTTTCAAGAATTTGGACCATGATTGTCGTTGAACCAAAATGAATTTTGACTATACAGCACTGATTTTCTAGGATTCTTGGTCATTCCCAACTGATTCTATAATTTTTTTGACTGAATTCAAATTAATTCCCATGATTCTTTGGAATTTTAGATTGTTGGTCACGGAAACTCTCTAAATAATGGGATTTTCAATTATTTAGACACTGATTCTTAATTTCTTTTATGGATTCTCTGTTATAACACACTGATTCTCAAGAATTATTGGGATTATCAAGCATTTGGACCATGATTTTCATTGAATCAAAATGAATTTTGTCTTTACACCACTGATTTTCTAGGATTCTTGGTCATTCCCAACTGATTCTAAAGTTTTTTTTGACTGATTTCAAATTAATTCCCATTAATCATTGAAATTATTGATTCTTCATAAAGGTTATTCTGTAAATAATGGGATTTTAATTTATTGAGACCATGATTCTTAAATTCTTCTATGGATTCTCTGCTATAACGCACTGATACTCAAGAATTATTGGTATTTTCAAGAATTTGGACCATGATTTTCATTGAATCAAAATGAATTTTGACTATACAGCACTGATTTTCTAGGATTCTTCGTCATTCCCAACTGATTCTGAAGTTTTTTTTGACTGATTTCAAATTAATTCCCATGATTCATTGGAATTTCAGATTGTTGGTTATGGATACTCTCTAAATAATGGGATTTTCAATTATTTAATCCATCATTGTTAATATCTTTTATGGATTCTCTTCTAAAACACTCTGATTCTCAAGAATTATTGGGATTTTCAAGCATTTGGACCATGATTTTCATTGAATAAAAATGAATTTTGACTATACACCACTGATTTTCTAGGATTCTTGGTCATTCCTAAATGATTCTGAAGTTTTTTTTGACCGAATTCAAATTAATTCCCATGATTCATTGGAATTTCAGATTGTTGGTTATGGATACTCTCTAAATAATGGGATTTTCAATTATTTAATCCAACATTCTTATTATCTTCTATAGATTCTCTGCTATAACGCACTGATTCTCAAGAATAATTGGTATTTTCAAGAATTTGGACCATGATTGTCGTTGAACTAAAATGAATTTTGACTATACAGCACTGATTTTCTAGGATTCTTGGTCATTCCCAACTGATTCTATAATTTTTTTTGACTGAATTCAAATTAATTCCCATGATTCTTTGGAATTTTAGATTGTTGGTCACGGATACTCTCTAAATAATGGGATTTTCAATTATTTAATCCAACATTCTTATTATCTTCTATAGATTCTCTGCTATAACGCACTGATTCTCAAGAATTATTGGGATTTTCAAGAATTTGGACCATGATTTTCGTTGAACCAAAATGAATTTTGACTATACAGCACTGATTTTCTAGGATTCTTGGTCATTCCCAACTGATTCTGAAGTTTTTTTTGACTGATTTCAAATTAATTCCCATGATTCTTTGGAATTTTAGATTGTTGGTCACGGATACTCTCTAAATAATGGGATTTTCAATTATTTAGACCATGATTCTTAATTTCTTTTATGGATTCTCTGTTATAACACACTGATTCTCAAGAATTATTGGGATTATCAAGCATTTGGACCATGATTTTCATTGAATCAAAATGAATTTTGTCTTTACACCACTGATTTTCTAGGATTCTTGGTCATTCCCAACTGATTCTAAAGTTTTTTTTGACTGATTTCAAATTAATTCCCATTAATCATTGAAATTATTGATTCTTCATAAAGGTTATTCTGTAAATAATGGGATTTTAATTTATTGAGACCATGATTCTTAAATTCTTCTATGGATTCTCTGCTATAACGCACTGATACTCAAGAATTATTGGTATTTTCAAGAATTTGGACCATGATTTTCATTGAATCAAAATGAATTTTGACTATACAGCACTGATTTTCTAGGATTCTTCGTCATTCCCAACTGATTCTGAAGTTTTTTTTGACTGATTTCAAATTAATTCCCATGATTCATTGGAATTTCAGATTGTTGGTTATGGATACTCTCTAAATAATGGGATTTTCAATTATTTAATCCATCATTGTTAATATCTTTTATGGATTCTCTTCTAAAACACTCTGATTCTCAAGAATTATTGGGATTTTCAAGCATTTGGACCATGATTTTCATTGAATAAAAATGAATTTTGACTATACACCACTGATTTTCTAGGATTCTTGGTCATTCCTAAATGATTCTGAAGTTTTTTTTGACCGAATTCAAATTAATTCCCATGATTCATTGGAATTTCAGATTGTTGGTTATGGATACTCTCTAAATAATGGGATTTTCAATTATTTAATCCAACATTCTTATTATCTTCTATAGATTCTCTGCTATAACGCACTGATTCTCAAGAATAATTGGGATTTTCAAGAATTTGGACCATGATTGTCGTTGAACTAAAATGAATTTTGACTATACAGCACTGATTTTCTAGGATTCTTGGTCATTCCCAACTGATTCTATAATTTTTTTTGACTGAATTCAAATTAATTCCCATGATTCTTTGGAATTTTAGATTGTTGGTCACGGATACTCTCTAAATAATGGGATTTTCAATTATTTAATCCAACATTCTTATTATCTTCTATAGATTCTCTGCTATAACGCACTGATTCTCAAGAATTATTGGGATTTTCAAGAATTTGGACCATGATTTTCATTGAATCAAAATGAATTTTGTCAATACACCACTGATTTTCTAGGATTCTTGGTCATTCCCAACTGATTCTAAAGTTTTTTTTGACTGATTTCAAATTAATTCCCATTAATCATTGAAATTATTGATTCTTCATTAAGGTTATTCTGTAAATAATGGGATTTTAATTTATTGAGACCATGATTCTTAAATTCTTCTATGGATTCTCTGCTATAACGCACTGATTCTCAAGAATTATTGGTATTTTCAAGAATTTGGACCATGATTTTCATTGAATCAAAATGAATTTTGACTATACAGCACTGATTTTCTAGGATTCTTCGTCATTCCCAACTGATTCTGAAGTTTTTTTTGACTGATTTCAAATTAATTCCCATGATTCATTGGAATTTCAGATTGTTGGTTATGGATACTCTCTAAATAATGGGATTTTCAATTATTTAATCCATCATTGTTAATATCTTTTATGGATTCTCTTCTAAAACACTCTGATTCTCAAGAATTATTGGGATTTTCAAGCATTTGGACCATGATTTTCAATGAATAAAAATGAATTTTGACTATACACCACTGATTTTCTAGGATTCTTGGTCATTCCTAAATGATTCTGAAGTTTTTTTTGACCGAATTCAAATTAATTCCCATGATTCATTGGAATTTCAGATTGTTGGTTATGGATACTCTCTAAATAATGGGATTTTCAATTATTTAATCCAACATTCTTATTATCTTCTATAGATTCTCTGCTATAACGCACTGATTCTCAAGAATAATTGGGATTTTCAAGAATTTGGACCATGATTGTCGTTGAACTAAAATGAATTTTGACTATACAGCACTGATTTTCTAGGATTCTTGGTCATTCCCAAATGATTCTATAATTTTTTTTGACTGAATTCAAATTAATTCCCATGATTCTTTGGAATTTTAGATTGTTGGTCACGGATACTCTCTAAATAATGGGATTTTCAATTATTTAATCCAACATTCTTATTATCTTCTATAGATTCTCTGCTATAACGCACTGATTCTCAAGAATTATTGGGATTTTCAAGAATTTGGACCATGATTTTCATTGAATCAAAATGAATTTTGTCAATACACCACTGATTTTCTAGGATTCTTGGTCATTCCCAACTGATTCTAAAGTTTTTTTTGACTGATTTCAAATTAATTCCCATTAATCATTGAAATTATTGATTCTTCATTAAGGTTATTCTGTAAATAATGGGATTTTAATTTATTGAGACCATGATTCTTAAATTCTTCTATGGATTCTCTGCTATAACGCACTGATTCTCAAGAATTATTGGTATTTTCAAGAATTTGGACCATGATTTTCATTGAATCAAAATGAATTTTGACTATACAGCACTGATTTTCTAGGATTCTTCGTCATTCCCAACTGATTCTGAAGTTTTTTTTGACTGATTTCAAATTAATTCCCATGATTCATTGGAATTTCAGATTGTTGGTTATGGATACTCTCTAAATAATGGGATTTTCAATTATTTAATCCATCATTGTTAATATCTTTTATGGATTCTCTTCTAAAACACTCTGATTCTCAAGAATTATTGGGATTTTCAAGCATTTGGACCATGATTTTCATTGAATAAAAATGAATTTTGACTATACACCACTGATTTTCTAGGATTCTTGGTCATTCCTAAATGATTCTGAAGTTTTTTTTGACCGAATTCAAATTAATTCCCATGATTCATTGGAATTTCAGATTGTTGGTTATGGATACTCTCTAAATAATGGGATTTTCAATTATTTAATCCAACATTCTTATTATCTTCTATAGATTCTCTGCTATAACGCACTGATTCTCAAGAATTATTGGGATTTTCAAGAATTTGGACCATGATTGTCGTTGAACTAAAATGAATTTTGACTATACAGCACTGATTTTCTAGGATTCTTGGTCATTCCCAACTGATTCTATAATTTTTTTTGACTGATTTCAAATTAATTCCCATTAATCATTGAAATTATTGATTCTTCATTAAGGTTATTCTGTAAATAATGGGATTTTAATTTATTGAGACCATGATTCTTAAACTCTTCTATGGATTCTCTGCTATAATGCACTGATTCTCAAGAATTATTGGGATTTTCAAGAATTTGGACCATGATTGTCGTTGAACTAAAATGAATTTTGACTATACAGCACTGATTTTCTAGGATTCTTGGTCATTCCCAACTGATTCTATAATTTTTTTTGACTGATTTCAAATTAATTCCCATTAATCATTGAAATTATTGATTCTTCATTAAGGTTATTCTGTAAATAATGGGATTTTAATTTATTGAGACCATGATTCTTAAATTCTTCTATGGATTCTCTGCTATAATGCACTGATTCTCAAGAATTATTGGGATTTTCAAGAATTTGGACCATGATTTTCGTTGAACCAAAATGAATTTTGACTATACAGCACTGATTTTCTAGGATTCTTGGTCATTCCCAACTGATTCTATAATTTTTTTTGACTGAATTCAAATTAATTCCCATGATTCTTTGGAATTTTAGATTGTTGGTCACGGATACTCTCTAAATAATGGGATTTTCAATTATTTAGACCATGATTCTTAATTTCTTTTATGGGTTCTCTGTTATAACACACTGATTCTCAAGAATTATTGGGATTATCAAGCATTTGGACCATGATTTTCATTGAATCAAAATGAATTTTGTCTATACACCACTGATTTTCTAGGATTCTTGGTCATTCCCAACTGATTCTAAAGTTTTTTTTGACTGATTTCAAATTAATTCCCATTAATCATTGAAATTATTGATTCTTCATTAAGGTTTTTCTGTAAATAATGGGATTTTAATTTATTGAGACCATGATTCTTAAATTCTTCAATGGATTCTCTGCTATAACGCACTGATTCTCAAGAATTATTGGGATTTTCAAGAATTTGGACCATGATTTTCATTGAATCAAAATGAATTTTGACTATACACCACTGATTTTCTAGGATTCTTGGTCATTCCCAACTGATTCTGAAGTTTTTTTTGACTGAATTCAAATTTATTCCCATAAATCATTGAAATTATTGATTCTTCATTAAGGTTATTCTATAAATAATGGGATTTTAATTTATTTAGACCATGATTCTTAAATTCTTCTATGGATTCTCTGCTATAACGCACTGATTCTCAAGAATTATTGGTATTTTCAAGAATTTGGACCATGATTTTCATTGAATCAAAATGAATTTTGACTATACAGCACTGATTTTCTAGGATTCTTCGTCATTCCCAACTGATTCTGAAGTTTTTTTTGACTGATTTCAAATTAATTCCCATGATTCATTGGAATTTCAGATTGTTGGTTATGGATACTCTCTAAATAATGGGATTTTCAATTATTTAATCCATCATTCTTAATATCTTTTATGGATTCTCTTCTAAAACACTCTGATTCTCAAGAATTATTGGGATTTTCAAGCATTTGGACCATGATTTTCATTGAATAAAAATGAATTTTGACTATACACCACTGATTTTCTAGGATTCTTGGTCATTCCTAAATGATTCTGAAGTTTTTTTTGACCGAATTCAAATTAATTCCCATGATTCATTGGAATTTCAGATTGTTGGTTATGGATACTCTCTAAATAATGGGATTTTCAATTATTTAATCCAACATTCTTATTATCTTCTATAGATTCTCTGCTATAACGCACTGATTCTCAAGAATTATTGGGATTTTCAAGAATTTGGACCATGATTTTCATTGAATCAAAATGAATTTTGTCAATACACCACTGATTTTCTAGGATTCTTGGTCATTCCCAACTGATTCTAAAGTTTTTTTTGACTGATTTCAAATTAATTCCCATTAATCATTGAAATTATTGATTCTTCATTAAGGTTATTCTGTAAATAATGGGATTTTAATTTATTGAGACCATGATTCTTAAATTCTTCTATGGATTCTCTGCTATAACGCACTGATTCTCAAGAATTATTGGTATTTTCAAGAATTTGGACCATGATTTTCATTGAATCAAAATGAATTTTGACTATACAGCACTGATTTTCTAGGATTCTTCGTCATTCCCAACTGATTCTGAAGTTTTTTTTGACTGATTTCAAATTAATTCCCATGATTCATTGGAATTTCAGATTGTTGGTTATGGATACTCTCTAAATAATGGGATTTTCAATTATTTAATCCATCATTCTTAATATCTTTTATGGATTCTCTTCTAAAACACTCTGATTCTCAAGAATTATTGGGATTTTCAAGCATTTGGACCATGATTTTCATTGAATAAAAATGAATTTTGACTATACACCACTGATTTTCTAGGATTCTTGGTCATTCCTAAATGATTCTGAAGTTTTTTTTGACCGAATTCAAATTAATTCCCATGATTCATTGGAATTTCAGATTGTTGGTTATGGATACTCTCTAAATAATGGGATTTTCAATTATTTAATCCAACATTCTTATTATCTTCTATAGATTCTCTGCTATAACGCACTGATTCTCAAGAATTATTTGGATTTTCAAGAATTTGGACCATGATTGTCGTTGAACTAAAATGAATTTTGACTATACAGCACTGATTTTCTAGGATTCTTGGTCATTCCCAACTGATTCTATAATTTTTTTTGACTGATTTCAAATTAATTCCCATTAATCATTGAAATTATTGATTCTTCATTAAGGTTATTCTGTAAATAATGGGATTTTAATTTATTGAGACCATGATTCTTAAATTCTTCTATGGATTCTCTGCTATAATGCACTGATTCTCAAGAATTATTGGTATTTTCAAGAATTTGGACCATGATTTTCATTGAATCAAAATGAATTTTGACTATACAGCACTGATTTTCTAGGATTCTTCGTCATTCCCAACTGATTCTGAAGTTTTTTTTGACTGATTTCAAATTAATTCCCATGATTCATTGGAATTTCAGATTGTTGGTTATGGATACTCTCTAAATAAAGGGATTTTCAATTATTTAATCCATCATTCTTAATATCTTTTATGGATTCTCTTCTAAAACACTCTGATTCTCAAGAATTATTGGGATTTTCAAGCATTTGGACCATGATTTTCATTGAATAAAAATGAATTTTGACTATACACCACTGATTTTCTAGGATTCTTGGTCATTCCTAAATGATTCTGAAGTTTTTTTTGACCGAATTCAAATTAATTCCCATGATTCATTGGAATTTCAGATTGTTGGTTATGGATACTCTCTAAATAATGGGATTTTCAATTATTTAATCCAACATTCTTATTATCTTCTATAGATTCTCTGCTATAACGCACTGATTCTCAAGAATTATTGGGATTTTCAAGAATTTGGACCATGATTTTCATTGAATCAAAATGAATTTTGTCAATACACCACTGATTTTCTAGGATTCTTGGTCATTCCCAACTGATTCTATAATTTTTTTTGACTGAATTCAAATTAATTCCCATGATTCTTTGGAATTTTAGATTGTTGGTCACGGATACTCTCTAAATAATGGGATTTTCAATTATTTAATCCAACATTCTTATTATCTTCTATAGATTCTCTGCTATAACGCACTGATTCTCAAGAATTATTGGGATTTTCAAGAATTTGGACCATGATTTTCGTTGAACCAAAATGAATTTTGACTATACAGCACTGATTTTCTAGGATTCTTGGTCATTCCCAACTGATTCTGAAGTTTTTTTTGACTGATTTCAAATTAATTCCCATGATTCTTTGGAATTTTAGATTGTTGGTCACGGATACTCTCTAAATAATGGGATTTTCAATTATTTAGACCATGATTCTTAATTTCTTTTATGGATTCTCTGTTATAACACACTGATTCTCAAGAATTATTGGGATTATCAAGCATTTGGACCATGATTTTCATTGAATCAAAATGAATTTTGTCTATACACCACTGATTTTCTAGGATTCTTGGTCATTCCCAACTGATTCTAAAGTTTTTTTTGACTGATTTCAAATTAATTCCCATTAATCATTGAAATTATTGATTCTTCATTAAGGTTATTCTATAAATAATGGGATTTTAATTTATTTAGACAATGATTCTTAAATTCTTCTATGGATTCTCTGCTAAAACACTCTGATTCTCAAGAATTATTGGGATTTTCAAGCATTTGGACCATGATTTTCATTGAATAAAAATGAATTTTGACTATACACCACTGATTTTCTAGGATTCTTGGTCATTCCTAAATGATTCTGAAGTTTTTTTTGACCGAATTCAAATTAATTCCCATGATTCATTGGAATTTCAGATTGTTGGTTATGGATACTCTCTAAATAATGGGATTTTCAATTATTTAATCCAACATTCTTAATATCTTCTATAGATTCTCTGCTATAACGCACTGATTCTCAAGAATTATTGGGATTTTCAAGAATTTGGACCATGATTGTCGTTGAACCAAAATGAATTTTGACTATACAGCACTGATTTTCTAGGATTCTTGGTCATTCCCAACTGATTCTATAATTTTTTTTGACTGAATTCAAATTAATTCCCATGATTCTTTGGAATTTTAGATTGTTGGTCACGGATACTCTCTAAATAATGGGATTTTCAATTATTTAGACCATGATTCTTAATTTCTTTTATGGGTTCTCTGTTATAACACACTGATTCTCAAGAATTATTGGGATTATCAAGCATTTGGACCATGATTTTCATTGAATCAAAATGAATTTTGTCTATACACCACTGATTTTCTAGGATTCTTGGTCATTCCCAACTGATTCTAAAGTTTTTTTTGACTGATTTCAAATTAATTCCCATTAATCATTGAAATTATTGATTCTTCATTAAGGTTTTTCTGTAAATAATGGGATTTTAATTTATTGAGACCATGATTCTTAAATTCTTCAATGGATTCTCTGCTATAACGCACTGATTCTCAAGAATTATTGGGATTTTCAAGAATTTGGACCATGATTTTCATTGAATCAAAATGAATTTTGACTATACACCACTGATTTTCTAGGATTCTTGGTCATTCCCAACTGATTCTGAAGTTTTTTTTGACTGAATTCAAATTTATTCCCATAAATCATTGAAATTATTGATTCTTCATTAAGGTTATTCTATAAATAATGGGATTTTAATTTATTTAGACCATGATTCTTAAATTCTTCTATGGATTCTCTGCTATAATGCACTGATTCTCAAGAATTATTGGGATTTTCAAGAATTTGGACCATGATTGTCGTTGAACCAAAATGAATTTTGACTATACAGCACTGATTTTTTAGGATTCTTGGTCATTCCCAACTGATTCTATAATTTTTTTGACTGAATTCAAATTAATTCCCATGATTCATTGGAATTTCAGATTGTTGGTTATGGATACTCTCTAAATAATGGGATTTTCAATTATTTAATCCAACATTCTTATTATCTTCTATAGATTCTCTGCTATAACGCACTGATTCTCAAGAATAATTGGGATTTTCAAGAATTTGGACCATGATTGTCGTTGAACTAAAATGAATTTTGACTATACAGCACTGATTTTCTAGGATTCTTGGTCATTCCCAACTGATTCTATAATTTTTTTTGACTGAATTCAAATTAATTCCCATGATTCTTTGGAATTTTAGATTGTTGGTCACGGATACTCTCTAAATAATGGGATTTTCAATTATTTAATCCAACATTCTTATTATCTTCTATAGATTCTCTGCTATAACGCACTGATTCTCAAGAATTATTGGGATTTTCAAGAATTTGGACCATGATTTTCATTGAATCAAAATGAATTTTGTCAATACACCACTGATTTTCTAGGATTCTTGGTCATTCCCAACTGATTCTAAAGTTTTTTTTGACTGATTTCAAATTAATTCCCATTAATCATTGAAATTATTGATTCTTCATTAAGGTTATTCTGTAAATAATGGGATTTTAATTTATTGAGACCATGATTCTTAAATTCTTCTATGGATTCTCTGCTATAACGCACTGATTCTCAAGAATTATTGGTATTTTCAAGAATTTGGACCATGATTTTCATTGAATCAAAATGAATTTTGACTATACAGCACTGATTTTCTAGGATTCTTCGTCATTCCCAACTGATTCTGAAGTTTTTTTTGACTGATTTCAAATTAATTCCCATGATTCATTGGAATTTCAGATTGTTGGTTATGGATACTCTCTAAATAATGGGATTTTCAATTATTTAATCCATCATTGTTAATAT
The DNA here is from genome assembly GCA_036289425.1 of Rhopalosiphum nymphaeae. NCBI lineage: Eukaryota > Metazoa > Arthropoda > Insecta > Hemiptera > Aphididae > Rhopalosiphum > Rhopalosiphum nymphaeae. The sequence continues at coordinate 2,790,797 of JAZAQC010000011.1, read as the reverse complement.
CTTTTATGGATTCTCTTCTAAAACACTCTGATTCTCAAGAATTATTGGGATTTTCAAGCATTTGGACCATGATTTTCATTGAATAAAAATGAATTTTGACTATACACCACTGATTTTCTAGGATTCTTGGTCATTCCTAAATGATTCTGAAGTTTTTTTTGACCGAATTCAAATTAATTCCCATGATTCATTGGAATTTCAGATTGTTGGTTATGGATACTCTCTAAATAATGGGATTTTCAATTATTTAATCCAACATTCTTATTATCTTCTATAGATTCTCTGCTATAACGCACTGATTCTCAAGAATAATTGGGATTTTCAAGAATTTGGACCATGATTGTCGTTGAACTAAAATGAATTTTGACTATACAGCACTGATTTTCTAGGATTCTTGGTCATTCCCAACTGATTCTATAATTTTTTTTGACTGAATTCAAATTAATTCCCATGATTCTTTGGAATTTTAGATTGTTGGTCACGGATACTCTCTAAATAATGGGATTTTCAATTATTTAATCCAACATTCTTATTATCTTCTATAGATTCTCTGCTATAACGCACTGATTCTCAAGAATTATTGGGATTTTCAAGAATTTGGACCATGATTTTCATTGAATCAAAATGAATTTTGTCAATACACCACTGATTTTCTAGGATTCTTGGTCATTCCCAACTGATTCTAAAGTTTTTTTTGACTGATTTCAAATTAATTCCCATTAATCATTGAAATTATTGATTCTTCATTAAGGTTATTCTGTAAATAATGGGATTTTAATTTATTGAGACCATGATTCTTAAATTCTTCTATGGATTCTCTGCTATAACGCACTGATTCTCAAGAATTATTGGTATTTTCAAGAATTTGGACCATGATTTTCATTGAATCAAAATGAATTTTGACTATACAGCACTGATTTTCTAGGATTCTTCGTCATTCCCAACTGATTCTGAAGTTTTTTTTGACTGATTTCAAATTAATTCCCATGATTCATTGGAATTTCAGATTGTTGGTTATGGATACTCTCTAAATAATGGGATTTTCAATTATTTAATCCATCATTGTTAATATCTTTTATGGATTCTCTTCTAAAACACTCTGATTCTCAAGAATTATTGGGATTTTCAAGCATTTGGACCATGATTTTCATTGAATAAAAATGAATTTTGACTATACACCACTGATTTTCTAGGATTCTTGGTCATTCCTAAATGATTCTGAAGTTTTTTTTGACCGAATTCAAATTAATTCCCATGATTCATTGGAATTTCAGATTGTTGGTTATGGATACTCTCTAAATAATGGGATTTTCAATTATTTAATCCAACATTCTTATTATCTTCTATAGATTCTCTGCTATAACGCACTGATTCTCAAGAATAATTGGGATTTTCAAGAATTTGGACCATGATTGTCGTTGAACTAAAATGAATTTTGACTATACAGCACTGATTTTCTAGGATTCTTGGTCATTCCCAACTGATTCTATAATTTTTTTTGACTGAATTCAAATTAATTCCCATGATTCTTTGGAATTTTAGATTGTTGGTCACGGATACTCTCTAAATAATGGGATTTTCAATTATTTAATCCAACATTCTTATTATCTTCTATAGATTCTCTGCTATAACGCACTGATTCTCAAGAATTATTGGGATTTTCAAGAATTTGGACCATGATTTTCATTGAATCAAAATGAATTTTGTCAATACACCACTGATTTTCTAGGATTCTTGGTCATTCCCAACTGATTCTAAAGTTTTTTTTGACTGATTTCAAATTAATTCCCATTAATCATTGAAATTATTGATTCTTCATTAAGGTTATTCTGTAAATAATGGGATTTTAATTTATTGAGACCATGATTCTTAAATTCTTCTATGGATTCTCTGCTATAACGCACTGATTCTCAAGAATTATTGGTATTTTCAAGAATTTGGACCATGATTTTCATTGAATCAAAATGAATTTTGACTATACAGCACTGATTTTCTAGGATTCTTCGTCATTCCCAACTGATTCTGAAGTTTTTTTTGACTGATTTCAAATTAATTCCCATGATTCATTGGAATTTCAGATTGTTGGTTATGGATACTCTCTAAATAATGGGATTTTCAATTATTTAATCCATCATTGTTAATATCTTTTATGGATTCTCTTCTAAAACACTCTGATTCTCAAGAATTATTGGGATTTTCAAGCATTTGGACCATGATTTTCATTGAATAAAAATGAATTTTGACTATACACCACTGATTTTCTAGGATTCTTGGTCATTCCTAAATGATTCTGAAGTTTTTTTTGACCGAATTCAAATTAATTCCCATGATTCATTGGAATTTCAGATTGTTGGTTATGGATACTCTCTAAATAATGGGATTTTCAATTATTTAATCCAACATTCTTATTATCTTCTATAGATTCTCTGCTATAACGCACTGATTCTCAAGAATAATTGGGATTTTCAAGAATTTGGACCATGATTGTCGTTGAACTAAAATGAATTTTGACTATACAGCACTGATTTTCTAGGATTCTTGGTCATTCCCAACTGATTCTATAATTTTTTTTGACTGAATTCAAATTAATTCCCATGATTCTTTGGAATTTTAGATTGTTGGTCACGGATACTCTCTAAATAATGGGATTTTCAATTATTTAATCCAACATTCTTATTATCTTCTATGGATTCTCTGCTAAAACACTCTGATTCTCAAGAATTATTGGGATTTTCAAGCATTTGGACCATGATTTTCATTGAATAAAAATGAATTTTGACTATACACCACTGATTTTCTAGGATTCTTGGTCATTCCTAAATGATTCTGAAGTTTTTTTTGACCGAATTCAAATTAATTCCCATGATTCATTGGAATTTCAGATTGTTGGTTATGGATACTCTCTAAATAATGGGATTTTCAATTATTTAATCCAACATTCTTAATATCTTCTATAGATTCTCTGCTATAACGCACTGATTCTCAAGAATTATTGGGATTTTCAAGAATTTGGACCATGATTGTCGTTGAACCAAAATGAATTTTGACTATACAGCACTGATTTTCTAGGATTCTTGGTCATTCCCAACTGATTCTATAATTTTTTTTGACTGAATTCAAATTAATTCCCATGATTCTTTGGAATTTTAGATTGTTGGTCACGGATACTCTCTAAATAATGGGATTTTCAATTATTTAGACCATGATTCTTAATTTCTTTTATGGGTTCTCTGTTATAACACACTGATTCTCAAGAATTATTGGGATTATCAAGCATTTGGACCATGATTTTCATTGAATCAAAATGAATTTTGTCTATACACCACTGATTTTCTAGGATTCTTGGTCATTCCCAACTGATTCTAAAGTTTTTTTTGACTGATTTCAAATTAATTCCCATTAATCATTGAAATTATTGATTCTTCATTAAGGTTTTTCTGTAAATAATGGGATTTTAATTTATTGAGACCATGATTCTTAAATTCTTCAATGGATTCTCTGCTATAACGCACTGATTCTCAAGAATTATTGGGATTTTCAAGAATTTGGACCATGATTTTCATTGAATCAAAATGAATTTTGACTATACACCACTGATTTTCTAGGATTCTTGGTCATTCCCAACTGATTCTGAAGTTTTTTTTGACTGAATTCAAATTTATTCCCATAAATCATTGAAATTATTGATTCTTCATTAAGGTTATTCTATAAATAATGGGATTTTAATTTATTTAGACCATGATTCTTAAATTCTTCTATGGATTCTCTGCTATAATGCACTGATTCTCAAGAATTATTGGGATTTTCAAGAATTTGGACCATGATTGTCGTTGAACCAAAATGAATTTTGACTATACAGCACTGATTTTCTAGGATTCTTGGTCATTCCCAACTGATTCTATAATTTTTTTGACTGAATTCAAATTAATTCCCATGATTCTTTGGAATTTTAGATTGTTGGTCACGGAAACTCTCTAAATAATGGGATTTTCAATTATTTAGACCATGATTCTTAATTTCTTTTATGGATTCTCTGTTATAACACACTGATTCTCAAGAATTATTGGGATTATCAAGCATTTGGACCATGATTTTCATTGAATCAAAATGAATTTTGTCTTTACACCACTGATTTTCTAGGATTCTTGGTCATTCCCAACTGATTCTAAAGTTTTTTTTGACTGATTTCAAATTAATTCCCATTAATCATTGAAATTATTGATTCTTCATAAAGGTTATTCTGTAAATAATGGGATTTTAATTTATTGAGACCATGATTCTTAAATTCTTCTATGGATTCTCTGCTATAACGCACTGATTCTCAAGAATTATTGGTATTTTAAGAATTTGGACCATGATTTTCATTGAATCAAAATGAATTTTGACTATACACCACTGATTTTCTAGGATTCTTCGTCATTCCCAACTGATTCTGAAGTTTTTTTTGACTGATTTCAAATTAATTCCCATGATTCATTGGAATTTCAGATTGTTGGTTATGGATACTCTCTAAATAATGGGATTTTCAATTATTTAATCCATCATTGTTAATATCTTTTATGGATTCTCTTCTAAAACACTCTGATTCTCAAGAATTATTGGGATTTTCAAGCATTTGGACCATGATTTTCATTGAATAAAAATGAATTTTGACTATACACCACTGATTTTCTAGGATTCTTGGTCATTCCTAAATGATTCTGAAGTTTTTTTTGACCGAATTCAAATTAATTCCCATGATTCATTGGAATTTCAGATTGTTGGTTATGGATACTCTCTAAATAATGGGATTTTCAATTATTTAATCCAACATTCTTATTATCTTCTATAGATTCTCTGCTATAACGCACTGATTCTCAAGAATAATTGGGATTTTCAAGAATTTGGACCATGATTGTCGTTGAACTAAAATGAATTTTGACTATACAGCACTGATTTTCTAGGATTCTTGGTCATTCCCAACTGATTCTATAATTTTTTTTGACTGAATTCAAATTAATTCCCATGATTCTTTGGAATTTTAGATTGTTGGTCACGGATACTCTCTAAATAATGGGATTTTCAATTATTTAATCCAACATTCTTATTATCTTCTATAGATTCTCTGCTATAACGCACTGATTCTCAAGAATTATTGGGATTTTCAAGAATTTGGACCATGATTTTCATTGAATCAAAATGAATTTTGTCAATACACCACTGATTTTCTAGGATTCTTGGTCATTCCCAACTGATTCTATAATTTTTTTTGACTGAATTCAAATTAATTCCCATGATTCTTTGGAATTTTAGATTGTTGGTCACGGATACTCTCTAAATAATGGGATTTTCAATTATTTAGACCATGATTCTTAATTTCTTTTATGGGTTCTCTGTTATAACACACTGATTCTCAAGAATTATTGGGATTATCAAGCATTTGGACCATGATTTTCATTGAATCAAAATGAATTTTGTCTATACACCACTGATTTTCTAGGATTCTTGGTCATTCCCAACTGATTCTAAAGTTTTTTTTGACTGATTTCAAATTAATTCCCATTAATCATTGAAATTATTGATTCTTCATTAAGGTTTTTCTGTAAATAATGGGATTTTAATTTATTGAGACCATGATTCTTAAATTCTTCAATGGATTCTCTGCTATAACGCACTGATTCTCAAGAATTATTGGGATTTTCAAGAATTTGGACCATGATTTTCATTGAATCAAAATGAATTTTGACTATACACCACTGATTTTCTAGGATTCTTGGTCATTCCCAACTGATTCTGAAGTTTTTTTTGACTGAATTCAAATTTATTCCCATAAATCATTGAAATTATTGATTCTTCATTAAGGTTATTCTATAAATAATGGGATTTTAATTTATTTAGACCATGATTCTTAAATTCTTCTATGGATTCTCTGCTATAATGCACTGATTCTCAAGAATTATTGGGATTTTCAAGAATTTGGACCATGATTGTCGTTGAACCAAAATGAATTTTGACTATACAGCACTGATTTTCTAGGATTCTTGGTCATTCCCAACTGATTCTATAATTTTTTTGACTGAATTCAAATTAATTCCCATGATTCTTTGGAATTTTAGATTGTTGGTCACGGAAACTCTCTAAATAATGGGATTTTCAATTATTTAGACCATGATTCTTAATTTCTTTTATGGATTCTCTGTTATAACACACTGATTCTCAAGAATTATTGGGATTATCAAGCATTTGGACCATGATTTTCATTGAATCAAAATGAATTTTGTCTTTACACCACTGATTTTCTAGGATTCTTGGTCATTCCCAACTGATTCTAAAGTTTTTTTTGACTGATTTCAAATTAATTCCCATTAATCATTGAAATTATTGATTCTTCATAAAGGTTATTCTGTAAATAATGGGATTTTAATTTATTGAGACCATGATTCTTAAATTCTTCTATGGATTCTCTGCTATAACGCACTGATACTCAAGAATTATTGGTATTTTCAAGAATTTGGACCATGATTTTCATTGAATCAAAATGAATTTTGACTATACAGCACTGATTTTCTAGGATTCTTCGTCATTCCCAACTGATTCTGAAGTTTTTTTTGACTGATTTCAAATTAATTCCCATGATTCATTGGAATTTCAGATTGTTGGTTATGGATACTCTCTAAATAATGGGATTTTCAATTATTTAATCCATCATTGTTAATATCTTTTATGGATTCTCTTCTAAAACACTCTGATTCTCAAGAATTATTGGGATTTTCAAGCATTTGGACCATGATTTTCATTGAATAAAAATGAATTTTGACTATACACCACTGATTTTCTAGGATTCTTGGTCATTCCTAAATGATTCTGAAGTTTTTTTTGACCGAATTCAAATTAATTCCCATGATTCATTGGAATTTCAGATTGTTGGTTATGGATACTCTCTAAATAATGGGATTTTCAATTATTTAATCCAACATTCTTATTATCTTCTATAGATTCTCTGCTATAACGCACTGATTCTCAAGAATAATTGGGATTTTCAAGAATTTGGACCATGATTGTCGTTGAACTAAAATGAATTTTGACTATACAGCACTGATTTTCTAGGATTCTTGGTCATTCCCAACTGATTCTATAATTTTTTTTGACTGAATTCAAATTAATTCCCATGATTCTTTGGAATTTTAGATTGTTGGTCACGGATACTCTCTAAATAATGGGATTTTCAATTATTTAATCCAACATTCTTATTATCTTCTATAGATTCTCTGCTATAACGCACTGATTCTCAAGAATTATTGGGATTTTCAAGAATTTGGACCATGATTTTCATTGAATCAAAATGAATTTTGTCAATACACCACTGATTTTCTAGGATTCTTGGTCATTCCCAACTGATTCTATAATTTTTTTTGACTGAATTCAAATTAATTCCCATGATTCTTTGGAATTTTAGATTGTTGGTCACGGATACTCTCTAAATAATGGGATTTTCAATTATTTAGACCATGATTCTTAATTTCTTTTATGGGTTCTCTGTTATAACACACTGATTCTCAAGAATTATTGGGATTATCAAGCATTTGGACCATGATTTTCATTGAATCAAAATGAATTTTGTCTATACACCACTGATTTTCTAGGATTCTTGGTCATTCCCAACTGATTCTAAAGTTTTTTTTGACTGATTTCAAATTAATTCCCATTAATCATTGAAATTATTGATTCTTCATTAAGGTTTTTCTGTAAATAATGGGATTTTAATTTATTGAGACCATGATTCTTAAATTCTTCAATGGATTCTCTGCTATAACGCACTGATTCTCAAGAATTATTGGGATTTTCAAGAATTTGGACCATGATTTTCATTGAATCAAAATGAATTTTGACTATACACCACTGATTTTCTAGGATTCTTGGTCATTCCCAACTGATTCTGAAGTTTTTTTTGACTGAATTCAAATTTATTCCCATAAATCATTGAAATTATTGATTCTTCATTAAGGTTATTCTATAAATAATGGGATTTTAATTTATTTAGACCATGATTCTTAAATTCTTCTATGGATTCTCTGCTATAATGCACTGATTCTCAAGAATTATTGGGATTTTCAAGAATTTGGACCATGATTGTCGTTGAACCAAAATGAATTTTGACTATACAGCACTGATTTTCTAGGATTCTTGGTCATTCCCAACTGATTCTATAATTTTTTTGACTGAATTCAAATTAATTCCCATGATTCTTTGGAATTTTAGATTGTTGGTCACGGAAACTCTCTAAATAATGGGATTTTCAATTATTTAGACCATGATTCTTAATTTCTTTTATGGATACTCTGTTATAACACACTGATTCTCAAGAATTATTGGGATTATCAAGCATTTGGACCATGATTTTCATTCAATCAAAATGAATTTTGTCTTTACACCACTGATTTTCTAGGATTCTTGGTCATTCCCAACTGATTCTAAAGTTTTTTTTGACTGATTTCAAATTAATTCCCATTAATCATTGAAATTATTGATTCTTCATAAAGGTTATTCTGTAAATAATGGGATTTTAATTTATTGAGACCATGATTCTTAAATTCTTCTATGGATTCTCTGCTATAACGCACTGATACTCAAGAATTATTGGTATTTTCAAGAATTTGGACCATGATTTTCATTGAATCAAAATGAATTTTGACTATACAGCACTGATTTTCTAGGATTCTTCGTCATTCCCAACTGATTCTGAAGTTTTTTTTGACTGATTTCAAATTAATTCCCATGATTCATTGGAATTTCAGATTGTTGGTTATGGATACTCTCTAAATAATGGGATTTTCAATTATTTAATCCATCATTGTTAATATCTTTTATGGATTCTCTTCTAAAACACTCTGATTCTCAAGAATTATTGGGATTTTCAAGCATTTGGACCATGATTTTCATTGAATAAAAATGAATTTTGACTATACACCACTGATTTTCTAGGATTCTTGGTCATTCCTAAATGATTCTGAAGTTTTTTTTGACCGAATTCAAATTAATTCCCATGATTCATTGGAATTTCAGATTGTTGGTTATGGATACTCTCTAAATAATGGGATTTTCAATTATTTAATCCAACATTCTTATTATCTTCTATAGATTCTCTGCTATAACGCACTGATTCTCAAGAATAATTGGGATTTTCAAGAATTTGGACCATGATTGTCGTTGAACTAAAATGAATTTTGACTATACAGCACTGATTTTCTAGGATTCTTGGTCATTCCCAACTGATTCTATAATTTTTTTTGACTGAATTCAAATTAATTCCCATGATTCTTTGGAATTTTAGATTGTTGGTCACGGATACTCTCTAAATAATGGGATTTTCAATTATTTAATCCAACATTCTTATTATCTTCTATAGATTCTCTGCTATAACGCACTGATTCTCAAGAATTATTGGGATTTTCAAGAATTTGGACCATGATTTTCATTGAATCAAAATGAATTTTGTCAATACACCACTGATTTTCTAGGATTCTTGGTCATTCCCAACTGATTCTAAAGTTTTTTTTGACTGATTTCAAATTAATTCCCATTAATCATTGAAATTATTGATTCTTCATTAAGGTTATTCTGTAAATAATGGGATTTTAATTTATTGAGACCATGATTCTTAAATTCTTCTATGGATTCTCTGCTATAACGCACTGATTCTCAAGAATTATTGGTATTTTCAAGAATTTGGACCATGATTTTCATTGAATCAAAATGAATTTTGACTATACAGCACTGATTTTCTAGGATTCTTCGTCATTCCCAACTGATTCTGAAGTTTTTTTTGACTGATTTCAAATTAATTCCCATGATTCATTGGAATTTCAGATTGTTGGTTATGGATACTCTCTAAATAATGGGATTTTCAATTATTTAATCCATCATTCTTAATATCTTTTATGGATTCTCTTCTAAAACACTCTGATTCTCAAGAATTATTGGGATTTTCAAGCATTTGGACCATGATTTTCATTGAATAAAAATGAATTTTGACTATACACCACTGATTTTCTAGGATTCTTGGTCATTCCTAAATGATTCTGAAGTTTTTTTTGACCGAATTCAAATTAATTCCCATGATTCATTGGAATTTCAGATTGTTGGTTATGGATACTCTCTAAATAATGGGATTTTCAATTATTTAATCCATCATTCTTATTATCTTCTATAGATTCTCTGCTATAACGCACTGATTCTCAAGAATAATTGGGATTTTCAAGAATTTGGACCATGATTGTCGTTGAACTAAAATGAATTTTGACTATACAGCACTGATTTTCTAGGATTCTTGGTCATTCCCAACTGATTCTATAATTTTTTTTGACTGAATTCAAATTAATTCCCATGATTCTTTGGAATTTTAGATTGTTGGTCACGGATACTCTCTAAATAATGGGATTTTCAATTATTTAATCCAACATTCTTATTATCTTCTATAGATTCTCTGCTATAACGCACTGATTCTCAAGAATTATTGGGATTTTCAAGAATTTGGACCATGATTTTCATTGAATCAAAATGAATTTTGTCAATACACCACTGATTTTCTAGGATTCTTGGTCATTCCCAACTGATTCTAAAGTTTTTTTTGACTGATTTCAAATTAATTCCCATTAATCATTGAAATTATTGATTCTTCATTAAGGTTATTCTGTAAATAATGGGATTTTAATTTATTGAGACCATGATTCTTAAATTCTTCTATGGATTCTCTGCTATAACGCACTGATTCTCAAGAATTATTGGTATTTTCAAGAATTTGGACCATGATTTTCATTGAATCAAAATGAATTTTGACTATACAGCACTGATTTTCTAGGATTCTTCGTCATTCCCAACTGATTCTGAAGTTTTTTTTGACTGATTTCAAATTAATTCCCATGATTCATTGGAATTTCAGATTGTTGGTTATGGATACTCTCTAAATAATGGGATTTTCAATTATTTAATCCATCATTCTTAATATCTTTTATGGATTCTCTTCTAAAACACTCTGATTCTCAAGAATTATTGGGATTTTCAAGCATTTGGACCATGATTTTCATTGAATAAAAATGAATTTTGACTATACACCACTGATTTTCTAGGATTCTTGGTCATTCCTAAATGATTCTGAAGTTTTTTTTGACCGAATTCAAATTAATTCCCATGATTCATTGGAATTTCAGATTGTTGGTTATGGATACTCTCTAAATAATGGGATTTTCAATTATTTAATCCAACATTCTTATTATCTTCTATAGATTCTCTGCTATAACGCACTGATTCTCAAGAATTATTGGGATTTTCAAGAATTTGGACCATGATTGTCGTTGAACTAAAATGAATTTTGACTATACAGCACTGATTTTCTAGGATTCTTGGTCATTCCCAACTGATTCTATAATTTTTTTTGACTGATTTCAAATTAATTCCCATTAATCATTGAAATTATTGATTCTTCATTAAGGTTATTCTGTAAATAATGGGATTTTAATTTATTGAGACCATGATTCTTAAATTCTTCTATGGATTCTCTGCTATAATGCACTGATTCTCAAGAATTATTTGGATTTTCAAGAATTTGGACCATGATTTTCGTTGAACCAAAATGAATTTTGACTATACAGCACTGATTTTCTAGGATTCTTGGTCATTCCCAACTGATTCTATAATTTTTTTTGACTGAATTCAAATTAATTCCCATGATTCTTTGGAATTTTAGATTGTTGGTCACGGATACTCTCTAAATAATGGGATTTTCAATTATTTAGACCATGATTCTTAATTTCTTTTATGGGTTCTCTGTTATAACACACTGATTCTCAAGAATTATTGGGATTATCAAGCATTTGGACCATGATTTTCATTGAATCAAAATGAATTTTGTCTATACACCACTGATTTTCTAGGATTCTTGGTCATTCCCAACTGATTCTAAAGTTTTTTTTGACTGATTTCAAATTAATTCCCATTAATCATTGAAATTATTGATTCTTCATTAAGGTTTTTCTGTAAATAATGGGATTTTAATTTATTGAGACCATGATTCTTAAATTCTTCAATGGATTCTCTGCTATAACGCACTGATTCTCAAGAATTATTGGGATTTTCAAGAATTTTGACCATGATTTTCATTGAATCAAAATGAATTTTGACTATACACCACTGATTTTCTAGGATTCTTGGTCATTCCCAACTGATTCTGAAGTTTTTTTTGACTGAATTCAAATTTATTCCCATAAATCATTGAAATTATTGATTCTTCATTAAGGTTATTCTATAAATAATGGGATTTTAATTTATTTAGACCATGATTCTTAAATTCTTCTATGGATTCTCTGCTATAACGCACTGATTCTCAAGAATTATTGGTATTTTCAAGAATTTGGACCATGATTTTCATTGAATCAAAATGAATTTTGACTATACAGCACTGATTTTCTAGGATTCTTCGTCATTCCCAACTGATTCTGAAGTTTTTTTTGACTGATTTCAAATTAATTCCCATGATTCATTGGAATTTCAGATTGTTGGTTATGGATACTCTCTAAATAATGGGATTTTCAATTATTTAATCCATCATTCTTAATATCTTTTATGGATTCTCTTCTAAAACACTCTGATTCTCAAGAATTATTGGGATTTTCAAGCATTTGGACCATGATTTTCATTGAATAAAAATGAATTTTGACTATACACCACTGATTTTCTAGGATTCTTGGTCATTCCTAAATGATTCTGAAGTTTTTTTTGACCGAATTCAAATTAATTCCCATGATTCATTGGAATTTCAGATTGTTGGTTATGGATACTCTCTAAATAATGGGATTTTCAATTATTTAATCCATCATTCTTATTATCTTCTATAGATTCTCTGCTATAACGCACTGATTCTCAAGAATAATTGGGATTTTCAAGAATTTGGACCATGATTGTCGTTGAACTAAAATGAATTTTGACTATACAGCACTGATTTTCTAGGATTCTTGGTCATTCCCAACTGATTCTATAATTTTTTTTGACTGAATTCAAATTAATTCCCATGATTCTTTGGAATTTTAAATTGTTGGTCACGGATACTCTCTAAATAATGGGATTTTCAATTATTTAATCCAACATTCTTATTATCTTCTATAGATTCTCTGCTATAACGCACTGATTCTCAAGAATTATTGGGATTTTCAAGAATTTGGACCATGATTTTCATTGAATCAAAATGAATTTTGTCAATACACCACTGATTTTCTAGGATTCTTGGTCATTCCCAACTGATTCTAAAGTTTTTTTTGACTGATTTCAAATTAATTCCCATTAATCATTGAAATTATTGATTCTTCATTAAGGTTATTCTGTAAATAATGGGATTTTAATTTATTGAGACCATGATTCTTAAATTCTTCTATGGATTCTCTGCTATAACGCACTGATTCTCAAGAATTATTGGTATTTTCAAGAATTTGGACCATGATTTTCATTGAATCAAAATGAATTTTGACTATACAGCACTGATTTTCTAGGATTCTTCGTCATTCCCAACTGATTCTGAAGTTTTTTTTGACTGATTTCAAATTAATTCCCATGATTCATTGGAATTTCAGATTGTTGGTTATGGATACTCTCTAAATAATGGGATTTTCAATTATTTAATCCATCATTCTTAATATCTTTTATGGATTCTCTTCTAAAACACTCTGATTCTCAAGAATTATTGGGATTTTCAAGCATTTGGACCATGATTTTCATTGAATAAAAATGAATTTTGACTATACACCACTGATTTTCTAGGATTCTTGGTCATTCCTAAATGATTCTGAAGTTTTTTTTGACCGAATTCAAATTAATTCCCATGATTCATTGGAATTTCAGATTGTTGGTTATGGATACTCTCTAAATAATGGGATTTTCAATTATTTAATCCAACATTCTTATTATCTTCTATAGATTCTCTGCTATAACGCACTGATTCTCAAGAATTATTGGGATTTTCAAGAATTTGGACCATGATTGTCGTTGAACTAAAATGAATTTTGACTATACAGCACTGATTTTCTAGGATTCTTGGTCATTCCCAACTGATTCTATAATTTTTTTTGACTGATTTCAAATTAATTCCCATTAATCATTGAAATTATTGATTCTTCATTAAGGTTATTCTGTAAATAATGGGATTTTAATTTATTGAGACCATGATTCTTAAATTCTTCTATGGATTCTCTGCTATAACGCACTGATTCTCAAGAATTATTGGTATTTTCAAGAATTTGGACCATGATTTTCATTGAATCAAAATGAATTTTGACTATACAGCACTGATTTTCTAGGATTCTTCGTCATTCCCAACTGATTCTGAAGTTTTTTTTGACTGATTTCAAATTAATTCCCATGATTCATTGGAATTTCAGATTGTTGGTTATGGATACTCTCTAAATAATGGGATTTTCAATTATTTAATCCATCATTCTTAATATCTTTTATGGATTCTCTTCTAAAACACTCTGATTCTCAAGAATTATTGGGATTTTCAAGCATTTGGACCATGATTTTCATTGAATAAAAATGAATTTTGACTATACACCACTGATTTTCTAGGATTCTTGGTCATTCCTAAATGATTCTGAAGTTTTTTTTGACTGAATTCAAATTTATTCCCATAAATCATTGAAATTATTGATTCTTCATTAAGGTTATTCTATAAATAATGGGATTTTAATTTATTTAGACCATGATTCTTAAATTCTTCTATGGATTCTCTGCTATAACGCACTGATTCTCAAGAATTATTGGTATTTTCAAGAATTTGGACCATGATTTTCATTGAATCAAAATGAATTTTGACTATACAGCACTGATTTTCTAGGATTCTTCGTCATTCCCAACTGATTCTGAAGTTTTTTTTGACTGATTTCAAATTAATTCCCATGATTCATTGGAATTTCAGATTGTTGGTTATGGATACTCTCTAAATAATGGGATTTTCAATTATTTAATCCATCATTCTTAATATCTTTTATGGATTCTCTTCTAAAACACTCTGATTCTCAAGAATTATTGGGATTTTCAAGCATTTGGACCATGATTTTCATTGAATAAAAATGAATTTTGACTATACACCACTGATTTTCTAGGATTCTTGGTCATTCCTAAATGATTCTGAAGTTTTTTTTGACCGAATTCAAATTAATTCCCATGATTCATTGGAATTTCAGATTGTTGGTTATGGATACTCTCTAAATAATGGGATTTTCAATTATTTAATCCATCATTCTTATTATCTTCTATAGATTCTCTGCTATAACGCACTGATTCTCAAGAATAATTGGGATTTTCAAGAATTTGGACCATGATTGTCGTTGAACTAAAATGAATTTTGACTATACAGCACTGATTTTCTAGGATTCTTGGTCATTCCCAACTGATTCTATAATTTTTTTTGACTGAATTCAAATTAATTCCCATGATTCTTTGGAATTTTAAATTGTTGGTCACGGATACTCTCTAAATAATGGGATTTTCAATTATTTAATCCAACATTCTTATTATCTTCTATAGATTCTCTGCTATAACGCACTGATTCTCAAGAATTATTGGGATTTTCAAGAATTTGGACCATGATTTTCATTGAATCAAAATGAATTTTGTCAATACACCACTGATTTTCTAGGATTCTTGGTCATTCCCAACTGATTCTAAAGTTTTTTTTGACTGATTTCAAATTAATTCCCATTAATCATTGAAATTATTGATTCTTCATTAAGGTTATTCTGTAAATAATGGGATTTTAATTTATTGAGACCATGATTCTTAAATTCTTCTATGGATTCTCTGCTATAACGCACTGATTCTCAAGAATTATTGGTATTTTCAAGAATTTGGACCATGATTTTCATTGAATCAAAATGAATTTTGACTATACAGCACTGATTTTCTAGGATTCTTCGTCATTCCCAACTGATTCTGAAGTTTTTTTTGACTGATTTCAAATTAATTCCCATGATTCATTGGAATTTCAGATTGTTGGTTATGGATACTCTCTAAATAATGGGATTTTCAATTATTTAATCCATCATTCTTAATATCTTTTATGGATTCTCTTCTAAAACACTCTGATTCTCAAGAATTATTGGGATTTTCAAGCATTTGGACCATGATTTTCATTGAATAAAAATGAATTTTGACTATACACCACTGATTTTCTAGGATTCTTGGTCATTCCTAAATGATTCTGAAGTTTTTTTTGACCGAATTCAAATTAATTCCCATGATTCATTGGAATTTCAGATTGTTGGTTATGGATACTCTCTAAATAATGGGATTTTCAATTATTTAATCCAACATTCTTATTATCTTCTATAGATTCTCTGCTATAACGCACTGATTCTCAAGAATTATTGGGATTTTCAAGAATTTGGACCATGATTGTCGTTGAACTAAAATGAATTTTGACTATACAGCACTGATTTTCTAGGATTCTTGGTCATTCCCAACTGATTCTATAATTTTTTTTGACTGATTTCAAATTAATTCCCATTAATCATTGAAATTATTGATTCTTCATTAAGGTTATTCTGTAAATAATGGGATTTTAATTTATTGAGACCATGATTCTTAAATTCTTCTATGGATTCTCTGCTATAACGCACTGATTCTCAAGAATTATTGGTATTTTCAAGAATTTGGACCATGATTTTCATTGAATCAAAATGAATTTTGACTATACAGCACTGATTTTCTAGGATTCTTCGTCATTCCCAACTGATTCTGAAGTTTTTTTTGACTGATTTCAAATTAATTCCCATGATTCATTGGAATTTCAGATTGTTGGTTATGGATACTCTCTAAATAATGGGATTTTCAATTATTTAATCCATCATTCTTAATATCTTTTATGGATTCTCTTCTAAAACACTCTGATTCTCAAGAATTATTGGGATTTTCAAGCATTTGGACCATGATTTTCATTGAATAAAAATGAATTTTGACTATACACCACTGATTTTCTAGGATTCTTGGTCATTCCTAAATGATTCTGAAGTTTTTTTTGACCGAATTCAAATTAATTCCCATGATTCATTGGAATTTCAGATTGTTGGTTATGGATACTCTCTAAATAATGGGATTTTCAATTATTTAATCCAACATTCTTATTATCTTCTATAGATTCTCTGCTATAACGCACTGATTCTCAAGAATTATTTGGATTTTCAAGAATTTGGACCATGATTGTCGTTGAACTAAAATGAATTTTGACTATACAGCACTGATTTTCTAGGATTCTTGGTCATTCCCAACTGATTCTATAATTTTTTTTGACTGATTTCAAATTAATTCCCATTAATCATTGAAATTATTGATTCTTCATTAAGGTTATTCTGTAAATAATGGGATTTTAATTTATTGAGACCATGATTCTTAAATTCTTCTATGGATTCTCTGCTATAATGCACTGATTCTCAAGAATTATTGGGATTTTCAAGAATTTGGACCATGATTGTCGTTGAACTAAAATGAATTTTGACTATACAGCACTGATTTTCTAGGATTCTTGGTCATTCCCAACTGATTCTATAATTTTTTTTGACTGATTTCAAATTAATTCCCATTAATCATTGAAATTATTGATTCTTCATTAAGGTTATTCTGTAAATAATGGGATTTTAATTTATTGAGACCATGATTCTTAAATTCTTCTATGGATTCTCTGCTATAATGCACTGATTCTCAAGAATTATTGGGATTTTCAAGAATTTGGACCATGATTTTCGTTGAACCAAAATGAATTTTGACTATACAGCACTGATTTTCTAGGATTCTTGGTCATTCCCAACTGATTCTATAATTTTTTTTGACTGAATTCAAATTAATTCCCATGATTCTTTGGAATTTTAGATTGTTGGTCACGGATACTCTCTAAATAATGGGATTTTCAATTATTTAGACCATGATTCTTAATTTCTTTTATGGGTTCTCTGTTATAACACACTGATTCTCAAGAATTATTGGGATTATCAAGCATTTGGACCATGATTTTCATTGAATCAAAATGAATTTTGTCTATACACCACTGATTTTCTAGGATTCTTGGTCATTCCCAACTGATTCTAAAGTTTTTTTTGACTGATTTCAAATTAATTCCCATTAATCATTGAAATTATTGATTCTTCATTAAGGTTTTTCTGTAAATAATGGGATTTTAATTTATTGAGACCATGATTCTTAAATTCTTCAATGGATTCTCTGCTATAACGCACTGATTCTCAAGAATTATTGGGATTTTCAAGAATTTGGACCATGATTTTCATTGAATCAAAATGAATTTTGACTATACACCACTGATTTTCTAGGATTCTTGGTCATTCCCAACTGATTCTGAAGTTTTTTTTGACTGAATTCAAATTTATTCCCATAAATCATTGAAATTATTGATTCTTCATTAAGGTTATTCTATAAATAATGGGATTTTAATTTATTTAGACCATGATTCTTAAATTCTTCTATGGATTCTCTGCTATAACGCACTGATTCTCAAGAATTATTGGTATTTTCAAGAATTTGGACCATGATTTTCATTGAATCAAAATGAATTTTGACTATACAGCACTGATTTTCTAGGATTCTTCGTCATTCCCAACTGATTCTGAAGTTTTTTTTGACTGATTTCAAATTAATTCCCATGATTCATTGGAATTTCAGATTGTTGGTTATGGATACTCTCTAAATAATGGGATTTTCAATTATTTAATCCATCATTCTTAATATCTTTTATGGATTCTCTTCTAAAACACTCTGATTCTCAAGAATTATTGGGATTTTCAAGCATTTGGACCATGATTTTCATTGAATAAAAATGAATTTTGACTATACACCACTGATTTTCTAGGATTCTTGGTCATTCCTAAATGATTCTGAAGTTTTTTTTGACCGAATTCAAATTAATTCCCATGATTCATTGGAATTTCAGATTGTTGGTTATGGATACTCTCTAAATAATGGGATTTTCAATTATTTAATCCAACATTCTTATTATCTTCTATAGATTCTCTGCTATAACGCACTGATTCTCAAGAATTATTTGGATTTTCAAGAATTTGGACCATGATTGTCGTTGAACTAAAATGAATTTTGACTATACAGCACTGATTTTCTAGGATTCTTGGTCATTCCCAACTGATTCTATAATTTTTTTTGACTGATTTCAAATTAATTCCCATTAATCATTGAAATTATTGATTCTTCATTAAGGTTATTCTGTAAATAATGGGATTTTAATTTATTGAGACCATGATTCTTAAATTCTTCTATGGATTCTCTGCTATAATGCACTGATTCTCAAGAATTATTGGGATTTTCAAGAATTTGGACCATGATTGTCGTTGAACTAAAATGAATTTTGACTATACAGCACTGATTTTCTAGGATTCTTGGTCATTCCCAACTGATTCTATAATTTTTTTTGACTGATTTCAAATTAATTCCCATGATTCATTGGAATTTCAGATTGTTGGTTATGGATACTCTCTAAATAATGGGATTTTCAATTATTTCATCCATCATTCTTAATATCTTTTATGGATTCTCTTCTAAAACACTCTGATTCTCAAGAATTATTGGGATTTTCAAGCATTTGGACCATGATTTTCATTGAATAAAAATGAATTTTGACTATACACCACTGATTTTCTAGGATTCTTGGTCATTCCTAAATGATTCTGAAGTTTTTTTTGACCGAATTCAAATTAATTCCCATGATTCATTGGAATTTCAGATTGTTGGTTATGGATACTCTCTAAATAATGGGATTTTCAATTATTTAATCCAACATTCTTATTATCTTCTATAGATTCTCTGCTATAACGCACTGATTCTCAAGAATTATTTGGATTTTCAAGAATTTGGACCATGATTGTCGTTGAACTAAAATGAATTTTGACTATACAGCACTGATTTTCTAGGATTCTTGGTCATTCCCAACTGATTCTATAATTTTTTTTGACTGATTTCAAATTAATTCCCATTAATCATTGAAATTATTGATTCTTCATTAAGGTTATTCTGTAAATAATGGGATTTTAATTTATTGAGACCATGATTCTTAAATTCTTCTATGGATTCTCTGCTATAATGCACTGATTCTCAAGAATTATTGGGATTTTCAAGAATTTGGACCATGATTGTCGTTGAACTAAAATGAATTTTGACTATACAGCACTGATTTTCTAGGATTCTTGGTCATTCCCAACTGATTCTATAATTTTTTTTGACTGATTTCAAATTAATTCCCATTAATCATTGAAATTATTGATTCTTCATTAAGGTTATTCTGTAAATAATGGGATTTTAATTTATTGAGACCATGATTCTTAAATTCTTCTATGGATTCTCTGCTATAATGCACTGATTCTCAAGAATTATTGGGATTTTCAAGAATTTGGACCATGATTTTCGTTGAACCAAAATGAATTTTGACTATACAGCACTGATTTTCTAGGATTCTTGGTCATTCCCAACTGATTCTATAATTTTTTTTGACTGAATTCAAATTAATTCCCATGATTCTTTGGAATTTTAGATTGTTGGTCACGGATACTCTCTAAATAATGGGATTTTCAATTATTTAGACCATGATTCTTAATTTCTTTTATGGGTTCTCTGTTATAACACACTGATTCTCAAGAATTATTGGGATTATCAAGCATTTGGACCATGATTTTCATTGAATCAAAATGAATTTTGTCTATACACCACTGATTTTCTAGGATTCTTGGTCATTCCCAACTGATTCTAAAGTTTTTTTTGACTGATTTCAAATTAATTCCCATTAATCATTGAAATTATTGATTCTTCATTAAGGTTTTTCTGTAAATAATGGGATTTTAATTTATTGAGACCATGATTCTTAAATTCTTCAATGGATTCTCTGCTATAACGCACTGATTCTCAAGAATTATTGGGATTTTCAAGAATTTGGACCATGATTTTCATTGAATCAAAATGAATTTTGACTATACACCACTGATTTTCTAGGATTCTTGGTCATTCCCAACTGATTCTGAAGTTTTTTTTGACTGAATTCAAATTTATTCCCATAAATCATTGAAATTATTGATTCTTCATTAAGGTTATTCTATAAATAATGGGATTTTAATTTATTTAGACCATGATTCTTAAATTCTTCTATGGATTCTCTGCTATAACGCACTGATTCTCAAGAATTATTGGTATTTTCAAGAATTTGGACCATGATTTTCATTGAATCAAAATGAATTTTGACTATACAGCACTGATTTTCTAGGATTCTTCGTCATTCCCAACTGATTCTGAAGTTTTTTTTGACTGATTTCAAATTAATTCCCATGATTCATTGGAATTTCAGATTGTTGGTTATGGATACTCTCTAAATAATGGGATTTTCAATTATTTAATCCATCATTCTTAATATCTTTTATGGATTCTCTTCTAAAACACTCTGATTCTCAAGAATTATTGGGATTTTCAAGCATTTGGACCATGATTTTCATTGAATAAAAATGAATTTTGACTATACACCACTGATTTTCTAGGATTCTTGGTCATTCCTAAATGATTCTGAAGTTTTTTTTGACCGAATTCAAATTAATTCCCATGATTCATTGGAATTTCAGATTGTTGGTTATGGATACTCTCTAAATAATGGGATTTTCAATTATTTAATCCAACATTCTTATTATCTTCTATAGATTCTCTGCTATAACGCACTGATTCTCAAGAATTATTTGGATTTTCAAGAATTTGGACCATGATTGTCGTTGAACTAAAATGAATTTTGACTATACAGCACTGATTTTCTAGGATTCTTGGTCATTCCCAACTGATTCTATAATTTTTTTTGACTGATTTCAAATTAATTCCCATTAATCATTGAAATTATTGATTCTTCATTAAGGTTATTCTGTAAATAATGGGATTTTAATTTATTGAGACCATGATTCTTAAATTCTTCTATGGATTCTCTGCTATAATGCACTGATTCTCAAGAATTATTGGGATTTTCAAGAATTTGGACCATGATTGTCGTTGAACTAAAATGAATTTTGACTATACAGCACTGATTTTCTAGGATTCTTGGTCATTCCCAACTGATTCTATAATTTTTTTTGACTGATTTCAAATTAATTCCCATTAATCATTGAAATTATTGATTCTTCATTAAGGTTATTCTGTAAATAATGGGATTTTAATTTATTGAGACCATGATTCTTAAATTCTTCTATGGATTCTCTGCTATAATGCACTGATTCTCAAGAATTATTGGGATTTTCAAGAATTTGGACCATGATTTTCGTTGAACCAAAATGAATTTTGACTATACAGCACTGATTTTCTAGGATTCTTGGTCATTCCCAACTGATTCTATAATTTTTTTTGACTGAATTCAAATTAATTCCCATGATTCTTTGGAATTTTAGATTGTTGGTCACGGATACTCTCTAAATAATGGGATTTTCAATTATTTAGACCATGATTCTTAATTTCTTTTATGGGTTCTCTGTTATAACACACTGATTCTCAAGAATTATTGGGATTATCAAGCATTTGGACCATGATTTTCATTGAATCAAAATGAATTTTGTCTATACACCACTGATTTTCTAGGATTCTTGGTCATTCCCAACTGATTCTAAAGTTTTTTTTGACTGATTTCAAATTAATTCCCATTAATCATTGAAATTATTGATTCTTCATTAAGGTTTTTCTGTAAATAATGGGATTTTAATTTATTGAGACCATGATTCTTAAATTCTTCAATGGATTCTCTGCTATAACGCACTGATTCTCAAGAATTATTGGGATTTTCAAGAATTTGGACCATGATTTTCATTGAATCAAAATGAATTTTGACTATACACCACTGATTTTCTAGGATTCTTGGTCATTCCCAACTGATTCTGAAGTTTTTTTTGACTGAATTCAAATTTATTCCCATAAATCATTGAAATTATTGATTCTTCATTAAGGTTATTCTATAAATAATGGGATTTTAATTTATTTAGACCATGATTCTTAAATTCTTCTATGGATTCTCTGCTATAACGCACTGATTCTCAAGAATTATTGGTATTTTCAAGAATTTGGACCATGATTTTCATTGAATCAAAATGAATTTTGACTATACAGCACTGATTTTCTAGGATTCTTCGTCATTCCCAACTGATTCTGAAGTTTTTTTTGACTGATTTCAAATTAATTCCCATGATTCATTGGAATTTCAGATTGTTGGTTATGGATACTCTCTAAATAATGGGATTTTCAATTATTTCATCCATCATTCTTAATATCTTTTATGGATTCTCTTCTAAAACACTCTGATTCTCAAGAATTATTGGGATTTTCAAGCATTTGGACCATGATTTTCATTGAATAAAAATGAATTTTGACTATACACCACTGATTTTCTAGGATTCTTGGTCATTCCTAAATGATTCTGAAGTTTTTTTTGACCGAATTCAAATTAATTCCCATGATTCATTGGAATTTCAGATTGTTGGTTATGGATACTCTCTAAATAATGGGATTTTCAATTATTTAATCCAACATTCTTATTATCTTCTATAGATTCTCTGCTATAACGCACTGATTCTCAAGAATAATTGGGATTTTCAAGAATTTGGACCATGATTGTCGTTGAACTAAAATGAATTTTGACTATACAGCACTGATTTTCTAGGATTCTTGGTCATTCCCAACTGATTCTATAATTTTTTTTGACTGAATTCAAATTAATTCCCATGATTCTTTGGAATTTTAGATTGTTGGTCACGGATACTCTCTAAATAATGGGATTTTCAATTATTTAATCCAACATTCTTATTATCTTCTATAGATTCTCTGCTATAACGCACTGATTCTCAAGAATTATTGGGATTTTCAAGAATTTGGACCATGATTTTCATTGAATCAAAATGAATTTTGTCAATACACCACTGATTTTCTAGGATTCTTGGTCATTCCCAACTGATTCTAAAGTTTTTTTTGACTGATTTCAAATTAATTCCCATTAATCATTGAAATTATTGATTCTTCATTAAGGTTATTCTGTAAATAATGGGATTTTAATTTATTGAGACCATGATTCTTAAATTCTTCTATGGATTCTCTGCTATAACGCACTGATTCTCAAGAATTATTGGTATTTTCAAGAATTTGGACCATGATTTTCATTGAATCAAAATGAATTTTGACTATACAGCACTGATTTTCTAGGATTCTTCGTCATTCCCAACTGATTCTGAAGTTTTTTTTGACTGATTTCAAATTAATTCCCATGATTCATTGGAATTTCAGATTGTTGGTTATGGATACTCTCTAAATAATGGGATTTTCAATTATTTAATCCATCATTCTTAATATCTTTTATGGATTCTCTTCTAAAACACTCTGATTCTCAAGAATTATTGGGATTTTCAAGCATTTGGACCATGATTTTCATTGAATAAAAATGAATTTTGACTATACACCACTGATTTTCTAGGATTCTTGGTCATTCCTAAATGATTCTGAAGTTTTTTTTGACCGAATTCAAATTAATTCCCATGATTCATTGGAATTTCAGATTGTTGGTTATGGATACTCTCTAAATAATGGGATTTTCAATTATTTAATCCAACATTCTTATTATCTTCTATAGATTCTCTGCTATAACGCACTGATTCTCAAGAATTATTGGGATTTTCAAGAATTTGGACCATGATTGTCGTTGAACTAAAATGAATTTTGACTATACAGCACTGATTTTCTAGGATTCTTGGTCATTCCCAACTGATTCTATAATTTTTTTTGACTGATTTCAAATTAATTCCCATTAATCATTGAAATTATTGATTCTTCATTAAGGTTATTCTGTAAATAATGGGATTTTAATTTATTGAGACCATGATTCTTAAATTCTTCTATGGATTCTCTGCTATAATGCACTGATTCTCAAGAATTATTGGGATTTTCAAGAATTTGGACCATGATTTTCGTTGAACCAAAATGAATTTTGACTATACAGCACTGATTTTCTAGGATTCTTGGTCATTCCCAACTGATTCTGAAGTTTTTTTTGACTGATTTCAAATTAATTCCCATGATTCTTTGGAATTTTAGATTGTTGGTCACGGATACTCTCTAAATAATGGGATTTTCAATTATTTAGACCATGATTCTTAATTTCTTTTATGGATTCTCTGTTATAACACACTGATTCTCAAGAATTATTGGGATTATCAAGCATTTGGACCATGATTTTCATTGAATCAAAATGAATTTTGTCTATACACAACTGATTATCTAGGATTCTTGGTCATTCCCAACTGATTCTAAAGTTTTTTTTGACTGATTTCAAATTAATTCCCATTAATCATTGAAATTATTGATTCTTCATTAAGGTTATTCTGTAAATAATGGGATTTTAATTTATTGAGACCATGATTCTTAAATTCTTCTATGGATTCTCTGCTATAATGCACTGATTCTCAAGAATTATTGGGATTTTCAAGAATTTGAACCATGATTTTCGTTGAACCAAAATGAATTTTGACTATACAGCACTGATTTTCTAGGATTCTTGGTCATTCCCAACTGATTCTGAAGTTTTTTTTGACTGATTTCAAATTAATTCCCATGATTCTTTGGAATTTTAGATTGTTGGTCACGGATACTCTCTAAATAATGGGATTTTCAATTATTTGGACCATGATTCTTAATTTCTTTTATGGGTTCTCTGTTATAACACACTGACTCTCAAGAATTATTGGGATTATCAAGCATTTGGACCATGATTTTCATTGAATCAAAATGAATTTTGTCTATACACCACTGATTTTCTAGGATTCTTGGTCATTCCCAACTGATTCTAAAGTTTTTTTTGACTGATTTCAAATTAATTCCCATTAATCATTGAAATTATTGATTCTTCATTAAGGTTTTTCTGTAAATAATGGGATTTTAATTTATTGAGACCATGATTCTTAAATTCTTCAATGGATTCTCTGCTATAACGCACTGATTCTCAAGAATTATTGGGATTTTCAAGAATTTGGACCATGATTTTCATTGAATCAAAATGAATTTTGACTATACACCACTGATTTTCTAGGATTCTTGGTCATTCCCAACTGATTCTGAAGTTTTTTTTGACTGAATTCAAATTTATTCCCATAAATCATTGAAATTATTGATTCTTCATTAAGGTTATTCTATAAATAATGGGATTTTAATTTATTTAGACCATGATTCTTAAATTCTTCTATGGATTCTCTGCTATAATGCACTGATTCTCAAGAATTATTGGGATTTTCAAGAATTTGGACCATGATTGTCGTTGAACCAAAATGAATTTTGACTATACAGCACTGATTTTCTAGGATTCTTGGTCATTCCCAACTGATTCTATAATTTTTTTGACTGAATTCAAATTAATTCCCATGATTCTTTGGAATTTTAGATTGTTGGTCACGGAAACTCTCTAAATAATGGGATTTTCAATTATTTAGACCATGATTCTTAATTTCTTTTATGGATTCTCTGTTATAACACACTGATTCTCAAGAATTATTGGGATTATCAAGCATTTGGACCATGATTTTCATTGAATCAAAATGAATTTTGTCTTTACACCACTGATTTTCTAGGATTCTTGGTCATTCCCAACTGATTCTAAAGTTTTTTTTGACTGATTTCAAATTAATTCCCATTAATCATTGAAATTATTGATTCTTCATAAAGGTTATTCTGTAAATAATGGGATTTTAATTTATTGAGACCATGATTCTTAAATTCTTCTATGGATTCTCTGCTATAACGCACTGATTCTCAAGAATTATTGGTATTTTCAAGAATTTGGACCATGATTTTCATTGAATCAAAATGAATTTTGACTATACAGCACTGATTTTCTAGGATTCTTCGTCATTCCCAACTGATTCTGAAGTTTTTTTTGACTGATTTCAAATTAATTCCCATGATTCATTGGAATTTCAGATTGTTGGTTATGGATACTCTCTAAATAATGGGATTTTCAATTATTTAATCCATCATTCTTAATATCTTTTATGGATTCTCTTCTAAAACACTCTGATTCTCAAGAATTATTGGGATTTTCAAGCATTTGGACCATGATTTTCATTGAATAAAAATGAATTTTGACTATACACCACTGATTTTCTAGGATTCTTCGTCATTCCTAAATGATTCTGAAGTTTTTTTTGACCGAATTCAAATTAATTCCCATGATTCATTGGAATTTCAGATTGTTGGTTATGGATACTCTCTAAATAATGGGATTTTCAATTATTTAATCCAACATTCTTATTATCTTCTATAGATTCTCTGCTATAACGCACTGATTCTCAAGAATTATTGGGATTTTCAAGAATTTGGACCATGATTGTCGTTGAACTAAAATGAATTTTGACTATACAGCACTGATTTTCTAGGATTCTTGGTCATTCCCAACTGATTCTATAATTTTTTTTGACTGAATTCAAATTAATTCCCATGATTCTTTGGAATTTTAGATTGTTGGTCACGGATACTCTCTAAATAATGGGATTTTCAATTATTTAATCCAACATTCTTATTATCTTCTATAGATTCTCTGCTATAACGCACTGATTCTCAAGAATTATTGGGATTTTCAAGAATTTGGACCATGATTTTCATTGAATCAAAATGAATTTTGTCAATACACCACTGATTTTCTAGGATTCTTGGTCATTCCCAACTGATTCTAAAGTTTTTTTTGACTGATTTCAAATTAATTCCCATTAATCATTGAAATTATTGATTCTTCATTAAGGTTATTCTGTAAATAATGGGATTTTAATTTATTGAGACCATGATTCTTAAATTCTTCTATGGATTCTCTGCTATAACGCACTGATTCTCAAGAATTATTGGTATTTTAAGAATTTGGACCATGATTTTCATTGAATCAAAATGAATTTTGACTATACACCACTGATTTTCTAGGATTCTTGGTCATTCCTAAATGATTCTGAAGTTTTTTTTGACCGAATTCAAATTAATTCCCATGATTCATTGGAATTTCAGATTGTTGGTTATGGATACTCTCTAAATAATGGGATTTTCAATTATTTAATCCAACATTATTATTATCTTCTATGGATTCTCTGCTATAACGCACTGATTCTCAAGAATTATTGGTATTTTCAAGAATTTGGACCATGATTTTCATTGAATCAAAATGAATTTTGACTATACAGCACTGATTTTCTAGGATTCTTGGTCATTCCTAAATGATTCTGAAGTTTTTTTTGACCGAATTCAAATTAATTCCCATGATTCATTGGAATTTCAGATTGTTGGTTATGGATACTCTCTAAATAATGGGATTTTCAATTATTTAATCCATCATTCTTAATATCTTTTATGGATTCTCTTCTAAAACACTCTGATTCTCAAGAATTATTGGGATTTTCAAGCATTTGGACCATGATTTTCATTGAATAAAAATGAATTTTGACTATACACCACTGATTTTCTAGGATTCTTGGTCATTCCTAAATGATTCTGAAGTTTTTTTTGACCGAATTCAAATTAATTCCCATGATTCATTGGAATTTCAGATTGTTGGTTATGGATACTCTCTAAATAATGGGATTTTCAATTATTTAATCCAACATTCTTATTATCTTCTATAGATTCTCTGCTATAACGCACTGATTCTCAAGAATTATTGGGATTTTCAAGAATTTGGACCATGATTGTCGTTGAACTAAAATGAATTTTGACTATACAGCACTGATTTTCTAGGATTCTTGGTCATTCCCAACTGATTCTATAATTTTTTTTGACTGAATTCAAATTAATTCCCATGATTCTTTGGAATTTTAGATTGTTGGTCACGGATACTCTCTAAATAATGGGATTTTCAATTATTTAATCCAACATTCTTATTATCTTCTATAGATTCTCTGCTATAACGCACTGATTCTCAAGAATTATTGGGATTATCAAGCATTTGGACCATGATTTTCATTGAATCAAAATGAATTTTGTCTTTACACCACTGATTTTCTAGGATTCTTGGTCATTCCCAACTGATTCTAAAGTTTTTTTTGACTGATTTCAAATTAATTCCCATTAATCATTGAAATTATTGATTCTTCATAAAGGTTATTCTGTAAATAATGGGATTTTAATTTATTGAGACCATGATTCTTAAATTCTTCTATGGATTCTCTGCTATAACGCACTGATTCTCAAGAATTATTGGTATTTTCAAGAATTTGGACCATGATTTTCATTGAATCAAAATGAATTTTGACTATACAGCACTGATTTTCTAGGATTCTTCGTCATTCCCAACTGATTCTGAAGTTTTTTTTGACTGATTTCAAATTAATTCCCATGATTCATTGGAATTTCAGATTGTTGGTTATGGATACTCTCTAAATAATGGGATTTTCAATTATTTAATCCATCATTCTTAATATCTTTTATGGATTCTCTTCTAAAACACTCTGATTCTCAAGAATTATTGGGATTTTCAAGCATTTGGACCATGATTTTCATTGAATAAAAATGAATTTTGACTATACACCACTGATTTTCTAGGATTCTTGGTCATTCCTAAATGATTCTGAAGTTTTTTTTGACCGAATTCAAATTAATTCCCATGATTCATTGGAATTTCAGATTGTTGGTTATGGATACTCTCTAAATAATGGGATTTTCAATTATTTAATCCAACATTCTTATTATCTTCTATAGATTCTCTGCTATAACGCACTGATTCTCAAGAATTATTGGGATTTTCAAGAATTTGGACCATGATTGTCGTTGAACTAAAATGAATTTTGACTATACAGCACTGAATTTCTAGGATTCTTGGTCATTCCCAACTGATTCTATAATTTTTTTTGACTGAATTCAAATTAATTCCCATGATTCTTTGGAATTTTAGATTGTTGGTCACGGATACTCTCTAAATAATGGGATTTTCAATTATTTAATCCAACATTCTTATTATCTTCTATAGATTCTCTGCTATAACGCACTGATTCTCAAGAATTATTGGGATTTTCAAGAATTTGGACCATGATTTTCATTGAATCAAAATGAATTTTGTCAATACACCACTGATTTTCTAGGATTCTTGGTCATTCCCAACTGATTCTAAAGTTTTTTTTGACTGATTTCAAATTAATTCCCATTAATCATTGAAATTATTGATTCTTCATTAAGGTTATTCTGTAAATAATGGGATTTTAATTTATTGAGACCATGATTCTTAAATTCTTCTATGGATTCTCTGCTATAACGCACTGATTCTCAAGAATTATTGGTATTTTAAGAATTTGGACCATGATTTTCATTGAATCAAAATGAATTTTGACTATACACCACTGATTTTCTAGGATTCTTGGTCATTCCTAAATGATTCTGAAGTTTTTTTTGACCGAATTCAAATTAATTCCCATGATTCATTGGAATTTTAGATTGTTGGTCACGGATACTCTCTAAATAATGGGATTTTCAATTATTTAGACCATGATTCTTAATTTCTTTTATGGATTCTCTGTTATAACACACTGATTCTCAAGAATTATTGGGATTATCAAGCATTTGGACCATGATTTTCATTGAATCAAAATGAATTTTGTCTTTACACCACTGATTTTCTAGGATTCTTGGTCATTCCCAACTGATTCTAAAGTTTTTTTTGACTGATTTCAAATTAATTCCCATTAATCATTGAAATTATTGATTCTTCATAAAGGTTATTCTGTAAATAATGGGATTTTAATTTATTGAGACCATGATTCTTAAATTCTTCTATGGATTCTCTGCTATAACGCACTGATTCTCAAGAATTATTGGGATTTTCAAGCATTTGGACCATGATTTTCATTGAATAAAAATGAATTTTGACTATACACCACTGATTTTCTAGGATTCTTGGTCATTCCTAAATGATTCTATAATTTTTTTTGACTGAATTCAAATTAATTCCCATGATTCTTTGGAATTTTAGATTGTTGGTCATGGATACTCTCTAAATAATGGGATTTTCAATTATTTAATCCAACATTCTTATTATCTTCTATAGATTCTCTGCTATAACGCACTGATTCTCAAGAATTATTGGGATTTTCAAGAATTTGGACAATGATTTTCATTGAATCAAAATGAATTTTGTCAATACACCACTGATTTTCTAGGATTCTTGGTCATTCCCAACTGATTCTAAAGTTTTTTTTGACTGATTTCAAATTAATTCCCATTAATCATTGAAATTATTGATTCTTCATTAAGGTTATTCTGTAAATAATGGGATTTTAATTTATTGAGACCATGATTCTTAAATTCTTCTATGGATTCTCTGCTATAATGCACTGATTCTCAAGAATTATTGGTATTTTAAGAATTTGGACCATGATTTTCATTGAATCAAAATGAATTTTGACTATACACCACTGATTTTCTAGGATTCTTGGACATTCCTAAATGATTCTGAAGTTTTTTTTGACCGAATTCAAATTAATTCCCATGATTCATTGGAATTTCAGATTGTTGGTTATGGATACTCTCTAAATAATGGGATTTTCAATTATTTAATCCAACATTATTATTATCTTCTATGGATTCTCTGCTATAACGCACTGATTCTCAAGAATTATTGGTATTTTCAAGAATTTGGACCATGATTTTCATTGAATCAAAATGAATTTTGACTATACACCACTGATTTTCTAGGATTCTTCGTCATTCCCAACTGATTCTGAAGTTTTTTTTGACTGATTTCAAATTAATTCCCATGATTCATTGGAATTTCAGATTGTTGGTTATGGATACTCTCTAAATAATGGGATTTTCAATTATTTAATCCATCATTCTTAATATCTTTTATGGATTCTCTTCTAAAACACTCTGATTCTCAAGAATTATTGGGATTTTCAAGCATTTGGACCATGATTTTCATTGAATAAAAATGAATTTTGACTATACACCACTGATTTTCTAGGATTCTTGGTCATTCCTAAATGATTCTGAAGTTTTTTTTGACCGAATTCAAATTAATTCCCATGATTCATTGGAATTTCAGATTGTTGGTTATGGATACTCTCTAAATAATGGGATTTTCAATTATTTAATCCAACATTCTTATTATCTTCTATAGATTCTCTGCTATAACGCACTGATTCTCAAGAATAATTGGGATTTTCAAGAATTTGGACCATGATTGTCGTTGAACTAAAATGAATTTTGACTATACAGCACTGATTTTCTAGGATTCTTGGTCATTCCCAACTGATTCTATAATTTTTTTTGACTGAATTCAAATTAATTCCCATGATTCTTTGGAATTTTAGATTGTTGGTCACGGATACTCTCTAAATAATGGGATTTTCAATTATTTAATCCAACATTCTTATTATCTTCTATAGATTCTCTGCTATAACGCACTGATTCTCAAGAATTATTGGGATTTTCAAGAATTTGGACAATGATTTTCATTGAATCAAAATGAATTTTGTCAATACACCACTGATTTTCTAGGATTCTTGGTCATTCCCAACTGATTCTAAAGTTTTTTTTGACTGATTTCAAATTAATTCCCATTAATCATTGAAATTATTGATTCTTCATTAAGGTTATTCTGTAAATAATGGGATTTTAATTTATTGAGACCATGATTCTTAAATTCTTCTATGGATTCTCTGCTATAACGCACTGATTCTCAAGAATTATTGGTATTTTAAGAATTTGGACCATGATTTTCATTGAATCAAAATGAATTTTGACTATACACCACTGATTTTCTAGGATTCTTGGTCATTCCTAAATGATTCTGAAGTTTTTTTTGACCGAATTCAAATTAATTCCCATGATTCATTGGAATTTTAGATTGTTGGTCACGGATACTCTCTAAATAATGGGATTTTCAATTATTTAGACCATGATTCTTAATTTCTTTTATGGATTCTCTGTTATAACACACTGATTCTCAAGAATTATTGGGATTATCAAGCATTTGGACCATGATTTTCATTGAATCAAAATGAATTTTGTCTTTACACCACTGATTTTCTAGGATTCTTGGTCATTCCCAACTGATTCTAAAGTTTTTTTTGACTGATTTCAAATTAATTCCCATTAATCATTGAAATTATTGATTCTTCATAAAGGTTATTCTGTAAATAATGGGATTTTAATTTATTGAGACCATGATTCTTAAATTCTTCTATGGATTCTCTGCTATAACGCACTGATTCTCAAGAATTATTGGGATTTTCAAGCATTTGGACCATGATTTTCATTGAATAAAAATGAATTTTGACTATACACCACTGATTTTCTAGGATTCTTGGTCATTCCTAAATGATTCTATAATTTTTTTTGACTGAATTCAAATTAATTCCCATGATTCTTTGGAATTTTAGATTGTTGGTCATGGATACTCTCTAAATAATGGGATTTTCAATTATTTAATCCAACATTCTTATTATCTTCTATAGATTCTCTGCTATAACGCACTGATTCTCAAGAATTATTGGGATTTTCAAGAATTTGGACAATGATTTTCATTGAATCAAAATGAATTTTGTCAATACACCACTGATTTTCTAGGATTCTTGGTCATTCCCAACTGATTCTAAAGTTTTTTTTGACTGATTTCAAATTAATTCCCATTAATCATTGAAATTATTGATTCTTCATTAAGGTTATTCTGTAAATAATGGGATTTTAATTTATTGAGACCATGATTCTTAAATTCTTCTATGGATTCTCTGCTATAACGCACTGATTCTCAAGAATAATTGGTATTTTAAGAATTTGGACCATGATTTTCATTGAATCAAAATGAATTTTGACTATACACCACTGATTTTCTAGGATTCTTGGTCATTCCTAAATGATTCTGAAGTTTTTTTTGACCGAATTCAAATTAATTCCCATGATTCATTGGAATTTTAGATTG
This sequence comes from Rhopalosiphum nymphaeae, assembly GCA_036289425.1. Taxonomy (NCBI): domain Eukaryota; kingdom Metazoa; phylum Arthropoda; class Insecta; order Hemiptera; family Aphididae; genus Rhopalosiphum; species Rhopalosiphum nymphaeae. The sequence continues at coordinate 2,756,833 of JAZAQC010000011.1, read as the reverse complement.
TTGGTCACGGATACTCTCTAAATAATGGGATTTTCAATTATTTAGACCATGATTCTTAATTTCTTTTATGGATTCTCTGTTATAACACACTGATTCTCAAGAATTATTGGGATTATCAAGAATTTGGACAATGATTTTCATTGAATCAAAATGAATTTTGTCAATACACCACTGATTTTCTAGGATTCTTGGTCATTCCCAACTGATTCTAAAGTTTTTTTTGACTGATTTCAAATTAATTCCCATTAATCATTGAAATTATTGATTCTTCATTAAGGTTATTCTGTAAATAATGGGATTTTAATTTATTGAGACCATGATTCTTAAATTCTTCTATGGATTCTCTGCTATAATGCACTGATTCTCAAGAATTATTGGTATTTTAAGAATTTGGACCATGATTTTCATTGAATCAAAATGAATTTTGACTATACACCACTGATTTTCTAGGATTCTTGGTCATTCCTAAATGATTCTGAAGTTTTTTTTGACCGAATTCAAATTAATTCCCATGATTCATTGGAATTTCAGATTGTTGGTTATGGATACTCTCTAAATAATGGGATTTTCAATTATTTAATCCAACATTATTATTATCTTCTATGGATTCTCTGCTATAACGCACTGATTCTCAAGAATTATTGGTATTTTCAAGAATTTGGACCATGATTTTCATTGAATCAAAATGAATTTTGACTATACACCGCTGATTTTCTAGGATTCTTCGTCATTCCCAACTGATTCTGAAGTTTTTTTTGACTGATTTCAAATTAATTCCCATGATTCATTGGAATTTCAGATTGTTGGTTATGGATACTCTCTAAATAATGGGATTTTCAATTATTTAATCCATCATTCTTAATATCTTTTATGGATTCTCTTCTAAAACACTCTGATTCTCAAGAATTATTGGGATTTTCAAGCATTTGGACCATGATTTTCATTGAATAAAAATGAATTTTGACTATACACCACTGATTTTCTAGGATTCTTGGTCATTCCTAAATGATTCTGAAGTTTTTTTTGACCGAATTCAAATTAATTCCCATGATTCATTGGAATTTCAGATTGTTGGTTATGGATACTCTCTAAATAATGGGATTTTCAATTATTTAATCCAACATTATTATTATCTTCTATAGATTCTCTGCTATAACGCACTGATTCTCAAGAATAATTGGGATTTTCAAGAATTTGGACCATGATTGTCGTTGAACTAAAATGAATTTTGACTATACAGCACTGATTTTCTAGGATTCTTGGTCATTCCCAACTGATTCTATAATTTTTTTTGACTGAATTCAAATTAATTCCCATGATTCTTTGGAATTTTAGATTGTTGGTCACGGATACTCTCTAAATAATGGGATTTTCAATTATTTAATCCAACATTCTTATTATCTTCTATGGATTCTCTGCTATAACGCACTGATTCTCAAGAATTATTGGTATTTTCAAGAATTTGGACCATGATTTTCATTGAATCAAAATGAATTTTGACTATACACCACTGATTTTCTAGGATTCTTCGTCATTCCCAACTGATTCTGAAGTTTTTTTTGACTGATTTCAAATTAATTCCCATGACTCATTGGAATTTCAGATTGTTGGTTATGGATACTCTCTAAATAATGGGATTTTCAATTATTTAATCCATCATTCTTAATATCTTTTATGGATTCTCTTCTAAAACACTCTGATTCTCAAGAATCATTGGGATTTTCAAGCATTTGGACCATGATTTTCATTGAATAAAAATGAATTTTGACTATACACCACTGATTTTCTAGGATTCTTGGTCATTCCTAAATGATTCTGAAGTTTTTTTTGACCGAATTCAAATTAATTCCCATGATTCATTGGAATTTCAGATTGTTGGTTATGGATACTCTCTAAATAATGGGATTTTCAATTATTTAATCCAACATTCTTATTATCTTCTATAGATTCTCTGCTATAACGCACTGATTCTCAAGAATAATTGGGATTTTCAAGAATTTGGACCATGATTGTCGTTGAACTAAAATGAATTTTGACTATACAGCACTGATTTTCTAGGATTCTTGGTCATTCCCAACTGATTCTATAATTTTTTTTGACTGAATTCAAATTAATTCCCATGATTCTTTGGAATTTTAGATTGTTGGTCACGGATATTCTCTAAATAATGGGATTTTCAATTATTTAATCCAACATTCTTATTATCTTCTATAGATTCTCTGCTATAACGCACTGATTCTCAAGAATTATTGGGATTTTCAAGAATTTGGACAATGATTTTCATTGAATCAAAATGAATTTTGTCAATACACCACTGATTTTCTAGGATTCTTGGTCATTCCCAACTGATTCTAAAGTTTTTTTTGACTGATTTCAAATTAATTCCCATTAATCATTGAAATTATTGATTCTTCATTAAGGTTATTCTGTAAATAATGGGATTTTAATTTATTGAGACCATGATTCTTAAATTCTTCTATGGATTCTCTGCTATAACGCACTGATTCTCAAGAATTATTGGTATTTTAAGAATTTGGACCATGATTTTCATTGAATCAAAATGAATTTTGACTATACACCACTGATTTTCTAGGATTCTTGGTCATTCCTAAATGATTCTGAAGTTTTTTTTGACCGAATTCAAATTAATTCCCATGATTCATTGGAATTTCAGATTGTTGGTTATGGATACTCTCTAAATAATGGGATTTTCAATTATTTAATCCAACATTATTATTATCTTCTATGGATTCTCTGCTATAACGCACTGATTCTCAAGAATTATTGGTATTTTCAAGAATTTGGACCATGATTTTCATTGAATCAAAATGAATTTTGACTATACACCACTGATTTTCTAGGATTCTTGGTCATTCCTAAATGATTCTGAAGTTTTTTTTGACCGAATTCAAATTAATTCCCATGATTCATTGGAATTTCAGATTTTTGGTTATGGATACTCTCTAAATAATGGGATTTTCAATTATTTAATCCAACATACTTATTATCTTCTATAGATTCTCTGCTATAACGCACTGATTCTCAAGAATTATTGGGATTTTCAAGAATTTGGACCATGATTGTCGTTGAACTAAAATGAATTTTGACTATACAGCACTGATTTTCTAGGATTCTTGGTCATTCCCAACTGATTCTATAATTTTTTTTGACTGAATTCAAATTAATTCCCATGATTCTTTGGAATTTTAGATTGTTGGTCACGGATACTCTCTAAATAATGGGATTTTAATTTATTGAGACCATGATTCTTAAATTCTTCTATGGATTCTCTGCTATAACACACTGATTCTCAAGAATTATTGGGATTTTCAAGAATTTGGACCATGATTTTCATTGAATCAAAATGAATTTTGACTATACACCACTGATTTTCTAGGATTCTTGGTCATTCCCAACTGATTCTGAAATTTTTTTTTGACTGAATTCAAATTTATTCCCATAAATCATTGAAATTATTGATTCTTCATTAAGGTTATTCTATAAATAATGGGATTTTAATTTATTTAGACCATGATTCTTAAATTCTTCTATGGATTCTCTGCTATAATGCACTGATTCTCAAGAATTATTGGGATTTTCAAGAATTTGGACCATGATTGTCGTTGAACCAAAATGAATATTGACTATACAGCACTGATTTTCTAGGATTCTTGGTCATTCCTAAATGATTCTGAAGTTTTTTTTGACCGAATTCAAATTAATTCCCATTAATCATTGAAATTATTGATTCTTCATTAAGGTTATTCTGTAAATAATGGGATTTTAATTTATTGAGACCATGATTCTTAAATTCTTCTATGGATTCTCTGCTATAACGCACTGATTCTCAAGAATTATTGGTATTTTAAGAATTTGGACCATGATTTTCATTGAATCAAAATGAATTTTGACTATACACCACTGATTTTCTAGGATTCTTGGTCATTCCTAAATGATTCTGAAGTTTTTTTTGACCGAATTCAAATTAATTCCCATGATTCATTGGAATTTCAGATTGTTGGTTATGGATACTCTCTAAATAATGGGATTTTCAATTATTTAATCCAACATTATTATTATCTTCTATGGATTCTCTGCTATAACGCACTGATTCTCAAGAATTATTGGTATTTTCAAGAATTTGGACCATGATTTTCATTGAATCAAAATGAATTTTGACTATACACCACTGATTTTCTAGGATTCTTCGTCATTCCCAACTGATTCTGAAGTTTTTTTTGACTGATTTCAAATTAATTCCCATGATTCATTGGAATTTCAGATTTTTGGTTATGGATACTCTCTAAATAATGGGATTTTCAATTATTTAATCCAACATTCTTATTATCTTCTATAGATTCTCTGCTATAACGCACTGATTCTCAAGAATTATTGGGATTTTCAAGAATTTGGACCATGATTGTCGTTGAACTAAAATGAATTTTGACTATACAGCACTGATTTTCTAGGATTCTTGGTCATTCCCAACTGATTCTATAATTTTTTTTGACTGAATTCAAATTAATTCCCATGATTCTTTGGAATTTTAGATTGTTGGTCACGGATACTCTCTAAATAATGGGATTTTCAATTATTTAATCCAACATTCTTATTATCTTCTATAGATTCTCTGCTATAACGCACTGATTCTCAAGAATTATTGGGATTTTCAAGAATTTGGACCATGATTTTCATTGAATCAAAATGAATTTTGTCAATACACCACTGATTTTCTAGGATTCTTGGTCATTCCCAACTGATTCTAAAGTTTTTTTTGACTGATTTCAAATTAATTCCCATTAATCATTGAAATTATTGATTCTTCATTAAGGTTATTCTGTAAATAATGGGATTTTAATTTATTGAGACCATGATTCTTAAATTCTTCTATGGATTCTCTGCTATAACGCACTGATTCTCAAGAATTATTGGTATTTTAAGAATTTGGACCATGATTTTCATTGAATCAAAATGAATTTTGACTATACACCACTGATTTTCTAGGATTCTTGGTCATTCCTAAATGATTCTGAAGTTTTTTTTGACCGAATTCAAATTAATTCCCATGATTCATTGGAATTTCAGATTGTTGGTTATGGATACTCTCTAAATAATGGGATTTTCAATTATTTAATCCAACATTATTATTATCTTCTATAGATTCTCTGCTATAACGCACTGATTCTCGAGAATTATTGGGATTTTCAAGAATTTGGACCATGATTTTCATTGAATCAAAATGAATTTTGTCAATACACCACTGATTTTCTAGGATTCTTGGTCATTCCCAACTGATTCTAAAGTTTTTTTTGACTGATATCAAATTAATTCCCATTAATCATTGAAATTATTGATTCTTCATTAAGGTTATTCTGTAAATAATGGGATTTTAATTTATTGAGACCATGATTCTTAAATTCTTCTATAGATTCTCTGCTATAACGCACTGATTCTCAAGAATTATTGGGATTTTCAAGAATTTGGACCATGATTTTCATTGAATCAAAATGAATTTTGACTATACACCACTGATTTTCTAGGATTCTTGGTCATTCCCAACTGATTCTGAAGTTTTTTTTGACTGAATTCAAATTTATTCCCATAAATCATTGAAATTATTGATTCTTCATTAAGGTTATTCTATAAATAATGGGATTTTAATTTATTTAGACCATGATTCTTAAATTCTTCTATGGATTCTCTGTTATAATGCACTGATTCTCAAGAATTATTGGGATTTTCAAGAATTTGGACCATGATTGTCGTTGAACCAAAATGAATTTTGTCAATACACCACTGATTTTCTAGGATTATTGGTCATTCCCAACTGATTCTAAAGTTTTTTTTGACTGATTTCAAATTAATTCCCATTAATCATTGAAATTATTGATTCTTCATTAAGGTTTTTCTGTAAATAATGGGATTTTAATTTATTGAGACCATGATTCTTAAATTCTTCAATGGATTCTCTGCTATAACGCACTGATTCTTAAGAATTATTGGGATTTTCAAGAATTTGGACCATGATTTTCATTGAATCAAAATGAATTTTGACTATACACCACTGATTTTCTAGGATTCTTGGTCATTCCCAACTAATTCTGAAGTTTTTTTTGACTGAATTCAAATTTATTCCCATAAATCATTGAAATTATTGATTCTTCATTAAGGTTATTCTATAAATAATGGGATTTTAATTTATTTAGACCATGATTCTTAAATTCTTCTATGGATTCTCTGCTATAATGCACTGATTCTCAAGAATTATTGGGATTTTCAAGAATTTGGACCATGATTGTCGTTGAACCAAAATGAATTTTGACTATACAGCACTGATTTTCTAGGATTCTTGGTCATTCCCAACTGATTCTAAAGTTTTTTTTGACTGATTTCAAATTAATTCCCATTAATCATTGAAATTATTGATTCTTCGTAAAGGTTATTCTGTAAATAATGGGATTTTAATTTATTGAGACCATGATTCTTAAATTCTTCTATGGATTCTCTGCTATAACGCACTGATTCTCAAGAATTATTGGGATTTTCAAGCATTTGGACCATGATTTTCATTGAATAAAAATGAATTTTGACTATACACCACTGATTTTCTAGGATTCTTGGTCATTCCTAAATGATTCTGAAGTTTTTTTTGACCGAATTCAAATTAATTCCCATGATTCATTGGAATTTCAGATTGTTGGTTATGGATACTCTCTAAATAATGGGATTTTCAATTATTTAATCCAACATTCTTATTATCTTCTATAGACTCTCTGCTATAACGCACTGATTCTCAAGAATTATTGGGATTTTCAAGAATTTGGACCATGATTGTCGTTGAACTAAAATGAATTTTGACTATACAGCACTGATTTTCTAGGATTCTTGGTCATTCCCAACTGATTCTATAGTTTTTTTTGACTGAATTCAAATTAATTCCCATGATTCTTTGGAATTTTAGATTGTTGGTCACGGATACTCTCTAAATAATGGGATTTTCAATTATTTAATCCAACATTCTTATTATCTTCTATAGATTCTCTGCTATAACGCACTGATTCTCAAGAATTATTGGGATTTTCAAGAATTTGCGCCATGATTTTCATTGAATCAAAATGAATTTTGTCAATACACCACTGATTTTCTAGGATTCTTGGTCATTCCCAACTGATTCTAAAGTTTTTTTTGACTGATTTCAAATTAATTCCCATTAATCATTGAAATTATTGATTCTTCATTAAGGTTATTCTGTAAATAATGGGATTTTAATTTATTGAGACCATGATTCTTAAATTCTTCTATGGATTCTCTGCTATAACGCACTGATTCTCAAGAATTATTGGGATTTTCAAGAATTTGGACCATGATTTTCATTGAATCAAAATGAATTTTGACTATACACCACTGATTTTCTAGGATTCTTGGTCATTCCTAAATGATTCTGAAGTTTTTTTTGACCGAATTCAAATTAATTCCCATGATTCATTGGAATTTCAGATTGTTGGTTATGGATACTCTCTAAATAATGGGATTTTCAATTATTTAATCCAACATTATTATTATCTTCTATAGATTCTCTGCTATAACGCACTGATTCTCAAGAATTATTGGGATTTTCAAGAATTTGGACCATGATTTTCATTGAATCAAAATGAATTTTGTCAATACACCACTGATTTTCTAGGATTCTTGGTCATTCCCAACTGATTCTAAAGTTTTTTTTGACTGATATCAAATTAATTCCCATTAATCATTGAAATTATTGATTCTTCATTAAGGTTATTCTGTAAATAATGGGATTTTAATTTATTGAGACCATGATTCTTAAATTCTTCTATAGATTCTCTGCTATAACGCACTGATTCTCAAGAATTATTGGGATTTTCAAGAATTTGGACCATGATTTTCATTGAATCAAAATGAATTTTGACTATACACCACTGATTTTCTAGGATTCTTGGTCATTCCCAACTGATTCTGAAGTTTTTTTTGACTGAATTCAAATTTATTCCCATAAATCATTGAAATTATTGATTCTTCATTAAGGTTATTCTATAAATAATGGGATTTTAATTTATTTAGACCATGATTCTTAAATTCTTCTATGGATTCTCTGCTATAACGCACTGATTCTCAAGAATTATTGGGATTTTCAAGAATTTGGACCATGATTTTCATTGAATCAAAATGAATTTAGACTATACACCACTGATTTTCTAGGATTCTTGGTCATTCCTAAATGATTCTGAAGTTTTTTTTGACCGAATTCAAATTAATTCCCATGATTCATTGGAATTTCAGATTGTTGGTTATGGATACTCTCTAAATAATGGGATTTTCAATTATTTAATCCAACATTATTATTATCTTCTATAGATTCTCTGCTATAACGCACTGATTCTCAAGAATTATTGGGATTTTCAAGAATTTGGACCATGATTGTCGTTGAACCAAAATGAATTTTGACTATACAGCACTGATTTTCTAGGATTCTTGGTCATTCCCAACTGATTCTATAATTTTTTTTGACTGAATTCAAATTAATTCCCATGATTCTTTGGAATTTCAGATTGTTGGTTATGGATACTCTCTAAATAATGGGATTTTCAATTATTTAATCCAACATTCTTAATATCTTCTATAGATTCTCTGCTATAACGCACTGATTCTCAAGAATTATTGGGATTATCAAGCATTTGGACCATGATTTTCTTTGAATCAAAATAAATTTTGTCTATACACCACTGATTTTCTAGGATTCTTGGTCATTCCCAACTGATTCTAAAGTTTTTTTTGACTGATTTCAAATTAATTCCCATTAATCATTGAAATTATTGATTCTTCATTAAGGTTTTTCTGTAAATAATGGGATTTTAATTTATTGAGACCATGATTCTTAAATTCTTCAATGGATTCTCTGCTATAACGCACTGATTCTCAAGAATTATTGGGATTTTCAAGAATTTGGACCATGATTTTCATTGAATCAAAATGAATTTTGACTATACACCACTGATTTTCTAGGATTCTTGGTCATTCCCAACTAATTCTGAAGTTTTTTTTGACTGAATTCAAATTTATTCCCATAAATCATTGAAATTATTGATTCTTCATTAAGGTTATTCTATAAATAATGGGATTTTAATTTATTTAGACCATGATTCTTAAATTCTTCTATGGATTCTCTGCTATAATGCACTGATTCTCAAGAATTATTGGGATTTTCAAGAATTTGGACCATGATTGTCGTTGAACCAAAATGAATTTTGACTATACAGCACTGATTTTCTAGGATTCTTGGTCATTCCCAACTGATTCTATAATTTTTTTGACTGAATTCAAATTAATTCCCATTAATCATTGAAATTATTGATTCTTCATAAAGGTTATTCTGTAAATAATGGGATTTTATTTATTGAGACCATGATTCTTAAATTCTTCTATGGATTCTCTGCTATAACGCACTGATTCTCAAGAATTATTGGGATTTTCAAGCATTTGGACCATGATTTTCATTGAATAAAAATGAATTTTGTCTATACACCACTGATTTTCTAGGATTCTTGGTCATTCCTAAATGATTCTGAAGTTTTTTTTGACCGAATTCAAATTAATTCCCATGATTCATTGGAATTTCAGATTGTTGGTTATGGATACTCTCTAAATAATGGGATTTTCAATTATTTAATCCAACATTATTATTATCTTCTATAGATTCTCTGCTATAACGCACTGATTCTCAAGAATTATTGGGATTTTCAAGAATTTGGACCATGATTTTCATTGAATCAAAATGAATTTTGTCAATACACCACTGATTTTCTAGGATTCTTGGTCATTCCCAACTGATTCTAAAGTTTTTTTTGACTGAATTCAAATTTATTCCCATAAATCATTGAAATTATTGATTCTTCATTAAGGTTATTCTATAAATAATGGGATTTTAATTTATTTAGACCATGATTCTTAAATTCTTCTATGGATTCTCTGTTATAATGCACTGATTCTCAAGAATTATTGGGATTTTCAAGAATTTGGACCATGATTGTCGTTGAACCAAAATGAATTTTGACTATACAGCACTGATTTTCTAGGATTCTTGGTCATTCCCAACTGATTCTATAATTTTTTTTGACTGAATTCAAATTAATTCCCATGATTCTTTGGAATTTTAGATTGTTGGTCACGGATACTCTCTAAATAATGGGATTTTCAATTATTTAGACCATGATTCTTAATTTCTTTTATGGATTCTCTGTTATAACACACTGATTCTCAAGAATTATTGGGATTATCAAGCATTTGGACCATGATTTTCATTGAATCAAAATGAATTTTGTCAATACACCACTGATTTTCTAGGATTCTTGGTCATTCCCAACTGATTCTAAAGTTTTTTTTGACTGATTTCAAATTAATTCTCATTAATCATTGAAATTATTGGTTCTTCATTAAGGTTATTCTGTAAATAATGGGATTTTAGTTTATTGAGACCATGATTCTTAAATTCTTCTATGGATTCTCTGCTATAACGCACTGATTCTCAAGAATTATTGGGATTTTCAAGAATTTGGACCATGATTTTCATTGAATCAAAATGAATTTTGACTATACACCACTGATTTTCTAGGATTCTTGGTCATTCCCAACTGATTCTGAAGTTTTTTTTGACTGAATTCAAATTTATTCCCATAAATCATTGAAATTATTGATTCTTCATTAAGGTTATTCTATAAATAATGGGATTTTAATTTATTTAGACCATGATTCTTAAATTCTTCTATGGATTCTCTGCTATAATGCACTGATTCTCAAGAATTATTGGGATTTTCAAGAATTTGGACCATGATTGTCGTTGAACCAAAATGAATTTTGTCAATACACCACTGATTTTCTAGGATTCTTGGTCATTCCCAACTGATTCTAAAGTTTTTTTTGACTGATTTCAAATTAATTCCCATTAATCATTGAAATTATTGATTCTTCATTAAGGTTATTCTGTAAATAATGGGATTTTAATTTATTGAGACCATGATTCTTAAATTCTTCTATGGATTCTCTGCTATAACGCACTGATTCTCAAGAATTATTGGGATTTTCAAGAATTTGGACCATGATTTTCATAGAATCAAAATGAATTTTGTCAATACACCACTGATTTTCTAGGATTCTTGGTCATTCCCAACTGATTCTAAAGTTTTTTTTGACTGATTTCAAATTAATTCCCATTAATCATTGAAATTATTGATTCTTCATTAAGGTTATTCTGTAAATAATGGGATTTTAATTTATTGAGACCATGATTCTTAAATTCTTCTATGGATTCTCTGCTATAACGCACTGATTCTCAAGAATTATTGGGATTTTCAAGAATTTGGACCATGATTTTCATTGAATCAAAATGAATTTTGACTATACACCACTGATTTTCTAGGATTCTTGGTCATTCCCAACTGATTCTGAAGTTTTTTTTGACTGAATTCAAATTTATTCCCATAAATCATTGAAATTATTGATTCTTCATTAAGGTTATTCTATAAATAATGGGATTTTAATTTATTTAGACCATGATTCTTAAATTCTTCTATGGATTCTCTGCTATAATGCACTGATTCTCAAGAATTATTGGGATTTTCAAGAATTTGGACCATGATTGTCGTTATCCAAAATGAATATTGACTATACAGCACTGATTTTCTAGGATTCTTGGTCATTCCTAAATGATTCTGAAGTTTTTTTTGACCGAATTCAAATTAATTCCCATGATTCATTGGAATTTCAGATTGTTGGTTATGGATACTCTCTAAATAATGGGATTTTCAATTATTTAATCCAACATTCTTATTATCTTCTATAGATTCTCTGCTATAACGCACTGATTCTCAAGAATTATTGGGATTTTCAAGAATTTGGACCATGATTTTCATAGAATCAAAATGAATTTTGTCAATACACCACTGATTTTCTAGGATTCTTGGTCATTCCCAACTGATTCTAAAGTTTTTTTTGACTGATTTCAAATTAATTCCCATTAATCATTGAAATTATTGATTCTTCATTAAGGTTATTCTGTAAATAATGGGATTTTAATTTATTGAGACCATGATTCTTAAATTCTTCTATGGATTCTCTGCTATAACGCACTGATTCTCAAGAATTATTGGGATTTTCAAGAATTTGGACCATGATTTTCATTGAATCAAAATGAATTTTGACTATACACCACTGATTTTCTAGGATTCTTGGTCATTCCCAACTGATTCTGAAGTTTTTTTTGACTGAATTCAAATTTATTCCCATAAATCATTGAAATTATTGATTCTTCATTAAGGTTATTCTATAAATAATGGGATTTTAATTTATTTAGACCATGATTCTTAAATTCTTCTATGGATTCTCTGCTATAATGCACTGATTCTCAAGAAATATTGGGATTTTCAAGAATTTGGACCATGATTTTCATTGAATCAAAATGAATTTTGACTATACACCACTGATTTTCTAGGATTCTTGGTCATTCCTAAATGATTCTGAAGTTTTTTTTGACCGAATTCAAATTAATTCCCATGATTCATTGGAATTTCAGATTGTTGGTTATGGATACTCTCTAAATAATGGGATTTTCAATTATTTAATCCAACATTATTATTATCTTCTATAGATTCTCTGCTATAACGCACTGATTCTCAAGAATTATTGGGATTTTCAAGAATTTGGACCATGATTTTCATTGAATCAAAATGAATTTTGTCAATACACCACTGATTTTCTAGGATTCTTGGTCATTCCCAACTGATTCTAAAGTTTTTTTTGACTGAATTCAAATTTATTCCCATAAATCATTGAAATTATTGATTCTTCATTAAGGTTATTCTATAAATAATGGGATTTTAATTTATTTAGACCATGATTCTTAAATTCTTCTATGGATTCTCTGCTATAATGCACTGATTCTCAAGAATTATTGGGATTTTCAAGAATTTGGACCATGATTGTCGTTGAACCAAAATGAATTTTGACTATACAGCACTGATTTTCTAGGATTCTTGGTCATTCCCAACTGATTCTATAATTTTTTTTGACTGAATTCAAATTAATTCCCATGATTCTTTGGAATTTTAGATTGTTGGTCACGGATACTCTCTAAATAATGGGATTTTCAATTATTTAGACCATGATTCTTAATTTCTTTTATGGATTCTCTGTTATAACACACTGATTCTCAAGAATTATTGGGATTATCAAGCATTTGGACCATGATTTTCATTGAATCAAAATGAATTTTGTCAATACACCACTGATTTTCTAGGATTCTTGGTCATTCCCAACTGATTCTGAAGTTTTTTTTGACTGAATTCAAATTTATTCCCATAAATCATTGAAATTATTGATTCTTCATAAAGGTTATTCTATAAATAATGGGATTTTAATTTATTTAGACCATGATTCTTAAATTCTTCTATGGATTCTCTGCTATAACGCACTGATTCTCAAGAATTATTGGGATTTTCAAGAATTTGGACCATGATTTTCATTGAACCAAAATGAATATTGACTATACAGCACTGATTTTCTAGGATTCTTGGTCATTCCTAAATGATTCTGAAGTTTTTTTTGACCGAATTCAAATTAATTCCCATGATTCATTGGAATTTCAGATTGTTGGTTATGGATACTCTCTAAATAATGGGATTTTCAATTATTTAATCCAACATTCTTATTATCTTCTATAGATTCTCTGCTATAACGCACTGATTCTCAAGAATTATTGGGATTTTCAAGAATTTGGACCATGATTTTCATAGAATCAAAATGAATTTTGTCAATACACCACTGATTTTCTAGGATTCTTGGTCATTCCCAACTGATTCTAAAGTTTTTTTTGACTGATTTCAAATTAATTCCCATTAATCATTGAAATTATTGATTCTTCATTAAGGTTATTCTGTAAATAATGGGATTTTAATTTATTGAGACCATGATTCTTAAATTCTTCTATGGATTCTCTGCTATAACGCACTGATTCTCAAGAATTATTGGGATTTTCAAGAATTTGGACCATGATTTTCATTGAATCAAAATGAATTTTGACTATACACCACTGATTTTCTAGGATTCTTGGTCATTCCCAACTGATTCTGAAGTTTTTTTTGACTGAATTCAAATTTATTCCCATAAATCATTGAAATTATTGATTCTTCATTAAGGTTATTCTATAAATAATGGGATTTTAATTTATTTAGACCATGATTCTTAAATTCTTCTATGGATTCTCTGCTATAATGCACTGATTCTCAAGAAATATTGGGATTTTCAAGAATTTGGACCATGATTGTCGTTGAACCAAAATTAATTTTGACTATACAGCACTGATTTTCTAGGATTCTTGGTCATTCCTAAATGATTCTGAAGTTTTTTTTGACCGAATTCAAATTAATTCCCATTAATCATTGAAATTATTGATTCTTCATTAAGGTTATTCTGTAAATAATGGGATTTTAATTTATTGTGACCATGATTCTTAAATTCTTCTATGGATTCTCTGCTATAACGCACTGATTCTCAAGAATTATTGGGATTTTCAAGAATTTGGACCATGATTTTCATTGAATCAAAATGAATTTTGACTATACACCACTGATTTTCTAGGATTCTTGGTCATTCCCAACTGATTCTGAAGTTTTTTTTGACTGAATTCAAATTTATTCCCATAAATCATTGAAATTATTGATTCTTCATTAAGGTTATTCTATAAATAATGGGATTTTAATTTATTTAGACCATGATTCTTAAATTCTTCTATGGATTCTCTGCTATAATGCACTGATTCTCAAGAAATATTGGGATTTTCAAGAATTTGGACCATGATTGTCGTTGAACCAAAATTAATTTTGACTATACAGCACTGATTTTCTAGGATTCTTGGTCATTCCTAAATGATTCTGAAGTTTTTTTTGACCGAATTCAAATTAATTCCCATTAATCATTGAAATTATTGATTCTTCATTAAGGTTATTCTGTAAATAATGGGATTTTAATTTATTGTGACCATGATTCTTAAATTCTTCTATGGATTCTCTGCTATAACGCACTGATTCTCAAGAATTATTGGGATTTTCAAGAATTTGGACCATGATTTTCATTGAATCAAAATGAATTTTGACTATACACCACTGATTTTCTAGGATTCTTGGTCATTCCCAACTGATTCTGAAGTTTTTTTTGACTGAATTCAAATTTATTCCCATAAATCATTGAAATTATTGATTCTTCATTAAGGTTATTCTATAAATAATGGGATTTTAATTTATTTAGACCATGATTCTTAAATTCTTCTATGGATTCTCTGCTATAATGCACTGATTCTCAAGAATTATTGGGATTTTCAAGAATTTGGACCATGATTGTCGTTGAACCAAAATGAATTTTGACTATACAGCACTGATTTTCTAGGATTCTTGGTCATTCCTAAATGATTCTGAAGTTTTTTTTGACCGAATTCAAATTAATTCCCATGATTCATTGGAATTATTGATTCTTCATTAAGGTTATTCTGTAAATAATGGGATTTTAATTTATTGAGACCATGATTCTTAAATTCTTCTATGGATTCTCTGCTATAACGCACTGATTCTCAAGAATTATTGGGATTTTCAAGAATTTGGACCATGATTTTCATTGAATCAAAATGAATTTTGACTATACACCACTGATTTTCTAGGATTCTTGGTCATTCCCAACTGATTCTGAAGTTTTTTTTGACTGAATTCAAATTTATTCCCATAAATCATTGAAATTATTGATTCTTCATTAAGGTTATTCTATAAATAATGGGATTTTAATTTATTTAGACCATGATTCTTAAATTCTTCTATGGATTCTCTGCTATAATGCACTGATTCTCAAGAAATATTGGGATTTTCAAGAATTTGGACCATGATTTTCATTGAATCAAAATGAATTTTGACTATACACCACTGATTTTCTAGGATTCTTGGTCATTCCCAACTGATTCTGAAGTTTTTTTTGACTGAATTCAAATTTATTCCCATAAATCATTGAAATTATTGATTCTTCATAAAGGTTATTCTGTAAATAATGGGATTTTATTTATTGAGACCATGATTCTTAAATTCTTCTATGGATTCTCTGCTATAACGCACTGATTCTCAAGAATTATTGGGATTTTCAAGCATTTGGACCATGATTTTCATTGAATAAAAATGAATTTTGTCTATACACCACTGATTTTCTAGGATTCTTGGTCATTCCTAAATGATTCTGAAGTTTTTTTTGACCGAATTCAAATTAATTCCCATGATTCATTGGAATTTCAGATTGTTGGTTATGGATACTCTCTAAATAATGGGATTTTCAATTATTTAATCCAACATTATTATTATCTTCTATAGATTCTCTGCTATAACGCACTGATTCTCAAGAATTATTGGGATTTTCAAGAATTTGGACCATGATTTTCATTGAATCAAAATGAATTTTGTCAATACACCACTGATTTTCTAGGATTCTTGGTCATTCCCAACTGATTCTAAAGTTTTTTTTGACTGAATTCAAATTTATTCCCATAAATCATTGAAATTATTGATTCTTCATTAAGGTTATTCTATAAATAATGGGATTTTAATTTATTTAGACCATGATTCTTAAATTCTTCTATGGATTCTCTGCTATAATGCACTGATTCTCAAGAATTATTGGGATTTTCAAGAATTTGGACCATGATTGTCGTTGAACCAAAATGAATTTTGACTATACAGCACTGATTTTCTAGGATTCTTGGTCATTCCCAACTGATTCTATAATTTTTTTTGACTGAATTCAAATTAATTCCCATGATTCTTTGGAATTTTAGATTGTTGGTCACGGATACTCTCTAAATAATGGGATTTTCAATTATTTAGACCATGATTCTTAATTTCTTTTATGGATTCTCTGTTATAACACACTGATTCTCAAGAATTATTGGGATTATCAAGCATTTGGACCATGATTTTCATTGAATCAAAATGAATTTTGTCAATACACCACTGATTTTCTAGGATTCTTGGTCATTCCCAACTGATTCTAAAGTTTTTTTTGACTGATTTCAAATTAATTCTCATTAATCATTGAAATTATTGGTTCTTCATTAAGGTTATTCTGTAAATAATGGGATTTTAGTTTATTGAGACCATGATTCTTAAATTCTTCTATGGATTCTCTGCTATAACGCACTGATTCTCAAGAATTATTGGGATTTTCAAGAATTTGGACCATGATTTTCATTGAATCAAAATGAATTTTGACTATACACCACTGATTTTCTAGGATTCTTGGTCATTCCCAACTGATTCTGAAGTTTTTTTTGACTGAATTCAAATTTATTCCCATAAATCATTGAAATTATTGATTCTTCATAAAGGTTATTCTATAAATAATGGGATTTTAATTTATTTAGACCATGATTCTTAAATTCTTCTATGGATTCTCTGCTATAATGCACTGATTCTCAAGAATTATTGGGATTTTCAAGAATTTGGACCATGATTGTCGTTGAACCAAAATGAATATTGACTATACAGCACTGATTTTCTAGGATTCTTGGTCATTCCTAAATGATTCTGAAGTTTTTTTTGACCGAATTCAAATTAATTCCCATGATTCATTGGAATTTCAGATTGTTGGTTATGGATACTCTCTAAATAATGGGATTTTCAATTATTTAATCCAACATTCTTATTATCTTCTATAGATTCTCTGCTATAACGCACTGATTCTCAAGAATTATTGGGATTTTCAAGAATTTGGACCATGATTTTCATAGAATCAAAATGAATTTTGTCAATACACCACTGATTTTCTAGGATTCTTGGTCATTCCCAACTGATTCTAAAGTTTTTTTTGACTGATTTCAAATTAATTCCCATTAATCATTGAAATTATTGATTCTTCATTAAGGTTATTCTGTAAATAATGGGATTTTAATTTATTGAGACCATGATTCTTAAATTCTTCTATGGATTCTCTGCTATAACGCACTGATTCTCAAGAATTATTGGGATTTTCAAGAATTTGGACCATGATTTTCATTGAATCAAAATGAATTTTGACTATACACCACTGATTTTCTAGGATTCTTGGTCATTCCCAACTGATTCTGAAGTTTTTTTTGACTGAATTCAAATTTATTCCCATAAATCATTGAAATTATTGATTCTTCATTAAGGTTATTCTATAAATAATGGGATTTTAATTTATTTAGACCATGATTCTTAAATTCTTCTATGGATTCTCTGCTATAATGCACTGATTCTCAAGAAATATTGGGATTTTCAAGAATTTGGACCATGATTGTCGTTGAACCAAAATTAATTTTGACTATACAGCACTGATTTTCTAGGATTCTTGGTCATTCCTAAATGATTCTGAAGTTTTTTTTGACCGAATTCAAATTAATTCCCATTAATCATTGAAATTATTGATTCTTCATTAAGGTTATTCTGTAAATAATGGGATTTTAATTTATTGTGACCATGATTCTTAAATTCTTCTATGGATTCTCTGCTATAACGCACTGATTCTCAAGAATTATTGGGATTTTCAAGAATTTGGACCATGATTTTCATTGAATCAAAATGAATTTTGACTATACACCACTGATTTTCTAGGATTCTTGGTCATTCCCAACTGATTCTGAAGTTTTTTTTGACTGAATTCAAATTTATTCCCATAAATCATTGAAATTATTGATTCTTCATTAAGGTTATTCTATAAATAATGGGATTTTAATTTATTTAGACCATGATTCTTAAATTCTTCTATGGATTCTCTGCTATAATGCACTGATTCTCAAGAATTATTGGGATTTTCAAGAATTTGGACCATGATTGTCGTTGAACCAAAATGAATTTTGACTATACAGCACTGATTTTCTAGGATTCTTGGTCATTCCTAAATGATTCTGAAGTTTTTTTTGACCGAATTCAAATTAATTCCCATGATTCATTGGAATTTCAGATTGTTGGTTATGGATACTCTCTAAATAATGGGATTTTCAATTATTTAATCCAACATTCTTATTATCTTCTATAGATTCTCTGCTATAACGCACTGATTCTCAAGAATTATTGGGATTTTCAAGAATTTGGACCATGATTTTCATAGAATCAAAATGAATTTTGTCAATACACCACTGATTTTCTAGGATTCTTGGTCATTCCCAACTGATTCTATAATTTTTTTTGACTGAATTCAAATTAATTCCCATGATTCTTTGGAATTTCAGATTGTTGGTTATGGATACTCTCTAAATAATGGGATTTTCAATTATTTAATCCAACATTCTTAATATCTTCTATAGATTCTCTGCTATAACGCACTGATTCTCAAGAATTATTGGGATTATCAAGCATTTGGACCATGATTTTCTTTGAATCAAAATAAATTTTGTCTATACACCACTGATTTTCTAGGATTCTTGGTCATTCCCAACTGATTCTAAAGTTTTTTTTGACTGATTTCAAATTAATTCCCATTAATCATTGAAATTATTGATTCTTCATTAAGGTTTTTCTGTAAATAATGGGATTTTAATTTATTGAGACCATGATTCTTAAATTCTTCAATGGATTCTCTGCTATAACGCACTGATTCTCAAGAATTATTGGGATTTTCAAGAATTTGGACCATGATTTTCATTGAATCAAAATGAATTTTGACTATACACCACTGATTTTCTAGGATTCTTGGTCATTCCCAACTAATTCTGAAGTTTTTTTTGACTGAATTCAAATTTATTCCCATAAATCATTGAAATTATTGATTCTTCATTAAGGTTATTCTATAAATAATGGGATTTTAATTTATTTAGACCATGATTCTTAAATTCTTCTATGGATTCTCTGCTATAATGCACTGATTCTCAAGAATTATTGGGATTTTCAAGAATTTGGACCATGATTGTCGTTGAACCAAAATGAATTTTGACTATACAGCACTGATTTTCTAGGATTCTTGGTCATTCCCAACTGATTCTATAATTTTTTTGACTGAATTCAAATTAATTCCCATTAATCATTGAAATTATTGATTCTTCATAAAGGTTATTCTGTAAATAATGGGATTTTATTTATTGAGACCATGATTCTTAAATTCTTCTATGGATTCTCTGCTATAACGCACTGATTCTCAAGAATTATTGGGATTTTCAAGCATTTGGACCATGATTTTCATTGAATAAAAATGAATTTTGTCTATACACCACTGATTTTCTAGGATTCTTGGTCATTCCTAAATGATTCTGAAGTTTTTTTTGACCGAATTCAAATTAATTCCCATGATTCATTGGAATTTCAGATTGTTGGTTATGGATACTCTCTAAATAATGGGATTTTCAATTATTTAATCCAACATTATTATTATCTTCTATAGATTCTCTGCTATAACGCACTGATTCTCAAGAATTATTGGGATTTTCAAGAATTTGGACCATGATTTTCATTGAATCAAAATGAATTTTGTCAATACACCACTGATTTTCTAGGATTCTTGGTCATTCCCAACTGATTCTAAAGTTTTTTTTGACTGAATTCAAATTTATTCCCATAAATCATTGAAATTATTGATTCTTCATTAAGGTTATTCTATAAATAATGGGATTTTAATTTATTTAGACCATGATTCTTAAATTCTTCTATGGATTCTCTGTTATAATGCACTGATTCTCAAGAATTATTGGGATTTTCAAGAATTTGGACCATGATTGTCGTTGAACCAAAATGAATTTTGACTATACAGCACTGATTTTCTAGGATTCTTGGTCATTCCCAACTGATTCTATAATTTTTTTTGACTGAATTCAAATTAATTCCCATGATTCTTTGGAATTTTAGATTGTTGGTCACGGATACTCTCTAAATAATGGGATTTTCAATTATTTAGACCATGATTCTTAATTTCTTTTATGGATTCTCTGTTATAACACACTGATTCTCAAGAATTATTGGGATTATCAAGCATTTGGACCATGATTTTCATTGAATCAAAATGAATTTTGTCAATACACCACTGATTTTCTAGGATTCTTGGTCATTCCCAACTGATTCTAAAGTTTTTTTTGACTGATTTCAAATTAATTCTCATTAATCATTGAAATTATTGGTTCTTCATTAAGGTTATTCTGTAAATAATGGGATTTTAGTTTATTGAGACCATGATTCTTAAATTCTTCTATGGATTCTCTGCTATAACGCACTGATTCTCAAGAATTATTGGGATTTTCAAGAATTTGGACCATGATTTTCATTGAATCAAAATGAATTTTGACTATACACCACTGATTTTCTAGGATTCTTGGTCATTCCCAACTGATTCTGAAGTTTTTTTTGACTGAATTCAAATTTATTCCCATAAATCATTGAAATTATTGATTCTTCATTAAGGTTATTCTATAAATAATGGGATTTTAATTTATTTAGACCATGATTCTTAAATTCTTCTATGGATTCTCTGCTATAATGCACTGATTCTCAAGAATTATTGGGATTTTCAAGAATTTGGACCATGATTGTCGTTGAACCAAAATGAATTTTGTCAATACACCACTGATTTTCTAGGATTCTTGGTCATTCCCAACTGATTCTAAAGTTTTTTTTGACTGATTTCAAATTAATTCCCATTAATCATTGAAATTATTGATTCTTCATTAAGGTTATTCTGTAAATAATGGGATTTTAATTTATTGAGACCATGATTCTTAAATTCTTCTATGGATTCTCTGCTATAACGCACTGATTCTCAAGAATTATTGGGATTTTCAAGAATTTGGACCATGATTTTCATAGAATCAAAATGAATTTTGTCAATACACCACTGATTTTCTAGGATTCTTGGTCATTCCCAACTGATTCTAAAGTTTTTTTTGACTGATTTCAAATTAATTCCCATTAATCATTGAAATTATTGATTCTTCATTAAGGTTATTCTGTAAATAATGGGATTTTAATTTATTGAGACCATGATTCTTAAATTCTTCTATGGATTCTCTGCTATAACGCACTGATTCTCAAGAATTATTGGGATTTTCAAGAATTTGGACCATGATTTTCATTGAATCAAAATGAATTTTGACTATACACCACTGATTTTCTAGGATTCTTGGTCATTCCCAACTGATTCTGAAGTTTTTTTTGACTGAATTCAAATTTATTCCCATAAATCATTGAAATTATTGATTCTTCATTAAGGTTATTCTATAAATAATGGGATTTTAATTTATTTAGACCATGATTCTTAAATTCTTCTATGGATTCTCTGCTATAATGCACTGATTCTCAAGAATTATTGGGATTTTCAAGAATTTGGACCATGATTGTCGTTATCCAAAATGAATATTGACTATACAGCACTGATTTTCTAGGATTCTTGGTCATTCCTAAATGATTCTGAAGTTTTTTTTGACCGAATTCAAATTAATTCCCATGATTCATTGGAATTTCAGATTGTTGGTTATGGATACTCTCTAAATAATGGGATTTTCAATTATTTAATCCAACATTCTTATTATCTTCTATAGATTCTCTGCTATAACGCACTGATTCTCAAGAATTATTGGGATTTTCAAGAATTTGGACCATGATTTTCATAGAATCAAAATGAATTTTGTCAATACACCACTGATTTTCTAGGATTCTTGGTCATTCCCAACTGATTCTAAAGTTTTTTTTGACTGATTTCAAATTAATTCCCATTAATCATTGAAATTATTGATTCTTCATTAAGGTTATTCTGTAAATAATGGGATTTTAATTTATTGAGACCATGATTCTTAAATTCTTCTATGGATTCTCTGCTATAACGCACTGATTCTCAAGAATTATTGGGATTTTCAAGAATTTGGACCATGATTTTCATTGAATCAAAATGAATTTTGACTATACACCACTGATTTTCTAGGATTCTTGGTCATTCCCAACTGATTCTGAAGTTTTTTTTGACTGAATTCAAATTTATTCCCATAAATCATTGAAATTATTGATTCTTCATTAAGGTTATTCTATAAATAATGGGATTTTAATTTATTTAGACCATGATTCTTAAATTCTTCTATGGATTCTCTGCTATAATGCACTGATTCTCAAGAAATATTGGGATTTTCAAGAATTTGGACCATGATTTTCATTGAATCAAAATGAATTTTGACTATACACCACTGATTTTCTAGGATTCTTGGTCATTCCCAACTGATTCTGAAGTTTTTTTTGACTGAATTCAAATTTATTCCCATAAATCATTGAAATTATTGATTCTTCATAAAGGTTATTCTGTAAATAATGGGATTTTATTTATTGAGACCATGATTCTTAAATTCTTCTATGGATTCTCTGCTATAACGCACTGATTCTCAAGAATTATTGGGATTTTCAAGCATTTGGACCATGATTTTCATTGAATAAAAATGAATTTTGTCTATACACCACTGATTTTCTAGGATTCTTGGTCATTCCTAAATGATTCTGAAGTTTTTTTTGACCGAATTCAAATTAATTCCCATGATTCATTGGAATTTCAGATTGTTGGTTATGGATACTCTCTAAATAATGGGATTTTCAATTATTTAATCCAACATTATTATTATCTTCTATAGATTCTCTGCTATAACGCACTGATTCTCAAGAATTATTGGGATTTTCAAGAATTTGGACCATGATTTTCATTGAATCAAAATGAATTTTGTCAATACACCACTGATTTTCTAGGATTCTTGGTCATTCCCAACTGATTCTAAAGTTTTTTTTGACTGAATTCAAATTTATTCCCATAAATCATTGAAATTATTGATTCTTCATTAAGGTTATTCTATAAATAATGGGATTTTAATTTATTTAGACCATGATTCTTAAATTCTTCTATGGATTCTCTGCTATAATGCACTGATTCTCAAGAATTATTGGGATTTTCAAGAATTTGGACCATGATTGTCGTTGAACCAAAATGAATTTTGACTATACAGCACTGATTTTCTAGGATTCTTGGTCATTCCCAACTGATTCTATAATTTTTTTTGACTGAATTCAAATTAATTCCCATGATTCTTTGGAATTTTAGATTGTTGGTCACGGATACTCTCTAAATAATGGGATTTTCAATTATTTAGACCATGATTCTTAATTTCTTTTATGGATTCTCTGTTATAACACACTGATTCTCAAGAATTATTGGGATTATCAAGCATTTGGACCATGATTTTCATTGAATCAAAATGAATTTTGTCAATACACCACTGATTTTCTAGGATTCTTGGTCATTCCCAACTGATTCTGAAGTTTTTTTTGACTGAATTCAAATTTATTCCCATAAATCATTGAAATTATTGATTCTTCATAAAGGTTATTCTATAAATAATGGGATTTTAATTTATTTAGACCATGATTCTTAAATTCTTCTATGGATTCTCTGCTATAACGCACTGATTCTCAAGAATTATTGGGATTTTCAAGAATTTGGACCATGATTTTCATTGAACCAAAATGAATATTGACTATACAGCACTGATTTTCTAGGATTCTTGGTCATTCCTAAATGATTCTGAAGTTTTTTTTGACCGAATTCAAATTAATTCCCATGATTCATTGGAATTTCAGATTGTTGGTTATGGATACTCTCTAAATAATGGGATTTTCAATTATTTAATCCAACATTCTTATTATCTTCTATAGATTCTCTGCTATAACGCACTGATTCTCAAGAATTATTGGGATTTTCAAGAATTTGGACCATGATTTTCATAGAATCAAAATGAATTTTGTCAATACACCACTGATTTTCTAGGATTCTTGGTCATTCCCAACTGATTCTAAAGTTTTTTTTGACTGATTTCAAATTAATTCCCATTAATCATTGAAATTATTGATTCTTCATTAAGGTTATTCTGTAAATAATGGGATTTTAATTTATTGAGACCATGATTCTTAAATTCTTCTATGGATTCTCTGCTATAACGCACTGATTCTCAAGAATTATTGGGATTTTCAAGAATTTGGACCATGATTTTCATTGAATCAAAATGAATTTTGACTATACACCACTGATTTTCTAGGATTCTTGGTCATTCCCAACTGATTCTGAAGTTTTTTTTGACTGAATTCAAATTTATTCCCATAAATCATTGAAATTATTGATTCTTCATTAAGGTTATTCTATAAATAATGGGATTTTAATTTATTTAGACCATGATTCTTAAATTCTTCTATGGATTCTCTGCTATAATGCACTGATTCTCAAGAAATATTGGGATTTTCAAGAATTTGGACCATGATTGTCGTTGAACCAAAATTAATTTTGACTATACAGCACTGATTTTCTAGGATTCTTGGTCATTCCTAAATGATTCTGAAGTTTTTTTTGACCGAATTCAAATTAATTCCCATTAATCATTGAAATTATTGATTCTTCATTAAGGTTATTCTGTAAATAATGGGATTTTAATTTATTGTGACCATGATTCTTAAATTCTTCTATGGATTCTCTGCTATAACGCACTGATTCTCAAGAATTATTGGGATTTTCAAGAATTTGGACCATGATTTTCATTGAATCAAAATGAATTTTGACTATACACCACTGATTTTCTAGGATTCTTGGTCATTCCCAACTGATTCTGAAGTTTTTTTTGACTGAATTCAAATTTATTCCCATAAATCATTGAAATTATTGATTCTTCATTAAGGTTATTCTATAAATAATGGGATTTTAATTTATTTAGACCATGATTCTTAAATTCTTCTATGGATTCTCTGCTATAATGCACTGATTCTCAAGAAATATTGGGATTTTCAAGAATTTGGACCATGATTGTCGTTGAACCAAAATTAATTTTGACTATACAGCACTGATTTTCTAGGATTCTTGGTCATTCCTAAATGATTCTGAAGTTTTTTTTGACCGAATTCAAATTAATTCCCATTAATCATTGAAATTATTGATTCTTCATTAAGGTTATTCTGTAAATAATGGGATTTTAATTTATTGTGACCATGATTCTTAAATTCTTCTATGGATTCTCTGCTATAACGCACTGATTCTCAAGAATTATTGGGATTTTCAAGAATTTGGACCATGATTTTCATTGAATCAAAATGAATTTTGACTATACACCACTGATTTTCTAGGATTCTTGGTCATTCCCAACTGATTCTGAAGTTTTTTTTGACTGAATTCAAATTTATTCCCATAAATCATTGAAATTATTGATTCTTCATTAAGGTTATTCTATAAATAATGGGATTTTAATTTATTTAGACCATGATTCTTAAATTCTTCTATGGATTCTCTGCTATAATGCACTGATTCTCAAGAATTATTGGGATTTTCAAGAATTTGGACCATGATTGTCGTTGAACCAAAATGAATTTTGACTATACAGCACTGATTTTCTAGGATTCTTGGTCATTCCTAAATGATTCTGAAGTTTTTTTTGACCGAATTCAAATTAATTCCCATGATTCATTGGAATTATTGATTCTTCATTAAGGTTATTCTGTAAATAATGGGATTTTAATTTATTGAGACCATGATTCTTAAATTCTTCTATGGATTCTCTGCTATAACGCACTGATTCTCAAGAATTATTGGGATTTTCAAGAATTTGGACCATGATTTTCATTGAATCAAAATGAATTTTGACTATACACCACTGATTTTCTAGGATTCTTGGTCATTCCCAACTGATTCTGAAGTTTTTTTTGACTGAATTCAAATTTATTCCCATAAATCATTGAAATTATTGATTCTTCATTAAGGTTATTCTATAAATAATGGGATTTTAATTTATTTAGACCATGATTCTTAAATTCTTCTATGGATTCTCTGCTATAATGCACTGATTCTCAAGAAATATTGGGATTTTCAAGAATTTGGACCATGATTTTCATTGAATCAAAATGAATTTTGACTATACACCACTGATTTTCTAGGATTCTTGGTCATTCCCAACTGATTCTGAAGTTTTTTTTGACTGAATTCAAATTTATTCCCATAAATCATTGAAATTATTGATTCTTCATAAAGGTTATTCTGTAAATAATGGGATTTTATTTATTGAGACCATGATTCTTAAATTCTTCTATGGATTCTCTGCTATAACGCACTGATTCTCAAGAATTATTGGGATTTTCAAGCATTTGGACCATGATTTTCATTGAATAAAAATGAATTTTGTCTATACACCACTGATTTTCTAGGATTCTTGGTCATTCCTAAATGATTCTGAAGTTTTTTTTGACCGAATTCAAATTAATTCCCATGATTCATTGGAATTTCAGATTGTTGGTTATGGATACTCTCTAAATAATGGGATTTTCAATTATTTAATCCAACATTATTATTATCTTCTATAGATTCTCTGCTATAACGCACTGATTCTCAAGAATTATTGGGATTTTCAAGAATTTGGACCATGATTTTCATTGAATCAAAATGAATTTTGTCAATACACCACTGATTTTCTAGGATTCTTGGTCATTCCCAACTGATTCTAAAGTTTTTTTTGACTGAATTCAAATTTATTCCCATAAATCATTGAAATTATTGATTCTTCATTAAGGTTATTCTGTAAATAATGGGATTTTAATTTATTGTGACCATGATTCTTAAATTCTTCTATGGATTCTCTGCTATAACGCACTGATTCTCAAGAATTATTGGGATTTTCAAGAATTTGGACCATGATTTTCATTGAATCAAAATGAATTTTGACTATACACCACTGATTTTCTAGGATTCTTGGTCATTCCCAACTGATTCTGAAGTTTTTTTTGACTGAATTCAAATTTATTCCCATAAATCATTGAAATTATTGATTCTTCATTAAGGTTATTCTATAAATAATGGGATTTTAATTTATTTAGACCATGATTCTTAAATTCTTCTATGGATTCTCTGCTATAATGCACTGATTCTCAAGAATTATTGGGATTTTCAAGAATTTGGACCATGATTGTCGTTGAACCAAAATGAATTTTGACTATACAGCACTGATTTTCTAGGATTCTTGGTCATTCCTAAATGATTCTGAAGTTTTTTTTGACCGAATTCAAATTAATTCCCATGATTCATTGGAATTATTGATTCTTCATTAAGGTTATTCTGTAAATAATGGGATTTTAATTTATTGAGACCATGATTCTTAAATTCTTCTATGGATTCTCTGCTATAACGCACTGATTCTCAAGAATTATTGGGATTTTCAAGAATTTGGACCATGATTTTCATTGAATCAAAATGAATTTTGACTATACACCACTGATTTTCTAGGATTCTTGGTCATTCCCAACTGATTCTGAAGTTTTTTTTGACTGAATTCAAATTTATTCCCATAAATCATTGAAATTATTGATTCTTCATTAAGGTTATTCTATAAATAATGGGATTTTAATTTATTTAGACCATGATTCTTAAATTCTTCTATGGATTCTCTGCTATAATGCACTGATTCTCAAGAAATATTGGGATTTTCAAGAATTTGGACCATGATTTTCATTGAATCAAAATGAATTTTGACTATACACCACTGATTTTCTAGGATTCTTGGTCATTCCCAACTGATTCTAAAGTTTTTTTTGACTGAATTCAAATTTATTCCCATAAATCATTGAAATTATTGATTCTTCATTAAGGTTATTCTATAAATAATGGGATTTTAATTTATTTAGACCATGATTCTTAAATTCTTCTATGGATTCTCTGCTATAATGCACTGATTCTCAAGAATTATTGGGATTTTCAAGAATTTGGACCATGATTGTCGTTGAACCAAAATGAATTTTGACTATACAGCACTGATTTTCTAGGATTCTTGGTCATTCCCAACTGATTCTATAATTTTTTTTGACTGAATTCAAATTAATTCCCATGATTCTTTGGAATTTTAGATTGTTGGTCACGGATACTCTCTAAATAATGGGATTTTCAATTATTTAGACCATGATTCTTAATTTCTTTTATGGATTCTCTGTTATAACACACTGATTCTCAAGAATTATTGGGATTATCAAGCATTTGGACCATGATTTTCATTGAACCAAAATTAATTTTGACTATACAGCACTGATTTTCTAGGATTCTTGGTCATTCCTAAATGATTCTGAAGTTTTTTTTGACCGAATTCAAATTAATTCCCATTAATCATTGAAATTATTGATTCTTCATTAAGGTTATTCTGTAAATAATGGGATTTTAATTTATTGTGACCATGATTCTTAAATTCTTCTATGGATTCTCTGCTATAACGCACTGATTCTCAAGAATTATTGGGATTTTCAAGAATTTGGACCATGATTTTCATTGAATCAAAATGAATTTTGACTATACACCACTGATTTTCTAGGATTCTTGGTCATTCCCAACTGATTCTGAAGTTTTTTTTGACTGAATTCAAATTTATTCCCATAAATCATTGAAATTATTGATTCTTCATTAAGGTTATTCTATAAATAATGGGATTTTAATTTATTTAGACCATGATTCTTAAATTCTTCTATGGATTCTCTGCTATAATGCACTGATTCTCAAGAATTATTGGGATTTTCAAGAATTTGGACCATGATTGTCGTTGAACCAAAATGAATTTTGACTATACAGCACTGATTTTCTAGGATTCTTGGTCATTCCTAAATGATTCTGAAGTTTTTTTTGACCGAATTCAAATTAATTCCCATGATTCATTGGAATTTCAGATTGTTGGTTATGGATACTCTCTAAATAATGGGATTTTCAATTATTTAATCCAACATTCTTATTATCTTCTATAGATTCTCTGCTATAACGCACTGATTCTCAAGAATTATTGGGATTTTCAAGAATTTGGACCATGATTTTCATAGAATCAAAATGAATTTTGTCAATACACCACTGATTTTCTAGGATTCTTGGTCATTCCCAACTGATTCTAAAGTTTTTTTTGACTGATTTCAAATTAATTCCCATTAATCATTGAAATTATTGATTCTTCATTAAGGTTATTCTGTAAATAATGGGATTTTAATTTATTGAGACCATGATTCTTAAATTCTTCTATGGATTCTCTGCTATAACGCACTGATTCTCAAGAATTATTGGGATTTTCAAGAATTTGGCCCATGATTTTCATTGAATCAAAATGAATTTTGACTATACACCACTGATTTTCTAGGATTCTTGGTCATTCCCAACTGATTCTGAAGTTTTTTTTGACTGAATTCAAATTTATTCCCATAAATCATTGAAATTATTGATTCTTCATTAAGGTTATTCTATAAATAATGGGATTTTAATTTATTTAGACCATGATTCTTAAATTCTTCTATGGATTCTCTGCTATAATGCACTGATTCTCAAGAATTATTGGGATTTTCAAGAATTTGGACGATGATTGTCGTTGAACCAAAATGAATTTTGTCAATACACCACTGATTTTCTAGGATTCTTGGTCATTCCTAAATGATTCTGAAGTTTTTTTTGACCGAATTCAAATTAATTCCCATGATTCATTGGAATTTCAGATTGTTGGTTATGGATACTCTCTAAATAATGGGATTTTCAATTATTTAATCCAACATTCTTATTATCTTCTATAGATTCTCTGCTATAACGCACTGATTCTCAAGAATTATTGGGATTTTCAAGAATTTGGACCATGATTTTCATAGAATCAAAATGAATTTTGTCTATACACCACTGATTTTCTAGGATTCTTGGTCATTCCCAACTGATTCTAAAGTTTTTTTTGACTGATTTCAAATTAATTCCCATTAATCATTGAAATTATTGATTCTTCATTAAGGTTATTCTGTAAATAATGGGATTTTAATTTATTGAGACCATGATTCTTAAATTCTTCTATGGATTCTCTGCTATAACACACTGATTCTCAAGAATTATTGGGATTTTCAAGAATTTGGACCATGATTTTCATTGAATCAAAATGAATTTTGACTATACACCACTGATTTTCTAGGATTCTTGGTCATTCCCAACTGATTCTGAAGTTTTTTTTGACTGAATTCAAATTTATTCTCATAAATCATTGAAATTATTGATTCTTCATTAAGGTTATTCTATAAATAATGGGATTTTAATTTATTTAGACCATGATTCTTAAATTCTTCTATGGATTCTCTGCTATAATGCACTGATTCTCAAGAATTATTGGGATTTTCAAGAATTTGGACGATGATTGTCGTTGAACCAAAATGAATTTTGTCAATACACCACTGATTTTCTAGGATTCTTGGTCATTCCTAAATGATTCTGAAGTTTTTTTTGACCGAATTCAAATTAATTCCCATGATTCATTGGAATTTCAGATTGTTGGTTATGGATACTCTCTAAATAATGGGATTTTCAATTATTTAATCCAACATTCTTATTATCTTCTATAGATTCTCTGCTATAACGCACTGATTCTCAAGAATTATTGGGATTTTCAAGAATTTGGACCATGATTTTCATTGAATCAAAATGAATTTTGACTATACACCACTGATTTTCTAGGATTCTTGGTCATTCCTAAATGATTCTGAAGTTTTTTTTGACCGAATTCAAATTAATTCCCATGATTCATTGGAATTTCAGATTGTTGGTTATGGATACTCTCTAAATAATGGGATT
Source organism: Rhopalosiphum nymphaeae (assembly GCA_036289425.1). Classification (NCBI taxonomy): domain Eukaryota; kingdom Metazoa; phylum Arthropoda; class Insecta; order Hemiptera; family Aphididae; genus Rhopalosiphum; species Rhopalosiphum nymphaeae. The sequence continues at coordinate 2,725,189 of JAZAQC010000011.1, read as the reverse complement.
TTCAATTATTTAATCCAACATTCTTATTATCTTCTATAGATTCTCTGCTATAACGCACTGATTCTCAAGAATTATTGGGATTTTCAAGAATTTGGACCATGATTTTCATTGAATCAAAATGAATTTTGACTATACAGCACTGATTTTCTAGGATTCTTGGTCATTCCTAACTGATTCTATAATTTTTTTTGACTGAATTCAAATTAATTCCCATGATTCTTTGGAATTTTAGATTGTTGGTCACGGATACTCTCTAAATAATGGGATTTTCAATTATTTAGACCATGATTCTTAATTTCTTTTATAAGTTCTCTGTTATAACACACAGATTCTCAAGAATTATTGGGATTATCAAGCATTTGGACCATGATTTTCATTGAATCAAAATGAATTTTGTCTATACACCACTGATTTTCTAGGATTCTTGGTCATTCCCAACTGATTCTAAAGTTTTTTTTGACTGATTTCAAATTAATTCCCATTAATCATTGAAATTATTGATTCTTCATTAAGGTTATTCTGTAAATAATGGGATTTTAATTTATTGAGACCATGATTCTTAAATTCTTCTATGGATTCTCTGCTATAACGCACTGATTCTCAAGAATTATTGGGATTTTCAAGAATTTGGACCATAATTTTCATTGAATCAAATGAATTTTGACTATACACCACTGATTTTCTAGGATTCTTGGTCATTCCCAACTGATTCTATAATTTTTTTTGACCGAATTCAAATTAATTCCCATGATTCTTTGGAATTTTAGATTGTTGGTCACGGATACATTCTAAATAATGGGATTTTCAATTATTTAGACCATGATTCTTAATTTCTTTTATGGATTCTCTGCTATAACGCACTGATTCTCAAGAATTATTGGGATTTTCAAGAATTTGGACCATGATTTTCATAGAATCAAAATGAATTTTGTCAATACACCACTGATTTTCTAGGATTCTTGGTCATTCCCAACTGATTCTAAAGTTTTTTTTGACTGATTTCAAATTAATTCCCATTAATCATTGAAATTATTGATTCTTCATTAAGGTTATTCTGTAAATAATGGGATTTTAATTTATTGAGACCATGATTCTTAAATTCTTCTATGGATTCTCTGCTATAACGCACTGATTCTCAAGAATTATTGGGATTTTCAAGAATTTGGACCATGATTGTCGTTGAACCAAAATTAATTTTGACTATACAGCACTGATTTTCTAGGATTCTTGGTCATTCCTAAATGATTCTGAAGTTTTTTTTGACCGAATTCAAATTAATTCCCATTAATCATTGAAATTATTGATTCTTCATTAAGGTTATTCTGTAAATAATGGGATTTTAATTTATTGTGACCATGATTCTTAAATTCTTCTATGGATTCTCTGCTATAACGCACTGATTCTCAAGAATTATTGGGATTTTCAAGAATTTGGACCATGATTTTCATTGAATCAAAATGAATTTTGACTATACACCACTGATTTTCTAGGATTCTTGGTCATTCCCAACTGATTCTGAAGTTTTTTTTGACTGAATTCAAATTTATTCCCATAAATCATTGAAATTATTGATTCTTCATTAAGGTTATTCTATAAATAATGGGATTTTAATTTATTTAGACCATGATTCTTAAATTCTTCTATGGATTCTCTGCTATAATGCACTGATTCTCAAGAAATATTGGGATTTTCAAGAATTTGGACCATGATTGTCGTTGAACCAAAATTAATTTTGACTATACAGCACTGATTTTCTAGGATTCTTGGTCATTCCTAAATGATTCTGAAGTTTTTTTTGACCGAATTCAAATTAATTCCCATTAATCATTGAAATTATTGATTCTTCATTAAGGTTATTCTGTAAATAATGGGATTTTAATTTATTGTGACCATGATTCTTAAATTCTTCTATGGATTCTCTGCTATAACGCACTGATTCTCAAGAATTATTGGGATTTTCAAGAATTTGGACCATGATTTTCATAGAATCAAAATGAATTTTGTCAATACACCACTGATTTTCTAGGATTCTTGGTCATTCCCAACTGATTCTAAAGTTTTTTTTGACTGATTTCAAATTAATTCCCATTAATCATTGAAATTATTGATTCTTCATTAAGGTTATTCTGTAAATAATGGGATTTTAATTTATTGAGACCATGATTCTTAAATTCTTCTATGGATTCTCTGCTATAACGCACTGATTCTCAAGAATTATTGGGATTTTCAAGAATTTGGACCATGATTTTCATAGAATCAAAATGAATTTTGTCTATACACCACTGATTTTCTAGGATTCTTGGTCATTCCCAACTGATTCTAAAGTTTTTTTTGACTGATTTCAAATTAATTCCCATTAATCATTGAAATTATTGATTCTTCATTAAGGTTATTCTGTAAATAATGGGATTTTAATTTATTGAGACCATGATTCTTAAATTCTTCTATGGATTCTCTGCTATAACACACTGATTCTCAAGAATTATTGGGATTTTCAAGAATTTGGACCATGATTTTCATTGAATCAAAATGAATTTTGACTATACACCACTGATTTTCTAGGATTCTTGGTCATTCCCAACTGATTCTGAAATTTTTTTTTGACTGAATTCAAATTTATTCCCATAAATCATTGAAATTATTGATTCTTCATTAAGGTTATTCTATAAATAATGGGATTTTAATTTATTTAGACCATGATTCTTAAATTCTTCTATGGATTCTCTGCTATAATGCACTGATTCTCAAGAATTATTGGGATTTTCAAGAATTTGGACCATGATTTTCATTGAATCAAAATGAATTTTGACTATACACCACTGATTTTCTAGGATTCTTGGTCATTCCCAACTGATTCTGAAGTTTTTTTTGACTGAATTCAAATTTATTCCCATAAATCATTGAAATTATTGATTCTTCATTAAGGTTATTCTATAAATAATGGGATTTTAATTTATTTAGACCATGATTCTTAAATTCTTCTATGGATTCTCTGCTATAATGCACTGATTCTCAAGAAATATTGGGATTTTCAAGAATTTGGACCATGATTGTCGTTGAACCAAAATTAATTTTGACTATACAGCACTGATTTTCTAGGATTCTTGGTCATTCCTAAATGATTCTGAAGTTTTTTTTGACCGAATTCAAATTAATTCCCATTAATCATTGAAATTATTGATTCTTCATTAAGGTTATTCTGTAAATAATGGGATTTTAATTTATTGAGACCATGATTCTTAAATTCTTCTATGGATTCTCTGCTATAACGCACTGATTCTCAAGAATTATTGGGATTTTCAAGAATTTGGACCATAATTTTCATTGAATCAAATGAATTTTGACTATACACCACTGATTTTCTAGGATTCTTGGTCATTCCCAACTGATTCTATAATTTTTTTTGACCGAATTCAAATTAATTCCCATGATTCTTTGGAATTTTAGATTGTTGGTCACGGATACATTCTAAATAATGGGATTTTCAATTATTTAGACCATGATTCTTAATTTCTTTTATGGATTCTCTGCTATAACGCACTGATTCTCAAGAATTATTGGGATTTTCAAGAATTTGGACCATGATTTTCATAGAATCAAAATGAATTTTGTCAATACACCACTGATTTTCTAGGATTCTTGGTCATTCCCAACTGATTCTAAAGTTTTTTTTGACTGATTTCAAATTAATTCCCATTAATCATTGAAATTATTGATTCTTCATTAAGGTTATTCTGTAAATAATGGGATTTTAATTTATTGAGACCATGATTCTTAAATTCTTCTATGGATTCTCTGCTATAACGCACTGATTCTCAAGAATTATTGGGATTTTCAAGAATTTGGACCATGATTGTCGTTGAACCAAAATTAATTTTGACTATACAGCACTGATTTTCTAGGATTCTTGGTCATTCCTAAATGATTCTGAAGTTTTTTTTGACCGAATTCAAATTAATTCCCATTAATCATTGAAATTATTGATTCTTCATTAAGGTTATTCTGTAAATAATGGGATTTTAATTTATTGTGACCATGATTCTTAAATTCTTCTATGGATTCTCTGCTATAACGCACTGATTCTCAAGAATTATTGGGATTTTCAAGAATTTGGACCATGATTTTCATTGAATCAAAATGAATTTTGACTATACACCACTGATTTTCTAGGATTCTTGGTCATTCCCAACTGATTCTGAAGTTTTTTTTGACTGAATTCAAATTTATTCCCATAAATCATTGAAATTATTGATTCTTCATTAAGGTTATTCTATAAATAATGGGATTTTAATTTATTTAGACCATGATTCTTAAATTCTTCTATGGATTCTCTGCTATAATGCACTGATTCTCAAGAAATATTGGGATTTTCAAGAATTTGGACCATGATTGTCGTTGAACCAAAATTAATTTTGACTATACAGCACTGATTTTCTAGGATTCTTGGTCATTCCTAAATGATTCTGAAGTTTTTTTTGACCGAATTCAAATTAATTCCCATTAATCATTGAAATTATTGATTCTTCATTAAGGTTATTCTGTAAATAATGGGATTTTAATTTATTGTGACCATGATTCTTAAATTCTTCTATGGATTCTCTGCTATAACGCACTGATTCTCAAGAATTATTGGGATTTTCAAGAATTTGGACCATGATTTTCATAGAATCAAAATGAATTTTGTCAATACACCACTGATTTTCTAGGATTCTTGGTCATTCCCAACTGATTCTAAAGTTTTTTTTGACTGATTTCAAATTAATTCCCATTAATCATTGAAATTATTGATTCTTCATTAAGGTTATTCTGTAAATAATGGGATTTTAATTTATTGAGACCATGATTCTTAAATTCTTCTATGGATTCTCTGCTATAACGCACTGATTCTCAAGAATTATTGGGATTTTCAAGAATTTGGACCATGATTTTCATAGAATCAAAATGAATTTTGTCTATACACCACTGATTTTCTAGGATTCTTGGTCATTCCCAACTGATTCTAAAGTTTTTTTTGACTGATTTCAAATTAATTCCCATTAATCATTGAAATTATTGATTCTTCATTAAGGTTATTCTGTAAATAATGGGATTTTAATTTATTGAGACCATGATTCTTAAATTCTTCTATGGATTCTCTGCTATAACACACTGATTCTCAAGAATTATTGGGATTTTCAAGAATTTGGACCATGATTTTCATTGAATCAAAATGAATTTTGACTATACACCACTGATTTTCTAGGATTCTTGGTCATTCCCAACTGATTCTGAAATTTTTTTTTGACTGAATTCAAATTTATTCCCATAAATCATTGAAATTATTGATTCTTCATTAAGGTTATTCTATAAATAATGGGATTTTAATTTATTTAGACCATGATTCTTAAATTCTTCTATGGATTCTCTGCTATAATGCACTGATTCTCAAGAATTATTGGGATTTTCAAGAATTTGGACCATGATTTTCATTGAATCAAAATGAATTTTGACTATACACCACTGATTTTCTAGGATTCTTGGTCATTCCCAACTGATTCTGAAGTTTTTTTTGACTGAATTCAAATTTATTCCCATAAATCATTGAAATTATTGATTCTTCATTAAGGTTATTCTATAAATAATGGGATTTTAATTTATTTAGACCATGATTCTTAAATTCTTCTATGGATTCTCTGCTATAATGCACTGATTCTCAAGAAATATTGGGATTTTCAAGAATTTGGACCATGATTGTCGTTGAACCAAAATTAATTTTGACTATACAGCACTGATTTTCTAGGATTCTTGGTCATTCCTAAATGATTCTGAAGTTTTTTTTGACCGAATTCAAATTAATTCCCATTAATCATTGAAATTATTGATTCTTCATTAAGGTTATTCTGTAAATAATGGGATTTTAATTTATTGTGACCATGATTCTTAAATTCTTCTATGGATTCTCTGCTATAACGCACTGATTCTCAAGAATTATTGGGATTTTCAAGAATTTGGACCATGATTTTCATTGAATCAAAATGAATTTTGACTATACACCACTGATTTTCTAGGATTCTTGGTCATTCCCAACTGATTCTGAAGTTTTTTTTGACTGAATTCAAATTTATTCCCATAAATCATTGAAATTATTGATTCTTCATTAAGGTTATTCTATAAATAATGGGATTTTAATTTATTTAGACCATGATTCTTAAATTCTTCTATGGATTCTCTGCTATAATGCACTGATTCTCAAGAAATATTGGGATTTTCAAGAATTTGGACCATGATTGTCGTTGAACCAAAATTAATTTTGACTATACAGCACTGATTTTCTAGGATTCTTGGTCATTCCTAAATGATTCTGAAGTTTTTTTTGACCGAATTCAAATTAATTCCCATTAATCATTGAAATTATTGATTCTTCATTAAGGTTATTCTGTAAATAATGGGATTTTAATTTATTGTGACCATGATTCTTAAATTCTTCTATGGATTCTCTGCTATAACGCACTGATTCTCAAGAATTATTGGGATTTTCAAGAATTTGGACCATGATTTTCATAGAATCAAAATGAATTTTGTCAATACACCACTGATTTTCTAGGATTCTTGGTCATTCCCAACAGATTCTAAAGTTTTTTTTGACTGATTTCAAATTAATTCCCATTAATCATTGAAATTATTGATTCTTCATTAAGGTTATTCTGTAAATAATGGGATTTTAATTTATTGAGACCATGATTCTTAAATTCTTCTATGGATTCTCTGCTATAACGCACTGATTCTCAAGAATTATTGGGATTTTCAAGAATTTGGACCATGATTTTCATAGAATCAAAATGAATTTTGTCTATACACCACTGATTTTCTAGGATTCTTGGTCATTCCCAACTGATTCTAAAGTTTTTTTTGACTGATTTCAAATTAATTCCCATTAATCATTGAAATTATTGATTCTTCATTAAGGTTATTCTGTAAATAATGGGATTTTAATTTATTGAGACCATGATTCTTAAATTCTTCTATGGATTCTCTGCTATAACACACTGATTCTCAAGAATTATTGGGATTTTCAAGAATTTGGACCATGATTTTCATTGAATCAAAATGAATTTTGACTATACACCACTGATTTTCTAGGATTCTTGGTCATTCCCAACTGATTCTGAAATTTTTTTTTGACTGAATTCAAATTTATTCCCATAAATCATTGAAATTATTGATTCTTCATTAAGGTTATTCTATAAATAATGGGATTTTAATTTATTTAGACCATGATTCTTAAATTCTTCTATGGATTCTCTGCTATAATGCACTGATTCTCAAGAATTATTGGGATTTTCAAGAATTTGGACCATGATTTTCATTGAATCAAAATGAATTTTGACTATACACCACTGATTTTCTAGGATTCTTGGTCATTCCCAACTGATTCTGAAGTTTTTTTTGACTGAATTCAAATTTATTCCCATAAATCATTGAAATTATTGATTCTTCATTAAGGTTATTCTATAAATAATGGGATTTTAATTTATTTAGACCATGATTCTTAAATTCTTCTATGGATTCTCTGCTATAATGCACTGATTCTCAAGAAATATTGGGATTTTCAAGAATTTGGACCATGATTGTCGTTGAACCAAAATTAATTTTGACTATACAGCACTGATTTTCTAGGATTCTTGGTCATTCCTAAATGATTCTGAAGTTTTTTTTGACCGAATTCAAATTAATTCCCATTAATCATTGAAATTATTGATTCTTCATTAAGGTTATTCTGTAAATAATGGGATTTTAATTTATTGTGACCATGATTCTTAAATTCTTCTATGGATTCTCTGCTATAACGCACTGATTCTCAAGAATTATTGGGATTTTCAAGAATTTGGACCATGATTTTCATTGAATCAAAATGAATTTTGACTATACACCACTGATTTTCTAGGATTCTTGGTCATTCCCAACTGATTCTGAAGTTTTTTTTGACTGAATTCAAATTTATTCCCATAAATCATTGAAATTATTGATTCTTCATTAAGGTTATTCTATAAATAATGGGATTTTAATTTATTTAGACCATGATTCTTAAATTCTTCTATGGATTCTCTGCTATAATGCACTGATTCTCAAGAATTATTGGGATTTTCAAGAATTTGGACCATGATTGTCGTTGAACCAAAATGAATTTTGACTATACAGCACTGATTTTCTAGGATTCTTGGTCATTCCTAAATGATTCTGAAGTTTTTTTTGACCGAATTCAAATTAATTCCCATGATTCATTGGAATTTCAGATTGTTGGTTATGGATACTCTCTAAATAATGGGATTTTCAATTATTTAATCCAACATTCTTATTATCTTCTATAGATTCTCTGCTATAACGCACTGATTCTCAAGAATTATTGGGATTTTCAAGAATTTGGACCATGATTTTCATAGAATCAAAATGAATTTTGTCAATACACCACTGATTTTCTAGGATTCTTGGTCATTCCCAACTGATTCTAAAGTTTTTTTTGACTGATTTCAAATTAATTCCCATTAATCATTGAAATTATTGATTCTTCATTAAGGTTATTCTGTAAATAATGGGATTTTAATTTATTGAGACCATGATTCTTAAATTCTTCTATGGATTCTCTGCTATAACGCACTGATTCTCAAGAATTATTGGGATTTTCAAGAATTTGGACCATGATTTTCATTGAATCAAAATGAATTTTGACTATACACCACTGATTTTCTAGGATTCTTGGTCATTCCCAACTGATTCTGAAGTTTTTTTTGACTGAATTCAAATTTATTCCCATAAATCATTGAAATTATTGATTCTTCATTAAGGTTATTCTATAAATAATGGGATTTTAATTTATTTAGACCATGATTCTTAAATTCTTCTATGGATTCTCTGATATAATGCACTGATTCTCAAGAATTATTGGGATTTTCAAGAATTTGGACCATGATTGTCGTTGAACCAAAATGAATTTTGACTATACAGCACTGATTTTCTAGGATTCTTGGTCATTCCTAAATGATTCTGAAGTTTTTTTTGACCGAATTCAAATTAATTCCCATGATTCATTGGAATTTCAGATTGTTGGTTATGGATACTCTCTAAATAATGGGATTTTCAATTATTTAATCCAACATTCTTATTATCTTCTATGGATTCTCTGCTATAACGCACTGATTCTCAAGAATTATTGGGATTTTCAAGAATTTGGACCATGATTTTCATTGAATCAAAATGAATTTTGACTATACACCACTGATTTTCTAGGATTCTTGGTCATTCCCAACTGATTCTGAAATTTTTTTTTGACTGAATTCAAATTTATTCCCATAAATCATTGAAATTATTGATTCTTCATTAAGGTTATTCTATAAATAATGGGATTTTAATTTATTTAGACCATGATTCTTAAATTCTTCTATGGATTCTCTGCTATAACGCACTGATTCTCAAGAATTATTGGGATTTTCAAGAATTTGGACCATGATTTTCATTGAATCAAAATGAATTTTGACTATACACCACTGATTTTCTAGGATTCTTGGTCATTCCCAACTGATTCTGAAGTTTTTTTTGACTGAATTCAAATTTATTCCCATAAATCATTGAAATTATTGATTCTTCATTAAGGTTATTCTATAAATAATGGGATTTTAATTTATTTAGACCATGATTCTTAAATTCTTCTATGGATTCTCTGCTATAATGCACTGATTCTCAAGAAATATTGGGATTTTCAAGAATTTGGACCATGATTGTCGTTGAACCAAAATTAATTTTGACTATACAGCACTGATTTTCTAGGATTCTTGGTCATTCCTAAATGATTCTGAAGTTTTTTTTGACCGAATTCAAATTAATTCCCATTAATCATTGAAATTATTGATTCTTCATTAAGGTTATTCTGTAAATAATGGGATTTTAATTTATTGTGACCATGATTCTTAAATTCTTCTATGGATTCTCTGCTATAACGCACTGATTCTCAAGAATTATTGGGATTTTCAAGAATTTGGACCATGATTTTCATTGAATCAAAATGAATATTGACTATACACCACTGATTTTCTAGGATTCTTGGTCATTCCCAACTGATTCTGAAGTTTTTTTTGACTGAATTCAAATTTATTCCCATAAATCATTGAAATTATTGATTCTTCATTAAGGTTATTCTATAAATAATGGGATTTTAATTTATTTAGACCATGATTCTTAAATTCTTCTATGGATTCTCTGCTATAATGCACTGATTCTCAAGAAATATTGGGATTTTCAAGAATTTGGACCATGATTGTCGTTGAACCAAAATTAATTTTGACTATACAGCACTGATTTTCTAGGATTCTTGGTCATTCTTAAATGATTCTGAAGTTTTTTTTGACCGAATTCAAATTAATTCCCATTAATCATTGAAATTATTGATTCTTCATTAAGGTTATTCTGTAAATAATGGGATTTTAATTTATTGTGACCATGATTCTTAAATTCTTCTATGGATTCTCTGCTATAACGCACTGATTCTCAAGAATTATTGGGATTTTCAAGAATTTGGACCATGATTTTCATTGAATCAAAATGAATTTTGACTATACACCACTGATTTTCTAGGATTCTTGGTCATTCCCAACTGATTCTGAAGTTTTTTTTGACTGAATTCAAATTTATTCCCATAAATCATTGAAATTATTGATTCTTCATTAAGGTTATTCTATAAATAATGGGATTTTAATTTATTTAGACCATGATTCTTAAATTCTTCTATGGATTCTCTGCTATAATGCACTGATTCTCAAGAATTATTGGGATTTTCAAGAATTTGGACCATGATTGTCGTTGAACCAAAATGAATTTTGACTATACAGCACTGATTTTCTAGGATTCTTGGTCATTCCTAAATGATTCTGAAGTTTTTTTTGACCGAATTCAAATTAATTCCCATGATTCATTGGAATTTCAGATTGTTGGTTATGGATACTCTCTAAATAATGGGATTTTCAATTATTTAATCCAACATTCTTATTATCTTCTATAGATTCTCTGCTATAACGCACTGATTCTCAAGAATTATTGGGATTTTCAAGAATTTGGACCATGATTTTCATAGAATCAAAATGAATTTTGTCAATACACCACTGATTTTCTAGGATTCTTGGTCATTCCCAACTGATTCTAAAGTTTTTTTTGACTGATTTCAAATTAATTCCCATTAATCATTGAAATTATTGATTCTTCATTAAGGTTATTCTGTAAATAATGGGATTTTAATTTATTGAGACCATGATTCTTAAATTCTTCTATGGATTCTCTGCTATAACGCACTGATTCTCAAGAATTATTGGGATTTTCAAGAATTTGGCCCATGATTTTCATTGAATCAAAATGAATTTTGACTATACACCACTGATTTTCTAGGATTCTTGGTCATTCCCAACTGATTCTGAAGTTTTTTTTGACTGAATTCAAATTTATTCCCATAAATCATTGAAATTATTGATTCTTCATTAAGGTTATTCTATAAATAATGGGATTTTAATTTATTTAGACCATGATTCTTAAATTCTTCTATGGATTCTCTGCTATAATGCACTGATTCTCAAGAATTATTGGGATTTTCAAGAATTTGGACGATGATTGTCGTTGAACCAAAATGAATTTTGTCAATACACCACTGATTTTCTAGGATTCTTGGTCATTCCTAAATGATTCTGAAGTTTTTTTTGACCGAATTCAAATTAATTCCCATGATTCATTGGAATTTCAGATTGTTGGTTATGGATACTCTCTAAATAATGGGATTTTCAATTATTTAATCCAACATTCTTATTATCTTCTATAGATTCTCTGCTATAACGCACTGATTCTCAAGAATTATTGGGATTTTCAAGAATTTGGACCATGATTTTCATAGAATCAAAATGAATTTTGTCTATACACCACTGATTTTCTAGGATTCTTGGTCATTCCCAACTGATTCTAAAGTTTTTTTTGACTGATTTCAAATTAATTCCCATTAATCATTGAAATTATTGATTCTTCATTAAGGTTATTCTGTAAATAATGGGATTTTAATTTATTGAGACCATGATTCTTAAATTCTTCTATGGATTCTCTGCTATAACGCACTGATTCTCAAGAATTATTGGGATTTTCAAGAATTTGGACCATGATTTTCATTGAATCAAAATGAATTTTGACTATACACCACTGATTTTCTAGGATTCTTGGTCATTCCCAACTGATTCTGAAATTTTTTTTTGACTGAATTCAAATTTATTCCCATAAATCATTGAAATTATTGATTCTTCATTAAGGTTATTCTATAAATAATGGGATTTTAATTTATTTAGACCATGATTCTTAAATTCTTCTATGGATTCTCTGCTATAATGCACTGATTCTCAAGAATTATTGGGATTTTCAAGAATTTGGACCATGATTTTCATTGAATCAAAATGAATTTTGACTATACACCACTGATTTTCTAGGATTCTTGGTCATTCCCAACTGATTCTGAAGTTTTTTTTGACTGAATTCAAATTTATTCCCATAAATCATTGAAATTATTGATTCTTCATTAAGGTTATTCTATAAATAATGGGATTTTAATTTATTTAGACCATGATTCTTAAATTCTTCTATGGATTCTCTGCTATAATGCACTGATTCTCAAGAAATATTGGGATTTTCAAGAATTTGGACCATGATTGTCGTTGAACCAAAATTAATTTTGACTATACAGCACTGATTTTCTAGGATTCTTGGTCATTCCTAAATGATTCTGAAGTTTTTTTTGACCGAATTCAAATTAATTCCCATTAATCATTGAAATTATTGATTCTTCATTAAGGTTATTCTATAAATAATGGGATTTTAATTTATTTAGACCATGATTCTTAAATTCTTCTATGGATTCTCTGCTATAATGCACTGATTCTCAAGAATTATTGGGATTTTCAAGAATTTGGACCATGATTGTCGTTGAACCAAAATGAATTTTGACTATACAGCACTGATTTTCTAGGATTCTTGGTCATTCCTAAATGATTCTGAAGTTTTTTTTGACCGAATTCAAATTAATTCCCATGATTCATTGGAATTTCAGATTGTTGGTTATGGATACTCTCTAAATAATGGGATTTTCAATTATTTAATCCAACATTCTTATTATCTTCTATAGATTCTCTGCTATAACGCACTGATTCTCAAGAATTATTGGGATTTTCAAGAATTTGGACCATGATTTTCATAGAATCAAAATGAATTTTGTCAATACACCACTGATTTTCTAGGATTCTTGGTCATTCCCAACTGATTCTAAAGTTTTTTTTGACTGATTTCAAATCAATTCCCATTAATCATTGAAATTATTGATTCTTCATTAAGGTTATTCTGTAAATAATGGGATTTTAATTTATTGAGACCATGATTCTTAAATTCTTCTATGGATTCTCTGCTATAACGCACTGATTCTCAAGAATTATTGGGATTTTCAAGAATTTGGACCATGATTTTCATTGAATCAAAATGAATTTTGACTATACACCACTGATTTTCTAGGATTCTTGGTCATTCCCAACTGATTCTGAAGTTTTTTTTGACTGAATTCAAATTTATTCCCATAAATCATTGAAATTATTGATTCTTCATTAAGGTTATTCTATAAATAATGGGATTTTAATTTATTTAGACCATGATTCTTAAATTCTTCTATGGATTCTCTGATATAATGCACTGATTCTCAAGAATTATTGGGATTTTCAAGAATTTGGACCATGATTGTCGTTGAACCAAAATGAATTTTGACTATACAGCACTGATTTTCTAGGATTCTTGGTCATTCCTAAATGATTCTGAAGTTTTTTTTGACCGAATTCAAATTAATTCCCATGATTCATTGGAATTTCAGATTGTTGGTTATGGATACTCTCTAAATAATGGGATTTTCAATTATTTAATCCAACATTCTTATTATCTTCTATAGATTCTCTGCTATAACGCACTGATTCTCAAGAATTATTGGGATTTTCAAGAATTTGGACCATGATTTTCATAGAATCAAAATGAATTTTGTCAATACACCACTGATTTTCTAGGATTCTTGGTCATTCCCAACTGATTCTAAAGTTTTTTTTGACTGATTTCAAATTAATTCCCATTAATCATTGAAATTATTGATTTTTCATTAAGGTTATTCTGTAAATAATGGGATTTTAATTTATTGAGTCCATGATTCTTAAATTCTTCTATGGATTCTCTGCTATAACGCACTGATTCTCAAGAATTATTGGGATTTTCAAGAATTTGGACCATGATTGTCGTTGAACCAAAATGAATTTTGACTATACAGCACTGATTTTCTAGGATTCTTGGTCATTCCCAACTGATTCTATAATTTTTTTTGACTGAATTCAAATTAATTCCCATGATTCTTTGGAATTTTAGATTGTTGGTCACGGATACTCTCTAAATAATGGGATTTTCAATTATTTAGACCATGATTCTTAATTTCTTTTATGGATTCTCTGTTATAACACACTGATTCTCAAGAATTATTGGGATTATCAAGCTTTTGGACCATGATTTTCATTGAATCAAAATGAATTTTGTCTTTACACCACTGATTTTCTAGGATTCTTGGTCATTCCCAACTGATTCTAAAGTTTTTTTTGACTGATTTCAAATTAATTCCCATTAATCATTGAAATTATTGATTCTTCATTAAGGTTATTCTGTAAATAATGGGATTTTAGTTTATTGAGACCATGATTCTTAAATTCTTCTATGGATTCTCTGCTATAACGCACTGATTCTCAAGAATTATTGGGATTTTCAAGAATTTGGACCATGATTTTCATTGAATCAAAATGAATTTTGACTATACACCACTGAATTTCTAGGATTCTTGGTCATTCCCAACTGATTCTGAAGTTTTTTTTGACTGATTTCAAATTAATTCCCATTAATCATTGAAATTATTGATTCTTCATTAAGGTTATTCTGTAAATAATGGGATTTTAATTTATTGAGACCATGCTTCTTAAATTCTTCTATGGATTCTCTGCTATAACGCACTGATTCTCAAGAATTATTGGGATTTTCAAGAATTTGGACCATGATTTTCATTGAATCAAAATGAATTTTGACTATGCACCACTGATTTTCTAGGATTCTTGGTCATTCCCAACTGATTCTGAAGTTTTTTTTGACTGAATTCAAATTTATTCCCATAAATCATTGAAATTATTGATTCTTCATTAAGGTTATTCTATAAATAATGGGATTTTAATTTATTTAGACCATGATTCTTAAATTCTTCTATGGATTCTCTGCTATAATGCACTGATTCTCAAGAATTATTGGGATTTTCAAGAATTTGGACCATGATTGTCGTTGAACCAAAATGAATTTTGACTATACAGCACTGAGTTTCTAGGATTCTTGGTCATTCCTAAATGATTCTGAAGTTTTTTTTGACCGAATTCAAATTAATTCCCATGATTCATTGGAATTTCAGATTGTTGGTTATGGATACTCTCTAAATAATGGGATTTTCAATTATTTAATCCAACATTCTTATTATCTTCTATAGATTCTCTGCTATAACGCACTGATTCTCAAGAATTATTGGGATTTTCAAGAATTTGGACCATGATTTTCATAGAATCAAAATGAATTTTGTCAATACACCACTGATTTTCTAGGATTCTTGGTCATTCCCAACTGATTCTAAAGTTTTTTTTGACTGATTTCAAATTAATTCCCATTAATCATTGAAATTATTGATTCTTCATTAAGGTTATTCTGTAAATAATGGGATTTTAATTTATTGAGACCATGATTCTTAAATTCTTCTATGGATTCTCTGCTATAACGCACTGATTCTCAAGAATTATTGGGATTTTCAAGAATTTGGACCATGATTTTCATTGAATCAAAATGAATTTTGACTATACACCACTGATTTTCTAGGATTCTTGGTCATTCCCAACTGATTCTGAAGTTTTTTTTGACTGAATTCAAATTTATTCCCATAAATCATTGAAATTATTGATTCTTCATTAAGGTTATTCTATAAATAATGGGATTTTCAATTATTTAGACCATGATTCTTAATTTCTTTTATGGATTCTCTTCTAAAACACTCTGATTCTCAAGAATTATTGGGATTTTCAAGAATTTGGACCATGATTTTCATTGAATCAAAATGAATTTTGACTATACACCACTGATTTTCTAGGATTCTTGGTCATTCCTAAATGATTCTGAAGTTTTTTTTGACCGAATTCAAATTAATTCCCATGATTCATTGGAATTTCAGATTGTTGGTTATGGATACTCTCTAAATAATGGGATTTTCAATTATTTAATCCAACATTCTTATTATCTTCTATAGATTCTCTGCTATAACGCACTGATTCTCAAGAATTATTGGGATTTTCAAGAATTTGGACCATGATTTTCATTGAATCAAAATGAATTTTGACTATACACCACTGATTTTCTAGGATTCTTGGTCATTCCTAAATGATTCTGAAGTTTTTTTGACCGAATTCAAATTAATTCCCATGATTCATTGGAATTTCAGATTGTTGGTTATGGATACTCTCTAAATAATGGGATTTTCAATTATTTAATCCAACATTCTTATTATCTTCTATAGATTCTCTGCTATAACGCACTGATTCTCAAGAATTATTGGGATTTTCAAGAATTTGGACCATGATTTTCATTGAATCAAAATGAATTTTGTCAATACACCACTGATTTTCTAGGATTCTTGGTCATTCCTAAATGATTCTGAAGTTTTTTTTGACCGAATTCAAATTAATTCCCATGATTCATTGGAATTTCAGATTGTTGGTTATGGATACTCTCTAAATAATGGGATTTTCAATTATTTAATCCAACATTCTTATTATCTTCTATAGATTCTCTGCTATAACGCACTGATTCTCAAGAATTATTGGGATTTTCAAGAATTTGGACCATGATTTTCATTGAATCAAAATGAATTTTGACTATACAGCACTGATTTTCTAGGATTCTTGGTCATTCATAACTGATTCTATAATTTTTTTTGACTGAATTCAAATTAATTCCCATTAATCATTGAAATTATTGATTCTTCATTAAGGTTATTCTGTAAATAATGGGATTTTAATTTATTGAGACCATGATTCTTAAATTCTTCTATGGATTCTCTGCTATAACGCACTGATTCTCAAGAATTATTGGGATTTTCAAGAATTTGGACCATGATTTTCATTGAATCAAATGAATTTTGACTATACACCACTGATTTTCTAGGATTCTTGGTCATTCCCAACTGATTCTGAAGTTTTTTTTGACTGAATTCAAATTTATTCCCATGATTCTTTGGAATTTTAGATTGTTGGTCACGGATACATTCTAAATAATGGGATTTTCATTTATTTAGACCATGATTCTTAATTTCTTTTATGGATTCTCTGTTATAACACACTGATTCTCAAGAATTATTGGGATTATCAAGCATTTGGACCATGATTTTCATTGAATCAAAATGAATTTTGTCTATACACCACTGATTTTCTAGGATTCTTGGTCATTCCCAACTGATTCTAAAGTTTTTTTTGACTGATTTCAAATTAATTCCCATTAATCATTGAAATTATTGATTCTTCATTAAGGTTATTCTGTAAATAATGGGATTTTAATTTATTGAGACCATGATTCTTAAATTCTTCTATGGATTCTCTGCTATAACGCACTGATTCTCAAGAATTATTGGGATTTTCAAGAATTTGGACCATGATTTTCATTGAATCAAAATGAATTTTGACTAAACACCACTGATTTTCTAGGATTCTTGGTCATTCCCAACTGATTCTGAAGTTTTTTTTGACTGAATTCAAATTTATTCCCATAAATCATTGAAATTATTGATTCTTCATTAAGGTTATTCTATAAATAATGGGATTTTAATTTATTTAGACCATGATTCTTAAATTCTTCTATGGATTCTCTTCTAAAACACTCTGATTCTCAAGAATTATTGGGATTTTCAAGCATTTGGACCATGATTTTCATTGAATAAAAATGAATTTTGACTATACACCACTGATTTTCTAGGATTCTTGGTCATTCCTAAATGATTCTGAAGTTTTTTTTGACCGAATTCAAATTAATTCCCATGATTCATTGGAATTTCAGATTGTTGGTTATGGATACTCTCTAAATAATGGGATTTTCAATTATTTAATCCAACATTCTTATTATCTTCTATAGATTCTCTGCTATAACGCACTGATTCTCAAGAATTATTGGGCTTTTCAAGAATTTGGACCATGATTTTCATTGAATCAAAATGAATTTTGACTATACACCACTGATTTTCTAGGATTCTTGGTCATTCCTAAATGATTCTGAAGTTTTTTTTGACCGAATTCAAATTAATTCCCATGATTCATTGGAATTTCAGATTGTTGGTTATGGATACTCTCTAAATAATGGGATTTTCAATTATTTAATCCAACATTCTTATTATCTTCTATAGATTCTCTGCTATAACGCACTGATTCTCAAGAATTATTGGGATTTTCAAGAATTTGGACCATGATTGTCGTTGAACCAAAATGAATTTTGACTATACAGCACTGATTTTCTAGGATTCTTGGTCATTCCCAACTGATTCTATAATTTTTTTTGACTGAATTCAAATTAATTCCCATTAATCATTGAAATTATTGATTCTTCATTAAGGTTATTCTGTAAATAATGGGATTTAAATTTATTGAGACCATGATTCTTTAATTCTTCTATGGATTCTCTGCTATAACGCACTGATTCTCAAGAATTATTGGGATTTTCAAGAATTTGGACCATGATTTTCATTGAATCAAAATGAATTTTGACTATACAGCACTGATTTTCTAGGATTCTTGGTCATTCCTAACTGATTCTATAATTTTTTTTGACTGAATTCAAATTAATTCCCATGATTCTTTGGAATTTTAGATTGTTGGTCACGGATACTCTCTAAATAATGGGATTTTCAATTATTTAGACCATGATTCTTAATTTCTTTTATGGGTTCTCTGTTATAACACACTGATTCTCAAGAATTATTGGGATTATCAAGCATTTGGACCATGATTTTCATTGAATCAAAATGAATTTTGTCTATACACCACTGATTTTCTAGGATTCTTGGTCATTCCCAACTGATTCTAAAGTTTTTTTTGACTGATTTCAAATTAATTCCCATTAATCATTGAAATTATTGATTCTTCATTATGGTTATTCTGTAAATAATGGGATTTTAATTTATTGAGACCATGATTCTTAAATTCTTCTATGGATTCTCTGCTATAACGCACTGATTCTCAAGAATTATTGGGATTTTCAAGAATTTGGACCATGATTTTCATTGAATCAAAATGAATTTTGACTATACACCACTGATTTTCTAGGATTCTTGGTCATTCCCAACTGATTCTGAAGTTTTTTTTGACTGAATTAAAATTTATTCCCATAAATCATTGAAATTATTGATTCTTCATTAAGGTTATTCTATAAATAATGGGATTTTAATTTATTTAGACCATGATTCTTAAATTCTTCTATGGATTCTCTGCTATAACGCACTGATTCTCAAGAATTATTGGTATTTTCAAGAATTTGGACCATGATTTTCATTGAATCAAAATGAATTTTGACTATACAGCACTGATTTTCTAGGATTCTTCGTCATTCCCAACTGATTCTGAAGTTTTTTTTGACTGATTTCAAATTAATTCCCATGATTCATTGGAATTTCAGATTGTTGGTTATGGATACTCTCTAAATAATGGGATTTTCAATTATTTAATCCATCATTCTTAATATCTTTTATGGATTCTCTTCTAAAACACTCTGATTCTCAAGAATTATTGGGATTTTCAAGCATTTGGACCATGATTTTCATTGAATAAAAATGAATTTTGACTATACACCACTGATTTTCTAGGATTCTTGGTCATTCCTAAATGATTCTGAAGTTTTTTTTGACCGAATTCAAATTAATTCCCATGATTCATTGGAATTTCAGATTGTTGGTTATGGATACTCTCTAAATAATGGGATTTTCAATTATTTAATCCAACATTCTTATTATCTTCTATAGATTCTCTGCTATAACGCACTGATTCTCAAGAATTATTGGGATTTTCAAGAATTTGGACCATGATTTTCATTGAATCAAAATGAATTTTGACTATACACCACTGATTTTCTAGGATTCTTGGTCATTCCTAAATGATTCTGAAGTTTTTTTTGACCGAATTCAAATTAATTCCCATGATTCATTGGAATTTCAGATTGTTGGTTATGGATACTCTCTAAATAATGGGATTTTCAATTATTTAATCCAACATTCTTATTATCTTCTATAGATTCTCTGCTATAACGCACTGATTCTCAAGAATTATTGGGATTTTCAAGAATTTGGACCATGATTTTCATTGAATCAAAATGAATTTTGTCAATACACCACTGATTTTCTAGGATTCTTGGTCATTCCTAAATGATTCTGAAGTTTTTTTTGACCGAATTCAAATTAATTCCCATGATTCATTGGAATTTCAGATTGTTGGTTATGGATACTCTCTAAATAATGGGATTTTCAATTATTTAATCCAACATTCTTATTATCTTCTATAGATTCTCTGCTATAACGCACTGATTCTCAAGAATTATTGGGATTTTCAAGAATTTGGACCATGATTTTCATTGAATCAAAATGAATTTTGACTATACAGCACTGATTTTCTAGGATTCTTGGTCATTCCTAACTGATTCTATAATTTTTTTTGACTTAATTCAAATTAATTCCCATTAATCATTGAAATTATTGATTCTTCATTAAGGTTATTCTGTAAATAATGGGATTTTAATTTATTGAGACCATGATTCTTAAATTCTTCTATGGATTCTCTGCTATAACGCACTGATTCTCAAGAATTATTGGGATTTTCAAGAATTTGGACCATGATTTTCATTGAATCAAATGAATTTTGACTATACACCACTGATTTTCTAGGATTCTTGGTCATTCCCAACTGATTCTGAAGTTTTTTTTGACTGAATTCAAATTTATTCCCATAAATCATTGAAATTATTGATTCTTCATTAAGGTTATTCTATAAATAATGGGATTTTAATTTATTTAGACCATGATTCTTAAATTCTTCTATGGATTCTCTGCTATAATGCACTGATTCTCAAGAATTATTGGGATTTTCAAGAATTTGGACCATGATTGTCGTTGAACCAAAATGAATTTTGACTATACAGCACTGATTTTCTAGGATTCTTGGTCATTCCTAACTGATTCTATAATTTTTTTTGACTGAATTCAAATTAATTCCCATGATTCTTTGGAATTTTAGATTGTTGGTCACGGATACTCTCTAAATAATGGGATTTTCAATTATTTAGACCATGATTCTTATTTTCTTTTATGGGTTCTCTGTTATAACACACTGATTCTCAAGAATTATTGGGATTATCAAGCATTTGGTCCATGATTTTCATTGAATCAAAATGAATTTTGTCTATACACCACTGATTTTCTAGGATTCTTGGTCATTCCCAATTGATTCTAAAGTTTTTTTTGACTGATTTCAAATTAATTCCCATTAATCATTGAAATTATTGATTCTTCATTAAGGTTATTCTGTAAATAATGGGATTTTAATTTATTGAGACCATGATTCTTAAATTCTTCTATGGATTCTCTGCTATAACGCACTGATTCTCAAGAATTATTGGGATTTTCAAGAATTTGGACCATGATTTTCATTGAATCAAAATGAATTTTGACTATACAGCACTGATTTTCTAGGATTCTTGGTCATTCCTAACTGATTCTATAATTTTTTTTGACTGAATTCAAATTAATTCCCATGATTCTTTGGAATTTTAGATTGTTGGTCACGGATACTCTCTAAATAATGGGATTTTCAATTATTTAGACCATGATTCTTAATTTCTTTTATGGGTTCTCTGTTATAACACACTGATTCTCAAGAATTATTGGGATTATCAAGCATTTGGACCATGATTTTCATTGAATCAAAATGAATTTTGTCTATACACCACTGATTTTCTAGGATTCTTGGTCATTCCCAACTGATTCTAAAGTTTTTTTTGACTGATTTCAAATTAATTCCCATTAATCATTGAAATTATTGATTCTTCATTAAGGTTATTCTGTAAATAATGGGATTTTAATTTATTGAGACCATGATTCTTAAATTCTTCTATGGATTCTCTGCTATAACGCACTGATTCTCAAGAATTATTGGGATTTTCAAGAATTTGGACCATGATTTTCATTGAATCAAATGAATTTTGACTATACACCACTGATTTTCTAGGATTCTTGGTCATTCCCAACTGATTCTGAAGTTTTTTTTGACTGAATTCAAATTTATTCCCATAAATCATTGAAATTATTGATTCTTCATTAAGGTTATTCTATAAATAATGGGATTTTAATTTATTTAGACCATGATTCTTAAATTCTTCTATGGATTCTCTGCTATAATGCACTGATTCTCAAGAATTATTGGGATTTTCAAGAATTTGGACCATGATTGTCGTTGAACCAAAATGAATTTTGACTATACAGCACTGATTTTCTAGGATTCTTGGTCATTCCCAACTGATTCTATAATTTTTTTTGACTGAATTCAAATTAATTCCCATGATTCTTTGGAATTTTAGATTGTTGGTCACGGATACATTCTAAATAATGGGATTTTAATTTATTTAGACCAAGATTCCTAAATTCTTCTATGGATTCTCTGCTATAACACACTGATTCTCAAGAATTATTGGGATTATCAAGCATTTGGACCATGATTTTCATTGAATCAAAATGAATTTTGTCAATACACCACTGATTTTCTAGGATTCTTGGTCATTCCTAAATGATTCTGAAGTTTTTTTTGACCGAATTCAAATTAATTCCCATGATTCATTGGAATTTCAGATTGTTGGTTATGGATACTCTCTAAATAATGGGATTTTCAATTATTTAATCCAACATTCTTATTATCTTCTATAGATTCTCTGCTATAACGCACTGATTCTCAAGAATTATTGGGATTTTCAAGAATTTGGACCATGATTTTCATTGAATCAAAATGAATTTTGACTATACACCACTGATTTTCTAGGATTCTTGGTCATTCCTAAATGATTCTGAAGTTTTTTTTGACCGAATTCAAATTAATTCCCATGATTCATTGGAATTTCAGATTGTTGGTTATGGATACTCTCTAAATAATGGGATTTTCAATTATTTAATCCAACATTCTTATTATCTTCTATAGATTCTCTGCTATAACGCACTGATTCTCAAGAATTATTGGGATTTTCAAGAATTTGGACCATGATTTTCATTGAATCAAAATGAATTTTGTCAATACACCACTGATTTTCTAGGATTCTTGGTCATTCCTAAATGATTCTGAAGTTTTTTTTGACCGAATTCAAATTAATTCCCATGATTCATTGGAATTTCAGATTGTTGGTTATGGATACTCTCTAAATAATGGGATTTTCAATTATTTAATCCAACATTCTTATTATCTTCTTTAGATTCTCTGCTATAACGCACTGATTCTCAAGAATTATTGGGATTTTCAAGAATTTGGACCATGATTTTCATTGAATCAAATGAATTTTGACTATACACCACTGATTTTCTAGGATTCTTGGTCATTCCCAACTGATTCTGAAGTTTTTTTTGACTGAATTCAAATTTATTCCCATAAATCATTGAAATTATTGATTCTTCATTAAGGTTATTCTATAAATAATGGGATTTTAATTTATTTAGACCATGATTCTTAAATTCTTCTATGGATTCTCTGCTATAATGCACTGATTCTCAAGAATTATTGGGATTTTCAAGAATTTGGACCATGATTATCGTTGAACCAAAATGAATTTTGACTATACAGCACTGATTTTCTAGGATTCTTGGTCATTCCCAACTGATTCTATAATTTTTTTTGACTGAATTCAAATTAATTCCCATGATTCTTTGGAATTTTAGATTGTTGGTCACGGATACATTCTAAATAATGGGATTTTCAATTATTTAGACCATGATTCTTAATTTCTTTTATGGATTCTCTGTTATAACACACTGATTCTCAAGAATTATTGGGATTATCAAGCATTTGGACCATGATTTTCATTGAATCAAAATGAATTTTGTCTATACACCACTGATTTTCTAGGATTCTTGGTCATTCCCAACTGATTCTAAAGTTTTTTTTGACTGATTTCAAATTAATTCCCATTAATCATTGAAATTATTGATTCTTCATTAAGGTTATTCTGTAAATAATGGGATTTTAATTTATTGAGACCATGATTCTTAAATTCTTCTATGGATTCTCTGCTATAACGCACTGATTCTCAAGAATTATTGGGATTTTCAAGAATTTGGACCATGATTTTCATTGAATCAAAATGAATTTTGACTAAACACCACTGATTTTCTAGGATTCTTGGTCATTCCCAACTGATTCTGAAGTTTTTTTTGACTGAATTCAAATTTATTCCCATAAATCATTGAAATTATTGATTCTTCATTAAGGTTATTCTATAAATAATGGGATTTTAATTTATTTAGACCATGATTCTTAAATTCTTCTATGGATTCTCTTCTAAAACACTCTGATTCTCAAGAATTATTGGGATTTTCAAGCATTTGGACCATGATTTTCATTGAATAAAAATGAATTTTGACTATACACCACTGATTTTCTAGGATTCTTGGTCATTCCTAAATGATTCTGAAGTTTTTTTTGACCGAATTCAAATTAATTCCCATGATTCATTGGAATTTCAGATTGTTGGTTATGGATACTCTCTAAATAATGGGATTTTCAATTATTTAATCCAACATTCTTATTATCTTCTATAGATTCTCTGCTATAACGCACTGATTCTCAAGAATTATTGGGCTTTTCAAGAATTTGGACCATGATTTTCATTGAATCAAAATGAATTTTGACTATACACCACTGATTTTCTAGGATTCTTGGTCATTCCTAAATGATTCTGAAGTTTTTTGTGACCGAATTCAAATTAATTCCCATGATTCATTGGAATTTTAGATTGTTGGTTATGGATACTCTCTAAATAATGGGAT